>SWBG01000004.1:600000-930080 GCA_023848605.1 Aureobasidium sp. EXF-10728
CGAAAGTGGACGACCACACGATACCAACATCTGATCAAGACGAAGGCAATGTAGAAGGATAGTGTGGATCATTGTTTACAGCAATTGGAAACTCCGGTGGGTTTCAATGACGTTGAACGATGTGAGGGAGCCGGCTATGTATGTCAATATCGCGGTACAAAATGTTATGACCTTTTTTCTTCTTCTTCAAAGATGCGCTGTGAGTGTTGTCGTTGCCAAACATAATCGTGTCAAACAGAGAAAATGTATCGTTTGTGGTGGAATGATTGGAGACGAAACGAGTCTCTCCCGAATCCAGCTGCCGGCGTGCGACGGGAAAAAGCCTGTGGTGTGACATCTCATGCTGTTTGCAACACCACTCATCACCTCAGATCACCATGTCGCACCCGGATTGACTTTTCCGCGCGGCTGTGTTTTCCGAAGATTTCCACGACAGACGTAAGGTCATGCGAACGGTGGTTCGTCAATTTGACTGCTGCTACCGCCCAGTGCCAAGTATTCCGTAGATTGTTTGTGGTATAGGGACCGCGAAATATCGGCGTGGAACGGCAAGGGTGAATCCCACGACGGCGTGATGAGCAGATGTTTAAGGCCTCGTGGTCTTGGGAGCCCTATGTCGTATACCAATATGGGACAAGTCGATCGGAGGTGAGCAATATACAATCTATAGAAGGAATATATAGATTCGTCTTTGAGTATGCCATGCCGTTTTGCTCTTTCAGTATCATTATCACGTCTCAAACACTCTGCACAACACACAATTACTGAAGAACATCTTTGTCTTGATCGATTTTTTTTTGATTTGGCGCTTTACTCATCTTCAAGCCGCTTCTTTTCGATTCGTCTGCTCAAACCAGTTCAACAACATGCTCTCACAACGCACATTCTTCCAAGCCACACGAGCAGCGAGAACAGTGGCATCAAAACGATGCATCCACTCTACACCTAGACTTCTCCAGGCGGCGGCCAGAGAAGAGCAAGCCGCCCACACAGCCACCCAACGAGTGAGATATTGGATCAAATCTCTGCCCATCGAAACATATCCATTGTGTAAGCCTTGCCTAGATGTTGTGAGAAAAAAACTGAATGATTGCTGACCGGTGGCAGTCGTGGTCATGGGCTTCTCCCTCAGTTTCGGTATTTACTCCTTCGTTCGACCGGCGTTGCAAGATCCTACGTTGAGATTGAAGAGGAGCATTGCTCATGCTGTTAAAGATCATCATTGAAGTTTGGTCTTTGAACGAGGCCCTGTTGCATTTGGGCAACTCTTTCCTTGTGTTCTCTTGATGGCGTTCCTTCTTTCCAAGTGGCATTGGTCCATAATGTTTTTTCCTTTCTTCTTGGGCAGCCGTGTGTGTAGCTTGCAGAGAGGATCTAGGTTGCAAAAGTAGCCAGTGATCCGAGAATGACTCTGTTGATTTGGCTTGACAGTAAAGACTGCTTTTTCGATGCTAGTAACCTTGTTTCTTCCATGGCGATTATCGAGACCTGTCCTTGACCAAGTCGATCTCCAATTTTGATGCAGCCCAACAATACTTCCCCAGTAACGCCATCGCTGAAATCGCAAAACTCTTTTCCTTCGATAGCCTGAGAAGCACTCACATCCTCGTGGGACTGAGCGGTCTATTGAATCCGCCAACACGATTCATGTACTGTCTGTATTCGGTCTTCTTATCCTTCCTCACACCATACAACTTGTCGTTGCCAGGCACTTTTGTGTTCTTGGTGCTTCTGAAGCCGACAAAGCCCATCAATCTCTTCATGGCCGTCTCTTCGTCCTCATCAGGGTCTATCGGCGCAGGAGCTTCTTCAGCCTTGATATTCGGCTTGCGGTGATCACGGCCGTTGGGCGCACCGCGCGGTGCACGGGGAGGAGAGCGTTGGCGCGCAGAACTGTTGTGACTAGGATGCGACGAGCGGTTTGGTGAGCGAGAGCGGGCTTGTCTGTGGTCGCGGTCGGAAGTTCTGTGGTTCGTGTTGCCGCCGCGACCGCCGCCGCGAGCAGAGTGAGGGGCGCGATCGCGAGAGTTGCTGCGGTCGCGGCGTGGTCGTTGGTCGCGTGTGTCTCTTGGGTTGTGGTCGCGACGGTCTGAGTATGGACGGCGGTGGTCGCTTGCGCGAGGACTTTGGTCGCGAGGCGCCATGGTGTGTGTGATGTGACAAGAGCGGAAGGATTGTAGATGAGGTTCTCTGATGGACGGACCGACGGTTTGCGATTGCTGAGATGGTGGTAGAGTAGTTGTTGCGCAAAGTGATTTGAGTGGCAGTGTCAAGGTTGATGTCACAAGAGCTTTCGAAGTCTACAGCACAAAGGACAGGGTCACTGTCAGACATGAAATTTACAACAGCTCCAATCGATGGCTGCATCTAGGTTGAAATTGTGTCAAAGTTCTTAGATCTCGTCTTCCTCCTCATCAAAGTCATCCTCCTCACCCATGTCATAGAGAATTCTGCCACCCTCACCACCGCCTTTCTGCGCGTCAAAGTACGGCAACACAACACCCTCTCTGGCCTGCCTCTGCCTGTCCGTAAGACCCAACTCAAACGTGACATCCATATCATCTGCAGCCTGCTCCTTCTCCTCAGCAGGTTTGCGATACGACACATGATCTTCCAACAACATGACCGTCTCGCTGAATCTATTCTTCACTCCAGCAGCTTCTTGCTTTTGCGATGCAGGGTGAGGTAAGAAGTACCACTCTCGTACACCGCGTCCGGACTTACGGCGGTACTCCATCTCAAGCACCAATCCAGATGGCGAATTGCCACCGAGACCGAGAACTACACCTTCAGTTTCTTCGGCGAGACCGAAGACAGGTTCGGCCACACTTCGTTCGCGAGCTGCTTTGGCGGCGAGGATGTGGTTAAATGCGTGAGTGGTTAGGATGGTGGTAGCTAGATACTTGAGGACTGTGAGCGGTTGAGGCGTATAGGGTGAAGCTGAGGATATGCTCGGCGGGATAGGAATATCAGCATGATAGACCGCAACCAGTGATACTGTAGGTGAGAGAAAGGAAGATAGAAGTGCTGGGAGATTTGCTGCCGTCGACGGATCCGAGGCCAATATGTTCAGGTTGTCAATGATAAGTAGCTTGCCTGTGTGACCGTTGTCAGTAACTGTTCCTTGCTAGCATGATGCCATAAAGCTTACGCTGTTGTGTCTGAGTTGCCTTTGCAATCAATGCACTGACTTCTTTCTGAACCTGCTGCACACCATTCTCCCACGCCTTGACAAAGACTCCAACGTCTTTCGGTTTCTTCAAAGTTTCGAACGAAACAAAAACGACTTCAGTCTTCGCTACCTGCCGAACCTGTCAGTCTCGAGATTCGCGTTATAAGAATGTTACTTGGTGCAGGCTTACTGTAGCCCGTCGGATATATTCTCTAAGTACGGGTTTCCCAGATTGTTCCAAATTATCCACGATCAAGGTGAACGGCGATACATTTTCGCGTTGTGACAATAATCTAGAGATCAAGAGCAAGTTGTGCGTGCGGCGGTGTTGTAATGTTGTTGGCGCCATGTTGAAGAGTTTTTCTGTGATACCAGATTATTGCTTGAGATCCAGTTCTGAGTCAGAGTTGGCAGGTTATCGTATGGTATCTGATATCGAGCGGTCTGGATATATAAGAGCTCGAGTAAAGAATAACTTTTTTCTTGATGTTCGAGCAGAAGTGCACTTCGAATCCAGGCTTGATTTTGGTTGCTACTTCGATTCGAACGCTGAGCGTTCCAAACATGGTGATTCGTTGCCAACAACCACGCATATCGCCTCGACATCTGAACTTACTTCCGCTTCGTAGATCTGGCAATCGTACGCGAAAAGTAGTCATAGAGTGGTTTTGAGAGTGTCGTTGACCATTGAGGGGCTTGAGAACCATCTCGTTTGAATGGCCAAAGCACTATCTAGCATTAGTTCATGCGTTCTTACAGAGGCATTGCGCAAGTCGAAACATTGGGTCATAGCGAGTAGTCTTCATATCATTATGTTGTACGTAGAAGTTTCCTTTTCTTTCGTGATCATTAGTGTCGTTATTTCATTGCTCAGTAGCGTCGTTTCGATGTCTAGACGCCCTTGAAATGGTTCGGGTCGTACTTCTGGCCCCAATGCTCCTCACGCTCCTTCTCCTTCCAGCCGTCATATGCTCCTGACATACGCTCTCCGGTGGCTTGCTTAGCTTCTCTCTGCCACTTCGCGGTGTTGCGACCGGCAGCAAGGTCCTGCTCCCACTCGTAGATGAAGTGCTTAATGTACTTCGCGAAGCTTGTCTTGAGCGGATGTATGTCAGGATCGGGACTGGATTTGTTGCCATTCAGGGGCACCGGGAGCATACTATACAGCTCGCGTCTCGTATCCAAGTCCAGCGAGGACCAAGCCTCCTCCTTGGTGAGCAGAGTCTGTAAGCCAAGTCAGGTTTCTATCTATCCATATGTAGAGGGTCCACTTACGACAAGGTTGGCCTTGGTGAGTCTCGAGTTGGCTTGAGTGATGAGGCGGTCCGACATGATATCGGATTGTATATAATAGAGGGTCACGTGGTCTTGGTCTTTCCTCGATTTGGAGATGGCAGATGGTCGATGGAAGTGGTGGCTTGGGATGCGCAAGCGACAGCACGAATTTTCTGATGTGATATATCAAACTTGCTTTACCAAGGACGTGTAGAAAGTAAGAAAAAAGTGATTTGATGTTAAGTTTTCTGGTGGTAGTGACTTGTAAGAAGCAAGAGTGTTGGAGCGTGTAATTGGTGATTGTTGATAATGAGGTCTGTGCGCACCTGATGGAGTCGTGACTGCCTTTTGATATGGTTGCCTTGCCATGACTTTCATGGTGACAGATGTATCTGAACTCACCTTCTAATTAACACGTTCCCGCGTAAGTAAGTAGTGTTTCCTCGCAGCTCCGAAAGCAATCATCATGGTCCGTTACAAGATGGCAGAGGTTTGGGCTAAATCCGCCGCTGACCATTTAGAGCCTCGAGTTCCGAAGATCTTAGCGGTCGTCCAGACTATCGAGAGAGACTCTGTGCAGTCCAAAGGCTATGCAATGCTGCCCGTTCGACGTGGACATATCACTTTCATTAGATAGACTCGATAGCTTCCAGCGCGAGGCTGTTCGGATCGTACGTGGCTCATCGCAGCACATTATGTCTTGCTCGAGTGATACAGCCAATGCTTGATAACAGTGCTCTGTGCCACGAACCAGCCAAAATATTGAGCTGAGAGGTCGCTAGACAGGTAACTACTGTTGAAGAGCCATGCTTTGCTTGTGCATGTGCTTCCTGGCAGATACTCACCGCCCTCGGGAGTCGGACTTTCTTGACCCCTTGCCAGCATGGGATGTTCGAACTGGCAAGCTGGATCTTTGTCTAGAGCCAACTAATAACATCCCGGATCATAACACTTGTACCTTTTTTCTTGCGAGGAATCTTGTAAGCAAGACACTGCAATCTCAGTAGATTCAGTTCATAATGTAAGTGCGCCTTCCTTGTCCTGCGAAAATTGGTATGACGCCATCGGTGTGCGACTGCCTTGCGCAAAGTTGCCAGTCAACAGTTGTCAGTCAGGCGCAACTGTCTTGTCTCGCAATCTTGCACATCCAGAGCACACTTCCAAGATTCGACTGCTTCGACCTCAGATCGTGATAACACCTCAAGCACCACACCAGACAAGCTGATTCCAGCATCCAGAGACGAAACTATAAAATGCCCATCTACTCGACTCAGATCGTCCGCCTGGACGGGTTGATGCTCGCTGCATCTATCGAGAACTCTCCAGTGAGTGCAAGTCGAGTTGTAGCATGAAGGAATACTCACGGCCTGCAGCACGATGACACCATCTCGAACCTGAAAAACCAACAGCGAACGCTCGTTCGCAAGATGAACAACACTTCCGAACCGCGAGCTGCTATCGAGTCTGGCGAGTACAAGCTCCAGTACGCAGATCACTATCACCTATCTTGCCCAATCTCTGACTCGCGTGTTACAGCTACTACCGTCACGAAGACCTCATCTTCTTCGCCATCACCGAACGTTCTTTCCCCAAGGAGCTTGCCGCCATGTACCTTGACGACGTCTCAGCAGAGTTCTTGAGCACTCACAGAGATACCGAATACCGTTCACCTGCGTTGCGCCCGTATGCTTTCAACGACTTCGATACCTTCATGCAACGCACGAAAAAGTCATATGAGAACCCCAGGGCTTCGAACAATCTCGACAAGGTGCAGGCTCAATTGAAAGAGACGACTCAGATAATGTCCAAGAACTTGGAGGATCTGCTCTACCGTGGTGACAGTTTGGACAGAATGGGCCAGATGAGTTCCGACCTGAGAGAATCCAGCAAAAAGTACAAACGTGCCGCAGTGAGAATCAACTGGGAGTTGCTCTTGAAGCAGGTACGTTCTCTGCACCATGAGATATCCTGGCCTCCGCTGACCGGACACTGTAGTACGGCCCCTTTGCCGCTCTTGGTGCGATCATCCTGTTCTTCATCATCTGGCGATTTTGGTAAATCTCTCCGACAACACGGTCTTGATGAGTTGATGCGTTTGACGATCCAGCGAAAAGAATGCATGTACGGCGTTGGTAATACTGGCAACCTTTTGATATACCCCTATTGCGATACCAGACCAGCAAGCCACCTGTTGTGGTTGGCGAATATCTATGAGGTCCTACTCCCGAGTGATCAGCTTAATCTTATTGTATGATGGTCGTGTCCGGGCTAACTAAGGATCCTTGGGTTGTCAACTCCATACTTGGCTGATTGAAGCTTGAAGACCATCTACGACACACAACAGTATGATCCTGTACGCAACAATATTATATGGCCTGCTGAAGACGATCTTGAGGCCAGACTTGGACATATCCACGGCGTTGAAGGGATGTTTATTCGAGTCTAAAAGAAAGAGAGTTGGCCGCATGTCTTTTCCATTTTCCCAAGAAAGAGAGCTTGATGCATTCCAAGACGTGCCGGGTTTGTGATCTTCCCTGGACCAAGCGATGATGTGACCCATCTATCAGAATACACAAATTCGACTGGACTGGATACGGCTTGCATGGAGAGGTGAACTGTTGAGAACTATCGGTGAACAGCTCATGCCTGGTTGGGATATTGTGTGCGGCGATAGTGATAGCCACTGCCCAGGCCTGCTTTGGGGCGTCAGCACTTGCTTCCACACATTATTCAGATTATCTCACGGATTCGGTATGTGGACTTCATGAGCTCAGGTCAATGGGCGATTCTACCCTTTCAAGTCCACCCACTTCAGCTCCAAAGTTGACCTTGACAGTCGTCAACTGTGACAACAGGACAAATACACCCTGGAAATCTGTACGCGTGTTCGCATCTGACAAGAGAACGAGCCGGGTTCATGCCGAAACAGTTCGCTCCAAGTTCGTGCAGAGCTTTGCAATCTGTGAGCAAACTTTTCGTTCTCATCAATCACTTCCAAACTATTGTTCAATCTAGTTTCAGATCAATGCTCGCTGTCGTGGCAACGATTGAAAGGCCAGCGCTCACATATGCACGGGGTCTAGTCACATGCACACGGCGCAAGTCGAGTCTGCAGCAAAGTCGTCATTTCTCACTATGGACATCTCTTGAGTGTATTAGTGTCTGGTTGTGTGGTTCATGTGTGTACGAGACATACCCAACCGCCAGGCCCCTCAGGCCGCACAACCACGCCATGGTGGGCTCTCATCGGCACGTCACACCCTCGATGCCTACTTCCTGCTATGAATCAGCCTTGTGTGATCATATTCGATCGATTGGAGATCATACCATTGTCGTCTCAAGCGTTGAGCAGCATCAGATGGTGCAGCATCTCGTCTTCGAAGATGTGTCTGAAGCCCGAAGGCGCGGAAACGAGCTTGTGACCATGGGCCTTCTGGATGATGTTGCCCGCGGTGGGGTCCTTGGTGATTTTGGCCTTGGTGGCCAGCCACATGCTGGCGACAAAGCCAGGAGGAGTGCTCGTAGGAGCAGAGCCCTTGTTGGAGGTGGTGGGGGCGGCGGCGGTATCTGTCTCCTTGTTGGTAGGCATGGTTATTGAATCTACATGCGCCTGGTCAGTCAGGTAGTCTCCAGCGCTACTTTCGCAGCTTCTTGCACGATCGGCGATGTTTTGCGCCATGTAACATTGCAAAAGGCAGTGTGTATCGCAAAGACTTACATGGAGATGTGGTTGGGGTTGTTGATGTAATTAAGTCCGCTTGGTGTGCGCATTTTATGTCTACCATACTAGGCGGCAGGACCAAGCGTCATGCACAAGGCAGACACCCTAGCCTGGATACCACCATTCTCCAAGCTTTTCTGCAACCTGCTTGCACCTGCTGCTCTGGCACAATGGCACTCCGCCAGCGATCTTCACATGGAGGCATGTGAGTGTCAGGTTCTCGAGCCCTTCGCACACTGCTTGTCTTGCATGACCTGATCCAATGCAATATAACAGGATGTTTCTATACAGTGGCACGGAGAGAAGTAGCCAGCAGGCACTGCTACTTTTGCGGCACCTTGGAACAAGACATGATTTGACAACTCTCACAAATCACAACCGGGATTGAAGATCTTCACAAATGATTTCAGGGGCTTGTGCGACTTCCGAAATGGTCTTGCTAGAAGATTAAAACGGTGCTCAGTGGTCGAATATGGTCCAACCATCTTCATTCTGCATGTTTATGGCTAGCTATCCACCTGCGTATTGGATGGGGAAGAGCTTCCTCGGACCGTAGCGTATAGTCTTGTGCTTTCCGGCGCTCCGCTCCTGCTGTCCTTCCTCCTCTTCGTCCACGTCTAGCGGTTGCTTCTGCGTCGTTCTGTGCTTCTTGGTGGAGCTCATTACAGGCCATGGCTGCGAGGACAGTAAATGTGCTGGCTCACGAACTTCTTCTTTTGGAATCGTTGGCGATCATGGTGATCGAAGATTAAAGGAGTGTGACTTGGTTCGTTATGTCAGCGTTGCCCGGATCATCGATGCACTGTCACCAACAAACCTTGCCTTCAACCTCTGATCCATCTGAAGGTATCGATGACCTTCTGGGTAGCCCTTTCCAGCCAGCCCCAAACACGCATAACGATCATTCTCATAAGACCATATTGTGGACGACGGGGCATATTAGGGTGGCGAAGCAGCCACTCGTGGTGCGAGATCTTGCCATTGACTCTCTGGACGGCCTCAAGCCTATCACGCAGTCTCAAGTTCTCTGCGATGAGTGGTGCCATCGAGAGTAGATTGTACGGGTCCTCCTTTGACCAGAGCTGCCGTCGGACAGGAAAGAAACAGAAGAGTTGCTGGACGAATCGCTCTCTGAAGGTGTGGGCTCCTGCTCGTGGGTCCAGGTGAAGTCTTCCCAGTCTTGGGGGTCGCCGGGTGATGTTGGCATGATCTTGGGCGTCAAAGAGATTTTGATTTGCTTGATGTTGAAGAGGCGATTGCGCTGGGCTTTGTGTGGTGCTCAAAGACCTATTGCGCGCTGCTTCTGTTTGTGCCTATTCCTTGTGGGCAGTCCCGTTCGCTGCTTCCACTTTCGGGTTGAACATCAATGAAACACGACGATTGTCGCTAGTCACGATCCGAGCAATGTCTCACTCGCTACCATGAAGGACGAACCATTGAGATGTCGACGACTACCCGGATTTCGCATTGTCTTTGACCCGGTTGCTGTTCTGCTTGCTCCTTGACAAAGGTCGTGTTCATGACTCTACTTGCTCGATTGTTGCAATGCAATACAGCACTGAGAACGGACTGCTTGACTTCCTCAACTCACGAACTCATGATTTTGCTATTCATGAATATATTCAGCTTCCTCTCTATACCACCTCGGACCTTAGAAACTCTCGGTCAGAAGATAGGCGCGCGTCGACCGGACTATCGTCTCGGCCTTGTGTCCTTGAACGACTATGGTATCAGACGCAGGCCTTCTCCATTTGGCCTTGGAGTTACTCAGTCGCTTTGACTGGAAGTGCAGTTGTTCACAGTTGACCAGTAACAGGCAATGATCATGCATGATTGGTGACTCTACACACCGGTACACTTATCAATGTCACCATCTCTTATACGGACATGTGGTGATTTCATACACTATGGAGATGTACATTTGTTTTCAGAAGCATGACCATGGCCAGAAAAAACACTTGGACCGCATACCAGACCAGAACGACTGCATCTCGCGACATTTTACAACATACAAAGATTTTGGCTGTAAGTCCTGAATCTCAGAAAATCATACATGTTGAAGAGATCAAAAGATGGTTGATCTATAAGCAACGCCGGGTTATGGTTATAGTGTTTGGATCCAGTCCGCCTGTTTGCTAAAAGATGTCTTATGAGTATCTCGTTCGTCATTTTCTTTTCCTTTGTCTACATAGCCAATCCCCTTACTCTTGGAATGGCTGTTGTGGTCAACACATCCAGCATGTTCGAATCTTCAAGTATACTGTACTTCTCGACAACTCGAACATCGACACGGGATACCACAGAACTCTGGAAGTATTCTCTCGACCTATGAGATGATTACACATCTCTTTTGTCTGCATCCCCCTTTTACACCACCGAGGAACCGTCTTGTCGCGATCAGCCCTTTCCATCCCAAAGTCTTGTTGGTATTTCTGGAGCAAAACTTACCCCTGAGCCAACCCCTGACCGACTGAAAAAGAAAAGGAGAAAAAATAGGACAGCCTCACGGAAATGCGTCAGAATATAAATGTGCAGACCCCGGGTTCGATGCCCGGGATGTCGGATTTGATGTACTATGGAGCGGAATTGTCGATGACCTGGTGTTCTCGCGTGATGTGACCTGGAGCTCGTGGTGTGTAGGTGGTGGCTACGCGGTGGTGGCACAAGAGTGCCGTACGTGATACTCCGCTTCCCTCTTCAAATAAGGCTTGTACTTTTGGAGTGCTTGCCATAACCACCCAGCTGAGGTGGTTGTGGCCAGCTTGGTAGGATGAAAGAGTGGCTAGGTGCTTCTTTTATAGTGAGAAAGTGACGTGATGGCTAGATGTGCCGTCTAACCTTCTTTGATCTAAGGTACATTAACGACCACAAGAAGAGCAAGAACAGGAGAGTCACTACGTCGTGCCTTCCCTCACTGTCGAACGACCCCGAGGCTGCAAGCGCGTCCTCCTGGATAATTTTGACGTCCGCTTCACACCAACCTCTCACGCTTTACTCTATATCCACTTCTATTGCCCAGTCTCCACATTATATCCTGTCGTTTCTAGGTTACAACACAGAATCCACACACCTATCTTCTCTCTTCTATCCACGTTCCACATAGGAGATCAACACGCATATCGAGACTGACAGGTGCTCGAGTCGTCCTTGTCTATCACCCTAGTATAGTCTATCCAACACCCGAGCGTGCTCAAGCATCTCCAGGGCTCAGTTCTTCGTCTTCGCCGTCAGCTTCGTCGCCCGCTGTCGCGCCTGCCCTTCGTCTACCTCCCATGCCTCGGTCACGCACAGCAGGACTCAGTTCTTTGTCTTCGTCGTCTGTTTCGCCAGTCACTGTCGCACCTGGTTCCCAGGCTCCTATTGCACCTCGGTCTCGCACAGCAGAGCCCATTCCTTCGTCGCCTGGTTCTCCTCGGCCTCTTGCAGGGCTTTGTATAAACACCCCATACAACTCTAAGGATGCTTCTCTTTCCAGCATCGGCTTCAGTCTCAACTCAAATTGCAAGGCCAACATGCTATAAAAAGTGTTCGCAAAAGACAAACTTGACAAAGATTGTCTACTACACCAATCTATGCCTGGTATCAACACCTGGAACTGCCACAGCACCGACCATTTCTTAGCAGCTATGGCTATTACATGCAACGGCGACCATCGGACATCAGACAGTCGGGTCCGCAACCAGAGTTCTTTGGAGGATATCCCGACAAGGTCACACGAATTGCAAAGTCGACTATTGCTGCACTTCAGGCACTCTACCCTGGCATCGAATCGGCTGCTCTTAATGCATCGCACTAAACCAAGTCTAGGCCTGTTCAGAAGAAGGGCCAGGAGAAGGGCCAGGAGAAGGGCCAGGAGAAGGGTCAGAAAAAAAGGTTAGAAGAAGGGTCAGAAAAAGGGTTAGAAGAAGGGTCAGAAGAAAGGTCAGAAGAAGGTCAGAAGAAGGTCAGGAGAAGGCTCAGGAGAAGGCGCAAAAGAAACCTAGAAGCATTTGATGGTGGTTACGTGCCTGAGGCAACTCCGTAGGTGTTCTTTTGCATATTCATCTCATGTAACACAATCAGGCTATCTTCTTCCGTACTTATAAGTATACTGTACACAAGCTCCTTGGCCATTTGTGTCTCTTTTTCGTCAATCTATCCAAGCTCATTGCCCTTGAAAACAACGATGGAAAACATTAGTGAAGCTTGCAGAGAGCCACAAGAGAGCTAAGACTTAAAGTCAACACCAACGAATCGGGAAGCGTGATCCATTCACTGATTGCCAGCTTGGGAGATAACCGCAAGTGAGAAGAATGAAATGTCGGTGGAGACAAACAAATCTCACGAGATATACATTAGTGATTTCTGTATACCAAGTGTTTGATAATACTAGCATCCGACAGAATGTAACATTGAAAACGGCAGGCACGGAGCCTGTGGTTATGGATTATTATACTCAGTTATGGGCTATCGAGTGATCTGGTGCTAACTAGCCATGTGTTACGCAGCGTGTCATCATTCAACTGTTATCGACATTGTCCTTGAAGGTGTGTAAGAGTGCCTGACTTCCTCAATATGACTTGTAAATTGGTTCGTACAGGGCTAACAACCGATCATGTCACGGAGCCCCTACGATGCCCAAAGAGCGGTAAACAACTCTGCCTCTTCAGATCCATCTCTTCAAACTCGGCTGTCGGCGAAGACAGAACAGTGACCGCCCCACCAGCACCGATTCGCCACACACCCTCATCGTCCCATTGGAATGCCGTTCGAATCACGACTGAAAAGTCTCCACCGCCACCAACGTCAAAGTATCCAAGCACGCCGCTGTAGATCCCTCTGGCTTTGCCTTCGATTTCTGTCAACAACTCGCACGATCGTTTCTTGGGTGCGCCAGTCATGGAACCTGGAGGGAGAGAAGCTGCTAGCACATCAATGCCAGTGTGTCTTGACCCTTCAGGTAATTGTCCCTCAATGACTGACACAAGCTGGAAGACGGTCTGATACTCTTCGACTGACATCAGCTTCTCGACCCTGACATTTCCGGAGCCCACAACACCATGCAAGTCGTGCCTGATTAGATCGACAATCATCAAGTTCTCGGCTCTTTCTTTGTCAACGTTTAGTAATGCTTCTGCGTCTTTTCTTGTAAGGCCGTTCTTCTTCTCAACTGTGCCTTTGATGGGCCTGAATTGACACTTTCCAGCTCGCGACCATGACAGAAACCGTTCTGGGCTAGAAGACAAGATGGTTACCCCGCCGTTCTTGTGTTCATTCTCATCCCTCAAACGCAGGTAAGCACCAAAGGGTGCTGGATTGAAGGTGCGTAGCCGTTGATAGAGCTCGAAAGCTCTTGGCTGACAGCTACCATTGTACGACACGATGCTCTGATCGGTCAAGCAAAGTTCGTAAGAATCTCCTGCACGAATATGATCCTGGCACGTCTCGACTTTGCGCACGTACTCCGCTTCCTTGGGAGCAGCGACGATGGGTATTGTCGGCTGTGATTGATCATTTCTCTCACGTTGGGTAGTAAGAGGCTTTCCAGTAAGCTCCTTTACGCTCTTTTCGGCCGTCTCAAACCACACATCATCATTGTCTTCCAAACTTTGAACATAGACCTTTCGGTCGACGTGATCGACAACAATACTGCGTGACACGAAGACAAACCAGACATCCGGACGATCATCGTTGTTCGGTTGGGAAACATCGATCGTCTCCAACCCGGCTTCATAGGACACGAAACCAACAAGTCCTCCCCAGAAAGGCACGTCAACACTTCCATCAAGTGCCTTGTTCGCAGACATGAAGGACTCAACGTTAGACCAGACATCTGTCATAGACCCTATGCATGAAACATCCGAACCTGAGAGGTTACTGGTGATCATGTGGTTTCCAGTGGAGTATCGGATTGATTTTGCATCACTGACACAGCCAACGATGCTGAAGCGGCCAGTCTCAGGTCGCACAGGTTGACCATTTTTGCTACCAGACTCTAGCATGATGGCTTGCTGGTCGCTGTCTTGCAAACTTTGGAGCAACAAAGCCATATCGATGGTGTTGGAGGACATGTCGATACACTTCCAGCTGACCGATCTTGATGGAATTGATCGTCCCATTCTTGATGAGTTTCGTGTTACTGCGGGAGTAGTGGCCGTGGTATCCCGGACTGTGGGATTGACAGCATCGAACAGAGATGACGATGTACTTGCCGAGTCGTCACCGCTTTCGCTGTTCGGATCGTGTGAGTCCACGTCGATAGTTGGAGGCAGATTGTCGATCTTTCGAGTTTTGGCTGCACGGTCGATAGTCCAGGTCAATGCCTCGGACCACCAATTGTGAATGATTTGCGCACCAGCAGAGCTCGTGCAGATAGACTCTGGGTGATATTGCACTCCGTAGAAGGGCTTGTCCGAGTGTTGAATTCCCATCAAGATGGGACCATTCTGATCATCTGACAAGTCCCATGCTAAGGGTATGATGTCCGTGCAGCTTGGACTGGGCTTCCACAACTCTGATAATTCCATGTCTACGGTGTGGCCAAGTTTCGCGTGGAGCGAGTGATACTGGGTGGCCATAAGAGTGCCGATATCCTTGAACAGAGAACGTCCCTGGTGAGAGACGTTGGTTACTAGACCATGACGAGGTTGACAAAGTCTAGCAGCAGTACCTCCGAAGGCCAAGGCCAGGCTCTGGAATCCAAGACATATGCCCAAAACAGGCAAGCAGACATCTTCTGGCAAGTTCCACAGCTTGCCGATAAGACCCAAGTCATGGGAGTTCCTAGGATCACCGGGACCGGGACCAGCGACTACAGCATCGAAGCGACTGAGGAAGGCATGGAAGCACGCATCATCGCGGGTGATGAACCTCTTATCATCGATCTTGATTACCTCGACAGTGGTATTGAGGTCTTGTTGAAGTAGATTGACGATATTGTTGCTAAAGGAGTCATAGGCGTCCAGGAAAAGTAGATGGGGGCGGTGCATTAGAAAATGTCGTCGATGGGCCAGGGCCTCAAGAAAAAGGAATGTCGGGAAAGAGGGTGAGCCTTTCGATGCAGACGGTCAAGAACATACGAGCCAGCTGGGGGTTTGGAGTGATAATGTGAGAGAGATGGCAACAGATGATGAATCGATGTGTTCTAGAAAGAAAAGCTAGAGAAACTAGAGCCGGATGGGGCAAGGCTTTCCCGACGGAGCTTATTTCAGCCCTACGAGTCACGTCTTCTCCGTCACTTCGCGACAGCTTGGCGACATGATGCTCTAATTGTTTTGCACAAGCTGAGCAAGAGCTTCTTCGTGACAGTCACTCCCACGATGGCGAACACATGGAACGGCACACCGCTGGACGAGGTGCAGTTTCGCCGACCCGACGTGATAGGCTACTGGCAGGGCGTCCACGAGAACAGCAGTAGGCGCACCCTCTCTTGTAATTCCATTCACGACTGACACTATTCTCAGTCCATGCCATCCTCCGTGAAACACCTTTCTTCGACCCCAGCACCAAGAACGGCCTCTTATGGAAGCAAGCCGAGATTCACCTTCCCATCTGGGACCTGTGCCGCAACCGACAAGCCTTCGAGACGCGCTTAAAGCAAATGAACGGCGTCGAGTATATGATCGTCGGTGAACCACAGCCAAACTCAGACCCAGCACTGGGCCCGGATAGCGGCATCTGGGTCATTCGCAAGCAAGACCGCCGCAAGAGACCCCAACAGCCCGACGAGATTACAGTCCTAGCCACCTACTACCTGGTCGGCGAGAACATGTACCAAGCGCCCTCCGTATACGACATCGTCGGCAACCACCTTCTCTCAGCCATGACCTCGCTCACAAAATTCACTCAAGCCGCCGCTCCTCTACCGCTCTACACTCCTGCCACAGGCTATACCTACTACCCACCCGCCACCGCAAAGACACTTGCCGCATCACAAGCCTTGACCTCGACCAGCCGAGAAGCAAGCACAGCACCCACCCCAGCCGAACTACCCTCCACAGCCAGCCTCGACCCGACGGCACAGTCTACTACCTCGACGACGGACTCAAAGGCGACCAAAGACACAGACCCTCGCGCCCAGAGAGCCCTCCAGGACTCTTTACAGATGATGCTCCACTACGGAGACGAATACATGGACGAGAATCCCCTACGCGGCGAACCCGGCAACTTTACCTTTTCGGCCACGAAACATCACGTCCGCGCAAAAGCCGAGGCCGCCGAAGCCGCCAAAATCAAAGAAGCTGAACTGGCAAAGAAGCTGGAAGAGGCAAGATTGGCTGCTCAGGCTACACCTTTTGCTTCGGCCGCTGCAAAGAAGGACGAAGAGGAGAAGACCAAGAAGAAGGTCAGGGATAAGATCAAGAAGAGGAGAAGTAAGGGCTTGGCTACCAATCCGAGCACGCCTGCGAGTCCCGCTACTCCGGCCGCTTAGTCTGAGCGGAGAGACCATTGATGATTAATTAGCGAAATATGATACCCATGATGAACCATTTTGAAGAACAAGATCTTCTTCATTACACGTTTGACGCTGCACAACAATAAAAATGCGCGCAACATGGATACTCCAACGACAAACCCCGAGCATGTCTACCTCCCAAACACAGACAAGAATGACAACCATCTTTCTAGAGAAAAGTCAGTGCATCAACAAATCCCACTTCCCTCAAGCTGCTTGGTCGAATACAAAACCAACGGCTCACCACCCACAATCTTGACCTCTACATCACCCTTCTCATCCGTGGTAAACTTGTCACAAGCCAACACATCCGTAACCTCCATCCCAGCATCAAACCCCGAACTCGTCGCCAACAGCGTAAAATTTGCACTTCCTTGCGCGCCCAGATTGTTAAACACACCGATAACCTGCGTATCGTTATTGCCCTTTCTCATCACGATGGTGTGGTCATCCGTCCACACCGGATACGCATTGTAACCCAAATATCCCTCGTCGTTTTTGATGGCAAGTGTGCGGATGGCGTTTAGTTTGCCAATGTGCTTGTACAAGACTGCAGTTTTATCGTATCCAGATTTCCACAATTGTTCGCGTTGAGCCGGTGTGGATGCGCCGGAAAAATGCTGTTCTTGGCCTTGATAGACGATGGGGATGCCATCCGCCAACATCGCAAACCCGATTGCGTTTTTGGCTAGACTGGTGTCTGCAGTCAAAGAAGGGAAGCGTGGGTTATCGTGGTTTTCGAGAAAGGAGCCTAGGAGGGTCACGTCTTTGCAGGTGGCCTTCATGGTGTTGATGCCTTTCTCCAGGGCTTTGATGTCGCCAGAGGTGGATGCAAAGGCAGAGGTTATGTTGTAGTACATGGGGTAGTTCATCAGGCCCGAGATGGAGTCTTGGTAGCTGCAGACGTAGTCGGCGTTGTTGTTGAAGACTTCGCCGATGGCGTAGATGTAGGCTGCTGTCTCGAAGATTTTGAGGGAGGCTTTACTTACTTCGGCTGCGCTGTCGATGCGGAGGCCGTCGACTGAAGAGGGTCAGCTGTCTGTGGTCGGGAAGGGAAATGATAATTTGGTACTTGTGTAGTTAGCGACTAGTTGTTTGATCCATGTTGCCCACATGTCTTGCACGCTCGAGTCTTCCACGCGAAGATCGGGTAATGATACAGTGTTGTCGCCTTCCCAGCACTAGACTTGTGTCAGTGATTTCTCAGAACAATGACTCTTCTATCAAGTCACTCACAAGTTCCATGCTGGTTTGGTTGTTGTAGTCGATCAAGCAGAAAGGATGGTAATAAGACTTTTTGTTGAAGGGATTGAAGGTGGAGTAGTCTACGCAGTTCCCACAGCCTGCATATCCCATGTGGTTTGTGACTATGTCGACCATCAAATACTGCCGTACAGTCAGTTGAGTTCCTCCAAGCGAACCATCTCCGTCCATACCATGCCTCTTTTGTGCAAGGCATCTGACAAGGATACCAAGTCTGCAGCGGAACCAAAGTTGGTGTTTACTGAATATATGTCCTGGGCCCAATACCCATGGTAGCTTGACCCATCTGCTGTCGAGGCATTCAGATTTTTTACTATGGGCGAGATCCACACCTGGTCGTTGGTCAGTACTTGCCGATATTGAAGACCATGATACTAACAGCCGTGAAGCCCATGTCTTGTATATAGTCCAAATGCTTGATCAGGCCTTCCCATGTGCCACCACAGTAACTGCCCAGATCGCACGGCGCTGAGGTAGAGCCATCGGTACGAGCGAACCTGTCAGTCATGACTTGATAGACAGATTGAGCTCGCCATTCTGATGCCGAAAGACATTGAGCAACAGCGAAGATTGCTGATAAGGAGAACAGTGTTTGTGACAACATCTTGGAGGAAGGCACAGATCTTGGATTTTGAGCTTCAGAGTACTCTTTCAGAGCAGCCGGCAGCAAGATACTTATTCTGTTCTTGATCAAGGGCGATGCAGTGCCATCAGCGTCATCGTGCCTGCTCCTCAGGATGCAACACAAGGTGCGCCTCTGGAGCCTGATCGGATCTACGAAAACGCATCTCTTGCGACGACAATCCTTACTATGAACGGATTGTTTTTCTTTGGCGGTCTACACCTCACCTTTGAGACCAGGGTAATCCACCACTTCCATCACATCTTTGAAAGAGCGCATGACCATGAGAGATTGCACTATGATGCTGGAATGCAGCGAGCTTGGCTTTGTCGTTTCGGAGATATACTGACGTGGATGGTATCTCTAGCGACTGCGGCTCGAGAGTGTCCAGTAAAGTTCCGGTGTGCTTATTCTCCGAAGCAATCTGAAACGCCAATGGGTAGTAGTGGTGTCGTTCCTGTGCCTGGAGATGGCCCGATGTCATACCTCACAAATTGTTAGATTATGCCACCATAATCGGAGAGTCAGACGGTTGGCAGACTTATGCACGTCGGATGAAGACAACAAGATGTGGTAGGCTGAGAACAATCACATGCGAAGTGAAGTGTTCCATCTAAGTCCGCTAGTTGCTTGAATGAAAGTCCGAGGTGTTGGTTCTTTTCTCTCTCCTGCACAGTGGCTCCCTGACCATGTAAGGTTAGCCTTGAGATAGAGGGCGACTTAGTAAGATGATAAAACAATGCGTCGGCCTATAAGCATGTCTGGAGAAGTGAGTTGGGGGTGCTATACTTGGTCGAGGTCTATTCACCAGGTTTAGGGCAGTACGATGGTTGGTCAGACCGAATGCTGTAAACAATACACATATTATTGGGAGACTTTGGGTTCGGCCGGAGTGCTCGTGAGAGCTTTGCGTCCTGGGCGGTGTGTTACAAACGACAACTTGCAGCATGGACCTAGTAGTTAGATTATAGCGGCCGAACGCTGGGTAGTACTGGTTCTTGTTGCATGTACACGAATCGTGCGTGGCACTTGACCGGTTAACGTCAGAAAGGAGGGTGCCCGAGATGCGCAAGGCGTCCGCACATGGATAATGTGGGGGGTTGCAAGTTGCGGGGCTGGCGGGCTTGTCGACCGAGGCGGAATGCGGTAAGCTCTTGCATGTGCCTGTGGCGGACAATGCAGAGACGTCTCGTGATACAAAGTTGCTTCCGTGCACCATGGAAAAAGCCAAGGTGGAAGCCATGTGGGCCGTACGACTTGGATATTGCTGTTACATGTTATTGTCGTCAAAGTACTCGTATGTCACCCTGCCCTTTGCAAGAGGCTCCGTGTGACTCGAGCAAGGGCTGTTCTTTCACATAGCATGCGTTTCGACAGACAGATAATTTGGATCAAGCCAGAATTTTCTTTGTTATAGCTCCTCGTGATGCAGGCCAAGTTGTGGCTACCAGAGGTCGACTTGTTGGCTGTCTCTTTGAGTCTGACACGAACTGGTCGAGTTGGTGGCTCCGGAAACGACTCCGGCCGAAACCGACGTCATAGATCAGCGATGTCATTGCCTGTCGATCGACGGATGGCATTCGAAGCTTCTTCGCATGCCGAGTTTTGGAGACACTAATTCCTGTGCAATTCAGTCTTGTACAAGGCCATTACGACTGTCGCAGCAAGCATGAAACAAGCCGGAGATGCGACGAACAATGAGGACGCGGCCGAGGCGCTCAATTCGATCCTCCTCATGGACGAAGTGTGGTATGCAATGACTCGACGTCACGCGTCTCGCCCTTCCTGTGACTGACGCTAGCAGGGATCAAAGCGACATAGGTCCAGCAAAGGAATGGCCAGCGACTCTGCAGTCGCTTGCGCCCTTCGTTTTCACCCTCTCACACCCGACTGCCATCTTCTGGGGCGACGAGCTCGCCATGATATACAATGAAGCCTGGGAAGCAACCTCACGTAATGCCCTAAAGCAAGGCAAACCGCCGAACGATGCCTTCAAGAAGGACACGATAGATGCACTCCAGGACTGCAGAAGAGGCCGCTTGTCGCGACCCATCGCCGCCTCCGAACTGTCTGAAGGCCATGCCACAGCCACTGGACAGTCTCCTGTCATCTGCAGTCCGATACACGACCATGAAAAAGTCGCTGGTGTCCTGGTCCAGATCTTCAGCAAAACACACCTCAACAACAATCATTCCAAAGACACGGCTTCAAACGAGGAGGAACATCAAAAGAGTTCAACAAAGGAGGATATGCATGATCTTGTGAATCATGAGGAGACCGCTTTGGATCGTCAACCTTTTTTCCAGAAGTTCGCGGAGATGCTGCCAACTGGTCTTGCAATTCTCAACCACAAAGCGGACCCGCTATTCGTCAACCACCAGTTCCACGACCTGACCGCACACCGTGGTCCCGATCATTCATTTAGAATGTGGCCCGAGACCATTCATCCAGACGACTATGAGCGGGTCATGAACGAATACCACAAGGCCTTTGAATCCCAGACGCATCTGGAAATAGAGTTCAGGGCTTTTGGCGAGAACCAGTGGAGGCTGTTTTTGATGCGGCCGCTCGGAAAGAACAATCTCCAACAATTTGATCTGCGACAATTTGGTGGGTTTATCTGTGCTCTGATCGACGTATCCGACATGAAGAATGCCGAGCTTGCTCAGACCAGGGTTGCCAAAGAAGCCCGCGAAAGAAAACAGCAGCAAGAACGTTTCATCGACATGATTTCTCACGAGATCAGAAATCCTCTCTCAGCCGTCCTACACTGCGCTGAAAACATCCTGGATGCTGTAAAGGATGGTGAGGCAGAGTCTGATAATATTGCTGTCGACGATATCGTCGATGCTGTTCACACCATCCAACTTTGTGTAGATCACCAAGTAAGTCCCGTGCTCTCAGTCAGTCGCTCGTGATTGACAGCTGACTTGCGTTCCAGAAAACTCTCGTAGATGACGTGCTCAGCTTCTCAAAACTCGACGCCTCAATGCTCTCGCTTGCTCCGAGGTAGGTAGATCTGACTCAAGATTTGAAGCACCTACTGACTTTCAACAGAGCTACAAAGCCGAAAATCCAGATGGCAGACACCCTCAAAATCTTCCAACCAGAATTGCGCAAGCGACAAGTCGATTTTAGCTACAACATCAAACCTGAGTATGACGATTGCAACGTTGATTGGGTCATGGCAGATCTTGTAAGGATCAGTCAAGTCATCGTCAATCTCATGACGAACGCCATCAAGTTCACGACAAAGTCCGACCGCAAGAAGAAGATTGACATCGAAGTCGCTGCTTCAACAGAGAGACCAGTATCATATCCACCCAATGTGGTCTTCTTCAAGACGGACGAAATAGGTTTGAAATCTGATGCAACCAACAACCCTGAGTGGGGCGATGGTGAGCCACTTTACATCATGGTTTCAGTCAAGGACACTGGAATTGGCATAAGCAAAGAGAACCAGGCGAAACTGTTCGAACGGTTCCAACAAGCCACGCCCAAGACCGGGCAAATGTATGGCGGCTCTGGACTCGGCCTTAACATCTCCCGGAAGATGTGCCAGCTGCATGGTGGAGAGATTGGAGTCAGCTCGGTTGAAGGTGAAGGGTCAACCTTTGGCTTCTTCTTCAAAGTGAGACGAGGTGGTGAACCTGAAGATGCCGACAAGCTGGAGCCGAAGGAGCTGTCAGAGAAACTCAAGAAGTCCGGGCACGCGGATACGACAGAGGTTGACGAGGAAAAGGTGCCGGAAGACCTGAAGAATATCTCTGGAGAAAACCCTGAAACGAACAGCGAGAACCCATCAAAAGACCGATGGCAACACAAAGCTGACATGGTGGATCAGATGGGCGAAAAGCACAAAGACAGCAAATCAACAGACGACCAAGGCGAAACATCACATTCTAGAGCCCAATATGATGAGTCTCAACGCCAACAGAAGGAACCGGCCAATGCAGGACGGGATTCACAACGACCTGATCCGACATCTGGGAAATCAGGTCAATTCGAAGACAATGACAAGCAGGCTAAAAAGGACCCTGAACAAGAAAGGAAATCTGCGAAGAAGTACGAAAACACTAGCAAATCTCTTACACAGATTTCAAACGAATACAGCGATTCGAGGCCTACTATACTTTTCGTGGAGGTACGTATTCCCGCCCCTCCCCATAACAAGTGCTCACAAGGTTGTTTAGGACAATCTGATCAATCAGAAACTTTTGAAAAAGAAGATCGAATCTAAAGGCTTCCAAGTCACGACCGCAGATAATGGCAAGGAGGCCTTGGATATGATCACGGCTCGTTCTTCTGAACACAAGCCTCCCTTTGACTGTGTACTCATGGATCAGGAAATGCCCGTCATGGACGGCAAGACTGCTTCCCGAGAAATCAGGAAATTTGAAGGCGACAACAATCTGCCGGCCGTCAACATCATTGGTGTGACGGCCAATGTGAGACAAGAACAACAGAGCGAGATGACAGAGGCTGGCATGAACGATGTCATTGCTAAGCCATTCAAGATGGAGGAGCTGCTCGAGAAGGTCAGGAGAGGAAGCAAGTAGCGATGACGATAAACGTTTTGCATTAAGGAAAAGGATACGGGACGATGATGGGCACGAGTATGGAAGCATTTGGGTGATTCTCTTCTTTTTGTTGCATATTACCCACCCGAGCGGTCATGACGACTATTTACGATATTGAGGTCTGCGGTCCTCGTTTCATTCAGAATTCACAGTCTGTGACGACCAAAGGATGGTGTTGCAAAACTTTAATCCACCATGTCAAACGAGCACTGCGCGGGTTCTTTCGCTGTCCGCGGGCAGCGTGCTCCGGCGACCTCAGCCACCAAATAGCCAATCACGTCTTACAAACGATCATGCCCTACTCAATGTTTTCATAAGCTGTCCAGTGATGGAAATAGGCCGCCGCTTGTCTAGATCGCCAAAAGGTTTCGTATGAGATAATTTTGGCTCACCGTTTCAATGCCGAAGAGAAACCTTTCACTCCGTCTGACGCGAAAGCTGCCTATAACAACCTTGTCCCCTCATTCTCAGTGGTGACTCAAATATGTCAAGCCCTTCTATATGGCTCCATGAGCGATATTACAATGTCGACCAATGCCACCAATACAACAATCACCACCGAGACCTGTCAGTACTGGATGGTCGAGGGAGCTATACCTGAGGCCGATTCCGAAATTTCGGGCATCGGCGCGATACTGGCCTTTCTTCTTAGCGCCTACTTCACATTCGCGATTGTGCTGGTCTCGTATCTTCTGGGCTCCATCGATTCAGGCCTTCTCAGGCCTGTTGATCTGTATGTACATCGGCTACCATCACAGCGACGCACAAGTCCCTCTTGGCATAAAGCACTGCAACAATGCGTTCTTCTCCTCAGTGACCAACAGATAGTCACTGGTATCGCCATCTGTATCGCTGGTTTCATTGGTCTACACGGCCATATCTCCGTATACCATTTCCAGACGGTCATATCCCTAGCTTGGATGTCAAGCTCGGTTCACCTCTCCGCTCTAACGATGCTGGGAGATTATTTCCGCAAGCGACCCGGTGTCTTAGGATGGCGTATCATTGGTATGCTGTTGCTGTTCATCCTCCTACTTGTGGCTTTAGTGCCCACCGCATCCAATCTATGGGCCATCTGGTATACAGCAGAAAGTGGAAAAGAGAAGGAAAGAACTAGCTGGGCTATTCCTGCCAGGTGTTTCTTCTTCAAAACTTGGGGTCAAGGAGTCAATCCAGACGCACCTCTGGCGTATCTGATTTTGATACTGTCGTATCTTTGGAAGATTGGCGCATTGTTCAAAAGCTCCAGGAACGTTTTCCATCGTCGAGTCAGGGGACCTTACGAATACTTGCTGGAGCGTGTCCTTCACGCCGAAGCACTCAAAGCCACAAACCGCCGCGAAAAGCGAAAGTCCTTGTCGTGGAGATACCATGCCACCATGATGGTCTACATCATCCTCCTGGCATTATTCGAGTTCAGCGCATCTTTCGCCGCATCACTATGGCTATCTTATGTTGGTCTCGTTTACGGAACCATTCAACTCATCATACCACGTCAGCAGAATGCTTGGTGGAACAACAAAGAGAATTCGTGGACGTTTGGCCAGATTGTACCTCTTGTGCTGCTCATACAGCCTCTTGGTGCCATTCTTGAGAACTACAAGCCGCGGAAACAGAGGACGAGGAGCGATCGTGACTCGCTCTCCAGTGAAGAGGCGTACGAGCTTGGTTCCGGGGCACGTTCTACTATGCTGTCTCATCGAGATTCTTCAGACGAGTTCCAACCCACCTTTTCAGAAATGTTTGCTACGCTAGAGGTTCTCAGACCATCTCAACGCTCGGTCGAGGTGTTAGACCATCAGCTGCCGTTTTACAACTCGATCCTGTTCGCCACAATCATTGTCTGGATCCAGATCAGTATTGCGGTCATCTCCTCCATAGTTTTCTGGATTGACGCTGACAGTATCGGGTATGTCACAAGTCACAACTACTTCTTCGTCTTGGCAGGAGTCGGATGTTCTATTGGTGTTCTGATCCTTTGGACTATGGCGTCTATACCTTTCAGTCGGGTCTTCAAATGATCGATGAAAGGTGCAGCTTCGCTTCATCCTCCAGGAAAGTGCTCGCTGAGATTCGTTACGCTTTCTAGTTGTCTCTCTGTAACCACGTTCGCAGAACGTCCCTCATCTCGGATGAGCGAGGAGCACACCCATTGCTGGCACAACAAACAAACTCGAGCTTTGAAGGATCACAGATCGAATCTAAGATCAGACATCGGTCTGTTCTGATGACTTACCATGTATCGATCACTATCTGGTCGTTCACCATGATCTCGAAGATCGTCTGCTTCGGTGTTCCCATCTTGACCAGTACATATACATCGTCCACAGCTGTGCCTGCTCCACATTAGCGACCTAGCTAGCTAGTCACAAGGTATATCATTCAAGGCTAGTCGCCTCAAAGGCTTCACAAGCTACTGGCCGTTAACGCTTAAGAGAGAGGCATACAAGCACGAAACACATGGGCTGCAGCCACTGCAATTGATCATACCGGTGACCACCAGAACACGGAAATACGGTGCGTTCGTCCGATCGGCTAATCGCGCTGTATACTGCACACTCTCTCAGACTCAGAACAAGCCTCGGCTGCCTCTTGGCCCACATGTGGTAGAAAGCCAAAATCTAGACTTCGTTGCAGCCCCTCTTCTACAGATGCAGCATTCATCCCGTGTCTGTGGGGTTGTATCCCACAACCGACCAAGCATCTCCGCACTTTAACCGCTATCAACTGCCTGCTTCGGTTTAGGTGTGATGGTACCTGAGTTTGCTATATGATCGAAAGCATGAACCAATACATGATGGAAACCTCAATCCAGGCTGGCCGCATAACACCCTGGGCTATAGCATCTACACCGAGCAGAACGCCACGTCTCCATGGCCTTTAACCGGTCCGCCAGCTCGAGCTTTCCCATGTTGCAGACGCTCTGAGCCAGCGAGAATATCCACGAAGCGGGGTGTTTTATGCCTGCTAAAGGCGGGCGTCGCTGCATCTCATAGCTGGCCGGACCGATGAGTGTATGAGAGATGCAGCAGCCGACCATTCTGGACTTCGCCTATGCATCTCAACTTGCGGCAGGCCGGTGTTGTGTGGGATATAGTACAGACACTGTATGATGGGCTCATGGCATTATATAAAGACTGCTCGCCGCCGTGGTGAATCACATACAACGACAACACCACCAGCTCCTCACAGCAATGTCTCTTTTTCTTGCTCTTACAGGCCTGATTGCAGTCGCCACTGCGCAGCAGATCGGCAAGACTCCTGAAGTCCATCCGATGCTGCCGACTCAGCTCTGCACCACCCGTCATGGATGTGTGACCCAGCAGACTTCGGTCGTGCTCGATGCCCTGACCCACGCAATTCAGGACATCAAGACCGGCGCCTCCTGCGCGAACTCGACTGGTTTCCCGGACCAGACCATCTGTCCTAGTACTCAGGCTTGTGCCCGCAACTGTGCCATTCAAGGCATCAACAACTACGCCCAGCATGGCGTCACGGTCAGCGGCAACTCCATGACGCTCCACCAGTATTTGAACATCAATGGTGTTGAGACAAGCGTCTCTCCGCGTGTGTACCTGCTCGCTCCCGGAGGTCAAAACTACGATCTCCTGAAGCTCCTCAATCAAGAGTTCACCTTCACTGTGGATGTCAGCAACCTTCCCTGCGGCATGAACGGCGCGCTCTACCTCTCCGAGATGTCCGCCACCGGAGGTCGGTCGTCCCTAAACCCCGCCGGCGCGGCTTATGGTACCGGGTACTGTGACGCTCAATGCCCAAAGTCTGCCTGGATCAACGGCGTAGCCAACATCAACGACAATGGCGCTTGCTGCAATGAGATGGATATCTGGGAGGCCAATGCAGTGTCCACGCAGTTCACACCGCACGCTTGCAACATCACCGGCTTGTACGAGTGCTCTGGCGCCGCCTGCAGTGGCAACGGTGTCTGCGATGAGTCGGGCTGCGGATACAATTCGTACGCTTATGGCAACAAGACCTTCTACGGATACGGAGACGTCGTCAACACGAAGCAGGTAAGTTGGTCTTGATAGATTGTGTGCGAAGCTGCTCGTTGACCCTCTCTCTAGCCCTTCACGGTCGTGACCCAGTTCCATACAAATGATAACACCGCCACCGGCACGCTCAGCAACATCACCCGCCTCTACATCCAGAACAACAAGGTCATCCAGAATGCTGTTGTCCAGGTCGCCGGTATGGCCGTCAACTCGGTCGAGGACTCCTTCTGCGAGGTCGTGGCTTCGTCCTTCCAGCAGCGCGGTGGCCTAGCACAGATGGGCAAGGCAATCGGACGCGGTATGGTCCTCGCCATGTCCATCTGGAATGACCAAGGCCAATTCATGAACTGGTTGGACAGCGGCAATGCTGGTCCATGTAATGCTACCGAGGGAAACCCAGCTCTGTACGTCTTTCTGTTCATCTGTGTGTTTTGCATTGGCTGACATTTCGATTTATAGCATTGAGGCCAATGACCCAACTACGAGCGTTACCTTTAGTAACATCAAGATTGGAGATATCGGATCGACTTACAGTACTGGCCATCACTGAAATGGATCCGGCTTAGCTGGCCCTAATGCTCCTAGTCCTTGACAGTCTCTGAATTTCCTTCATAAAGTTCTCGGTCCAACAGAAAATTCAAAGTGTCTTGAATGCTTGGGTTGTCAGAGTGTCGTCGTTCTTGGTTTGTAGAAGCTATATACTGTTCGTAACCCAAACAAGTACAGCCCGTTCCAGGACTGCATTTTTCTCTCCATTCGTGCACGTTGAATTTGATGTTCTGTGGTCAATCTTATTGATGCTTCTGATGTCGATACCGTGGTGAGAATATGGGAGGGCCAAGGGGCAGTTCGAGACGATCTCGGCTGCTCTTGCCCTTTTTCTGCTCGCTTCGTCCATTCAACTGTTCAACGCCACAAGATGGGCAAGGAAACAACAGCAACCAACAGCTGAAAATCGCCGTTTGCCAACGTTGTGTTCCTGGAACAGATCTTCAAGATGAATACCTATTCTACATGAAACAGTGATTCAATTCCAAGAGCCCGCTATTGGAACCTCGTGGCATGGCATGCGAGGTCTAGGTCTTTGCATTGCATTGGCAACCTCCGTAACGGCGCTGCGACTTCTTCTTTGTGCACTTTTCCTCCTCAAATTTCGAGGCCAGAGTACCGGCGTGCCTAGCTTTCGATGAAGCGTTGGAGGTTGCGACATGGGCGTACGTTTTGTTCGTTATCCGTTGCGGTAGGTGAAGTTGACTGCGGGACGTGAACAGGTATATCTAGGTAGGCGACGGCCTGTCAGAACCTTCAGCTTTTTTCCCTTCAGGCCTCCTTTTGTCGTTTGCGGTGCTTGTACACTCTTTCTTGTTCATTACGGTCTTGTTTGGCTGCTAGTCACTCTCTTTCTTGTGTCTCGACTCTGGAGTCGAACGCCGTCTATTCATAATATCAACCACAAACAAATCACTGGACAAGGATAAAGGCATCATGTATTCGAACTTAGCAATCCTTCCTGGTCTTTTGGCCTTGATCACCTTCACCACGACTGTGGCTGCCCACGGATTCGTCCAAGGCATCGTCACCAACAATCACTGGTATCCCGGCGCCCAACCCTGGTGGCGCGTCAACCCAACCGTAGCTCATGCCAAAACCGCCGGCTGGTCTTCCCTCAACCAAGATCTTGGATTTATTTCTCCTTCAGAATATAACACTGCAGCCATTGCTTGCCACAAGAGCGCCAAGTCTACAAACACGCGTATCCCCGTCAAGGCTGGCGATAAAGTCAAGCTGCTTTGGAGTGATTGGCCTTCGAGCCATAAAGGGCCGGTTATCACCTATCTTGCCAAGTGCCCTGGAGACTGCAGCATTGTCAACCCGACCACTCTTGACTGGTTCAAGATTGATCAGGCAGGCTTGATTAACGGAAACCCTGCACCCGGGTAAGATTTGATTCCTTCCCCCATCCTTCTTAAGAAACACAAAAAAAAATACTGATTCCTTTCCCAACAGCACATGGGCCACCGACACCCTCATCGCCAACAACAACTCCTGGACCATCACCATCCCTCCTTCCCTCCTCCAAGGCTCTTACGTCTTGCGCCACGAAATCATCGCCCTGCACAGCGCAGACCACGACAATGGCGCCCAAAACTACCCCAACTGCATCAATTTCCAAGTCTCGGGCAAGGGCACTGCCAAACCTGTTGGCGTGAAAGCTACAAAGCTGTATACTGCCAAGGACAAGGGCATTGCAATTAGTATTTATTGGCCCGTGTTGAAGAGTTATACCATTCCGGGGCCTGCGGTGTGGAAGGGTGCTGTTAAGAGGTGGGTGCAGAGGATTTGGGAAGCGTGAAGGAGAAGAGTCATGGAGAGGAAACGTATAAATAGTAATAGATAATATACACGTCGTCTTAGATTTCTTTGTATTGAGTGGTATTATCACTCTTGCGCGGCCACTTCTAACAAAAGAGACTGTCCACGAACGCTGTTATTTTATAAAACGGCTTCTCTGCTAGCCAATGTAAATGTGGTATAGGGTCCTGTTTTCAGATGAGTGTTTTGTCGAGCGTAATCATATAAAGATCACAATTATTTCAGAGGATGTGCCGCTTTTCGAGTCTGTCGATGATCTTAACAGCACCTCTGTGGCGAAGGTACTACGCTGAGAAGCAGTCGTGCACTCTAATAGCTTTGTCATGTGTGAGAAAAATCGTTCGTGACATTGACAGTCTCTTGGAGGCAGGTGTGCTGTCGCGGACCTCGGCAAAGCGCTGTCTCACGGGCCTCAACTTCTGACAGCATTCTCCATGAACAACCTTCTTCCTTGATATTGCGAACAACATGAACTGAGAATTGGTTGGCACTTGTCATCACATATGACCCAGTCATCCAGTATGCCCACGGATTCCATAGGCTGGTCAATTTGGCATCTGTAAACGGCTGCGACGAAAGTGCAATGTCCTGTTCATAACCACGTCACTTCGTGTGTCGTCATGATCGCTTCTCGAGAGTTTACTATCGCTTTGACGTCAATTGTCCTCGGGACCCAAAGATTCATGCTCTGGTAAATGGATAATTATGAGTGATATTGGATAGTCTCTGTCCTCCTGCCTGGCACTTACCTTTTGGTTGCTCATATCAACTTGAAAATAATCTGTCGCTCTTGCTAATCGACAAAAATGGCAACCTCAAGGTTCTCGACGGAACGGTCTGACGATCCCAACGACTTCGTGGTACCGTGGTCATATGTAGCCCCCGACATCAACGATGACGGGGATACAGAGCAGCACAAAGCTCATCGGAACCAGAAGCTACACAAGCGCTCCATTCGACATTATCGCCATGCAACAACGAAATGGGGTGCCGCACTGGAAAGCTTCAGTCCATTGGTATACGCCTCCAGCTCAGAACCACACGAGTTGAGGACAAAGGCTAACGCGACTAGTGGTTCGCTGTTTGTATCTCAGCCGGCGGAATTGCTCTGGTCCTAAATGGGCCCTTTCCATATCGTGGCCATTGGCTGATTGTATTGGCTACTATCCTCTATATCACGGAGATCGTCTTATTCTTCACCTTCTTGGCTTTGCTACTGGCGAAATGGATCATTTATCCCCATGTGGCTGTTCGACGTGCTTTGACCGATCCTGATGAACTAGGAACCTATGCCATTCCTCCTATCGCCCTCATGACCATTGCCGCTCTTACCATTACACAAGTTAGCGACGGACCGTGGGGTGGTCACGCCTTTACTCTGGTGGGCTATGTCGCTTGGTGGACAGGCGTCGGTTGGGTCTTTGTAACGGCACTAGTGGTTCTCTCGGTCTTGTTTTATACTGGAAACCAATCCGCTAGGACAATGACTCCAGTCCTATTCATGGCACCTGTCGGGCTTGCCACCGCTGGTGCAGAGGCTGGACTGATTACCGTCTACGGCGCGGATATGTCCTCGAGACTTGCCGTGCCTCAACTGATCGTTGGTTACTTTGCCGCAGGAGTGGCCTTTTTCATGGCCATTCTGCTTTACACTGTCTTCTTCCATCATTTGTTGTCTGTTGGCTGGCCCCCTGCCCCCAAACGAGCCGGACTTTTCATCTTGGTATGTGCAGTAGCATCAAGAGATATGACATCTACTTACATTGCCATCAGATTGCTCCATGCGGACAGCTTGCAACAGCATTCCAGTTGCTAGGCGAATCCGCCAATGCCTACATGCGTTTCGCACAGTACAAACCCTCGGCGGTCAAACCCCCAGCTCAAGGTACATTCTGGACCGAGTCTACCGCGCAAGGTGTTGACGGCGCCGGTATCTTCTTTGCTCTGCTTCTCCTAGGGTTTGACTACCTTTGGCTCTGCATTGCCATTATTGGAGTGGTCGATGTCTTTATCAAGAAGCAAGCCACATACACCTTGGTTTGGTGGGCAGTCGTCTTCCCGACTGTGACGCTCACCACTGCTTTGTTGGAACTGGCTTCTTCTATGGATTCTCCCGCCTTCAGGGCCTTGGTTTGCGCGTTGACCGTGTTTCTGGTCATTGCATTCTTTGCCAACTTGGGCTTCACTTTGTGGGGTCTGTTCAATGGATCATTGATATTTGGCAAGTCTCAGCTCGAGATCGAAGATGGCATGATGAAGAAAGCTCAAGATGAAGCGAAGGATCAGAACTCAGAAGTGTGATATCGGCAAGTTAGCAAGGTTGATTGAAGAATTTACTCCTTTTCGTTCTTGCAAAGCCCTTCTTATGCCACCAAACTTGGTTTCATGCGATGATTCGAACCTTCAAACCCCTTTATCACACCTTTTAAGACGGTTCTCCTTGGTGAGCTTCATGCAGGCGCTCGAGAAGCAAGGAGATTGCAGCAGAACATCTCGGCGCCGAGCTCGGACCCGATTCGTCCGAAATCCCATGGAGGATCCGAAGGCAGCAATGTATATCAGCTCGTGTCAGCTTCAATGTTGCAGCCAAACGTGGTATAAAACCAAGCTTACGGAAACTCTGTTGTGATGGACCTTGACATCAGGACTTCCTGTTTCTGCTGCTTTCGCTTCTGTTCAAATCGACCGGCCATTCGCCAAACTACAAACCATCAACCAATATCATGACGGAAAACAACAATCAAAGCACAATGTTTTCTGCAGTCGTCACCTCCTGGGGCGAAGCACCCAAATACACTCAAGTGCCTGTGCCACCGCCCAACTCCGATGAAGTCCCCGTCAAAGTCACCTGTTCAGGTCTACACATCGTGGTCCGCTCCATCGCCAGCGGCAACCACTACGCCTCTGGAAACCTCCCCTACACTCCCGGAATCGACGGCATAGGTCGCCGCCTCTCCGACGACAAACTCGTCTATTTCATCAGCTTCCCCAGTGGTGGCTTTCAGGAGATCCTCAATGTCGAGCACAGGAAGATGGTAGAGTTGCCTGAAGGTGTGGATCCCTATCAAGTTGCTGGGTATGCGAATCCTGCATTGTCGAGCTGGATGGCATTGACTGCGCGAACAAAGGAGTTGCCTGAGAAGTTTACTGTGCTTGTCATGGGAGCCACCAGTGCTAGCGGCAAAGTCGCTGTCGAAGTTGCACGAGCCCTAGGCGCTGGCAAGGTTATTGGAATGTCTCGAAACGCCGACACATTGTCACAGGTCGGAGTCGACGAGATGATCGTCCTTAACGACAATGTTGCGGATACCGAGTGCAGTGCTGCAGCGGAAGCAGATGTCATCCTCGACTATCTGTACGGATCTGTTGCGCAACATGTGCTTTCTACTGTCGAATTTGCAGGTCCAGTGCAATACGTGCACATTGGAGGTCTTGCAGGCACGGAAATGGTGTTGCCGGGCCACATACTCAGGTCCAAGGACATTACCATCCGCGGTGCCGGACCTGGCAGTTGGTCTCGCGAAGCCATGCGCCCAGAGGTCCCCAAGATTTTGAACGCTTTCAAGACGTTCAAGAAGCAGGAGGTAAAGATTGTGCCTTTGAGCGAAATTGAAGAGCACTGGAACAACAAGAACGAACGCATTGTTTTCACGCCTTGACGCTGTGTGGCTTTGGATAGGAAGTGTCAATACAATGTTACCGAAGTACAAATACTCTATTTGCCTTTGCGTACAAGCTCACGATATCTGCCAATCCATTCCGGTTTGCCAAAGAGCACATAGAATCTCCATGCCAGAGTGGGAGCTAGGACGGAGCTGGCGGCAAGCAAAGCATTTCTGCTCCACCCACTGTCATCTCCAAAGACGAAAGCTTTGTACAGTGCGACAGCCACAACGCCAACCTCACCAGCAGCAAGGGTGTAGTAAGTAGGCGCTCTACTCTCAATGCCTCTCCTCGAGTTTGGGATACCCAGCACGAGCGGAGTGGCGAGAGCGTAGACCAGAGCACCGGTGACCTGAGTCCACGTCACTGCCGCTGGAGTGATGTCGGAGGACGAGTTTACAAGCATGCCCAAGAAACTTTTGGGGAAGAAGACCATCCATGTTCCTCCGATTGCGTTGGCCATGGTCTCGAAGCCGAGTGCATAGCGCATGACGTTTCCTGGGGCGCTTGGGTCGACTTCAATATCTCCAGAGCCAGAGTTGGAGGTGGGGTCGATGTAACCGCCGGGTTGGAGTGTGTAAGGCATGTTTTGGGGATGGTGTGGGAGCTGTCTTGTTGATGGTCTGATTCGGAGGCTTTCTATGACGGATTCTCCAACACTGTCAGTGGGCCCAAGAGGTCGGATCTTCTTGTATGTTCTCACTAAAGTGTTTGGTGGTTAATGTGGTAAAGATGGAGGTGAGCGGCGCGTGGAATGACTACTAGATATATCAATGTATTGACGTCACAGCAAGCTGTGAAAAGGAGATGACCCTGCCCCTCTTGTGCTCGATGTCAGATGTCTTGACTATAAAGAGTTTGACGGTCAATGCATGTTGTAAAGCTCTGGCAGAAGAGATCGCTCTTTGTTCATCAAAGAGAGTAGCTTTGAGGACAACATATGTTGTTAGTTATCGAGATACACATTCATTATGCAAGTGCAAGCACATGGTGGGGCATGAACGATGCCGAGCTTGAGAGCAGGAGCATGTCACGGGCTTACTTCGGCCCAGGCTGATCGAGTGCTGTGTCCTCAAGCTGCACCCATCAACTCTAGCTCGAGCATCCGACAGCATTGCTAATATCACTAGACGGCTGACAAGATGGCCGACTTTGTCAAGGGCCTTTTCGGAGGCGCAAACCCATCTCCCGTCAACGCCGCCCCGTCGGCCGACTCGGGTGCGTCTCGTGTCGCTTCGAGGTCACCCAGCATTGCGTACTGACCGAGACACTGCTAGACTTTGCCGACTTCGCCGATGCTCCTTCGCCCAAGCCGGCCTCTCTGTCGAGCACTCTCACCACCCCTCCTGCATACCAGACCTTTGGCGCAAAGATTGACATCTCGGATCGTCCCTTTACCAAGTGGTACAACGTCCACGAGCGCGTGACCTGGAGCGACTTCAAGACCGAAGCCTTTGTCATCCCCTTCCTCTTGCTCACCATCTTCGTCCACTTCTGGGGTGTCCGCGCCAACCGCCGTCGCGCCAATGCCTGGATTCGCAGTCATGTTAACGTTCTCGAGAACGAGTTCGCTCACGTTGGCTTTGGCAAGAAGCTCGACCTCGCCAATGTTTCTCCCGATGTCGCCATGTCTGCCGGTGACAAGATCAACCCCGAGGTTCTGCGCGAAAAGTCCAAGGACGTCTTCCTCAGTTACGCTACTGGTCGCCAGAACGTTGCCTTTGTCGACGTCAAGCTCAACCTGCTGAAGCGCTACAACCCCTTCTCCATGATCGCCGAGCTCGGTCTTGGTTTCTTCTTTGAGAGCATGGCTGGCAGCGGCGAAAAGGCCGAGATCACCGCCTACACGTTTGACGGCAAGGAGGCTCAGTTCATCCCCCGCGCTCGCGGCGAGGAAGAGAAGCGTTTCAAGGACACGAGCTACGACGGTTTCATCTTTGCTATCGTCAACAAGGACTCCATGAGGCAGGTGCGCGAGGAGCGTTACGACGTCTCCCTGACCACCACCAAGGACCACGCCAAGCTCCCTCCATGGGTCAGTGTCATGAGCGAGAGCGCCGAAATCACAGAGGCCCTCTTGACCCAGGAGCTGGCAAACGCCATTAAGGAGTGCGGCGATGATCTCGAGTCTCTGGTAGTCACCGACATGCCCGTGGACGCCCCCAAGACGTGAGTATCCTGACATTCGTGATTGTATTGGTCGATGCTTACCTGTTTCATAGTCTTGATGATTTGGTTCCCAAGAAGCGTCTTACGCTCACTCTCAAGCTCAACTCTGGCACCAACACGACCTCTCTCTTCTCGTACTTCCTTCGTATGCCCGACCAGCTCGTATCCAGCGCTCACTTCCGTCCCGAAGTCATGCGCCGTATTCGCCAAACGCGCGAGGAGGAGGCCAAGAAGGTGCGCAAGATGATCGAGGCAGAGGGCGCCGAAGACAGAAAGTTGCTCAGCGACAAGGCCAAGAAGGAGCAGCGCGACCGCAAGCTCAAGGGCATGAGCGCCGACGAGCAGAAGCGCTTCCTCGAGAGGGAAAGAGAAAAGGAACAGAGAAAGAGGACTGGCAAGCAGACAATGCGCGCCTAGAAGCCCGCCTTCGTTTGATCTTCACTTTGGACTGTGCTCACGTTATCTTGAGCGTTCTCAGGAAAGCCATCGTTCATGTATATTATTCGGTCGCAATAACACAGTGTAGAAATAAATAGATGGAATGCTCCCAGTGCTACAGAGTACAGCGTCGGGTATCGTGGCAGGTTGGCGATGCGCGTGCATGATTAGCTGCATGGTGCCTGCAGCTAAAAACAGCCATTTTTCTCGTCAATCCAACGTTTTGCGCGGCCGAGCAGATCAAAGACGCTCTCGGCGCTGGAGTCGACGGCGGTCCATTCTAATGCAGGCGTGATGAATAATGAAGGATCCGAAGAGAATTGGCCGAGGACGGACAGCACTGAAGCTACTAGGTACCAAGTGGGCCAAGAAGCAAATCCGGGATCCCCGTGGGCGGCGGCGATGGAGGAAGGAGCATGGAGGATCGGCGTGGAGCGTGGGAGACCCTTGAACACATAAATGATACGTCATCTGGGAGCTGTCGAGTCCCTAAACAATTCCCTTGCGGTTCAACTCAAACCTTCCCAAACTCTCTCCAGCTGTCAATCTCGACAAGTCCGACTCTAACACAGCTCCATCACGTCCGAGTCTTTTTCTGTTCTAGGTATGTGCTCGAAATATTGTTTCCCTTTGCTATCATTCGTCTTTGATAGCTCGACATGGACACGTTGAGTCCGAGTGCTACAGTACAGCTGACAGCAAGGACAGTCTGTTATCATGTTCAGCAGAAGTGTCCTTCGCCAGGCCACCCGAATGGTGGCCCCTACCCGCCCTCTTGCCATGTCGGCCAGAAACATGTCTGTCACACCCTTCATGCGTGAAGAGGAGAAGCCCCACCCCGAGGAGAAGGGCGAGCACGTTGGCTCCTTCTCCAGAACCGACGACTCGATCGAAATCCCCTTTGATGAGAAGGCTGTGCCCAAGCAAGAGCCCGTCCAAGGCCGTGGAGGCTTCCATTTCCAGAGAACCCTTGCTTCATTCTCGCTCGAAGGCAAGACTGCTCTCGTCACTGGCGGTGCAAGAGGCCTTGGTCTGGTCATGGCCCAGGCATTGGTCGTCTCCGGAGCAGATGTCGCCCTCGTCGATCTCAACAGTGCGTCTCAGCAGTACCATCTCTGGACACGCCCTCGACTGACACCATCATCACAGAGGAGGAAGCCGAGAAGCAGGCCAAGGAACTGGTCAAGGTCTTCAAGGACGAGAACCCTGGCGCCGACAGAGTCCCCAAGGTCACTGGCCACTACTGCGATGGTGAGCACCTTCGCCCAAGGCTGTAATCATGGCGACTGACTTTCTGCAGTAAGCGACGAGAACTCTGTCGAGAGCGTCCTCTCCGATGTCATCGGCCAGCACGGCAAGATCGACAATCTTGTGACTTCAGCAGGCTTCACCGAGAACTTCGACGCCATTAAGTATCCCATCGACCGCGTGAGAAAGCTCTGGGGCGTCAATGTCGACGGCACTTACCTTTTCGCTACTGGCGTTGCTCGTCACCTCATGGAGCGCAAGGCCCCCGGTAGCATCGTCTTCATCGGAAGCATGAGTGGCGCCATTGTCAACGTTCCCCAGCCTCAGGCTCCCTACAACGCTTCAAAGGCTGCTGTCCGTCACCTCGGCCGCTCGCTGGCTGTCGAGTGGGCTCACGCCAACATCAGAGTCAACGTTATTGAACCTGGTTACATGGTGAGCATCAATGCAAGAAGTACCTGCCGTCGAGACTGACATGAGATACAGCTCACTGCTTTGACCGAGAAGATCTTGAACGAGAACCCAGAACTTGGCAATAAGTGGACCAGCCTGATTCCTCAGGGCAAGATGGGCCGTCCCGTAAGTCTTTTCTCTACACTATACAAAACGTCACCATGCTAATACTTGCCTAACAGGTCGATCTGATGGGCCCTGTCGTTTTCCTCTGCAGCGACGCCTCCAACTATGTCACAGGTGCCGACCTGCGCGTCGATGGTGGTTACACCTGCACTTAAACTTCTTGCCACTGTATCGAAGAGCCCCTGCCCACCATCGAGGGCCAACAACACTCGAACACATCACCTCTGGGACAAAATGCTTTTCACTGTACCAACAGCTAATGACACAATATGCATGCTACGGAGCGCTTCGTAATTGACGATGAATGGAAACTTGATTTTATGCTCTTCTTCTCTGCTCTACTGGTCCCTCCATGTGCTTTGGGGCCAATTGCTGCCTTTACTGACATGTGACACAGCTACTGCTTCCTGTCTCAAGATTGTTAGTGCAAAGACGAGGCCACGCACAAACCTCGGTCTCATGCTCGCCAATAACCAGAATCGCGCCTTTCAACAAGCGTGTCGTAAGATGTGTTGTACGTCAGGTTGTCCAGTTACCCTGGTGAGACAGTCTCTCATGCTTTTAATCGACGTCCAAGAGCTCCGCTAACTTTGTGAAAATATTGCACAGAGCTTCCCTGACCGTGAGTTTGTCGGCCAGGATTTAGCAACTTGTTCATCGCCTGGTTGGTCTTTGCAGGTGATCGGATGCTCTTCGACAGCAACTTACATTGCACAGTCTTTTCTTATGCCAAAGCAGGCACGTGTAACAGCATACGGCGGTGCGTATACTAGCCTCGTGCCCACCTATGCCTGTTTCCAGCACGTAGCCAATGCATTTCTTCTGACGTGTGCAAAATCATGATAAGTTTTGGACTTTCATGCGCACGAAGAAGAGAGTGGTGAATCTCATACAGTAGCAATTGATGCATTTGTGCTGGCCAGACTCTAAACACATGATCACTGTTCGTTGGAGAATTAGTGTTGGTGTGTGTTTTTCCCTGGCCACGTTTATCGAATACTTTTGCGCGTGCGTTCGCGTGCACGAAGCGCAGTTCGAGGACGGACATGGTGATGCGTTTGCATTCAAGGGTCAGTAGAGAGCGAATGAGCATGGCCTGTGGGAGAGCATGTTATGCGTTTGCCCCTGATCACGTTCAGGATGCATTGTGTCTCTTGCAATCGCATGCAAGATGGAAAGATCGATAAAGACCATTCAATGGCTTGGAGTTCTTCTCCCTCTCTTCAAACACCAAGTGTTGATTCTTCTCAGAAGCCATACAGGCTCCAACATTCCTTTGCTTGCTTCGGTATTCCTTTCTCTTCTACCACTCCTCGACTCATATTACATTATGGAGCACACTCGCAGAGTCAATCGAGGACTACGATATCTCTGTCTGGAACAGTACAAAGACACATCACCCGAACTGATCGCAGCCAACATTATCAAACTTCGATTGCTGCAGTCATTCGATCTGAACGTGGTGTATCTTCCAGCTCATCCTGGTTTCCCACACGATGGGGCAGTCCGTATACCACAGGATCCCAGAGAACCAGAACGCCTTATATGGTTCGACTTTATGGTTCTGCTCGAAGACGAACCTGGCACCGCAACTCGCCGGGGAACCATGACGATGGCTCAAGTTGGCAAAGCATCACCTCCAGCTTTCTATATCGTCATCTTCCCAGACTCTCCTCAGTACATGGCTATCGTGCCACATGCTGTTGCTTGGCAAGAAGGAGATTCTGATTTGTTTGATATACCCTGCACTGGCATAACAGGTCTTTACTTTCCGTACCTGATGCCAGAGCATCTTTTACCCCTGGCTCTCAAAGGCATCTCGATGATCCCTTGGGGGAGCTTATATACCAATCCTGGGACCGGAGTGGTGCTCAAACGTTGGTTTCCAGTCATGACAGAGTCACGGAGAGATTCTCCCACTCTGCCTCTACTGGGCCAACCCCTGTCTTGGGCGCCAGGCTCTTCGAACAGCGCAGGCAAGAAACGTCGTCGTGATTCTGACGATCAAGACGATTGCCCAAGATTGGCTCCTGCTTTTAGAGAGACAGAGTCGCAAACGATCATGCCTTTGGTCGGGGCTGCTGACTTTGGATTTGATGCTAGTTGGGCAGAGCACGATCTGTTCGGGTTTGACTGGCCCCTGCCTGATCAACCGGTGCTCCCTGTCTTGCAAGAGACTGCTCCTGGTTCATTGCTTGAAGCAGGCGTTACGAGCGGTCAACAACCGCTCGAGCATGTATACCCATCCTCATCTCAACTCGATGTCTCTGATTTCGATACTGGAGTTGGTGGCGATGAATTTAGTTATCCAGGTTATAATCTGTTTGAGATGTGGTCGACCGGATTGGAGGGTGTTGAGGAAGGAACTCACTGGAGTGCTGAATCGAGAACGCTCTTGCTGGCTACACAACTTGACTCTGCGACCACTGTTGATGCACAACAGTACAAACAAGTTGCACCCTTGAGAGCAATCGCGCCTGCCCCTTTGGCTGTAGAAGCAGGTCCAAGCCACATCTCTGCAGCCACAGCACCCGTCGATTCTCCTTCCGAACCTCGTCAATCTTCTTCAGTACTGGCTGCCTCTTCCAAGGCAGAAACCACAGACTCCGAGTCAGAAGAAGAAAACGAAGAAGACGCCCCACCGCGTCGCCTCATCGAGTTGCATCACGAACATCCCTGGTGCAACCATATATACCTGCCTCCCTCCACCCAAGACACACTCACCCAACTCCTCGCCCCAGACACCGTCTGCCTACCCGTGATCACCAACCCCAGTGACACTGCAGACGGCGACCCCATGCCTCTATCTGTCCTCTCAATCGCACGCCCTTGTCTCCACGTCCTGTCTAGTCGCTCTTCTCCCAACAAATTCTTCTTGCTCCCTAGCCGCTGGGTCGACTTTCTGCACTGCAGTCTGAATCAACTGCTCAACAGCACTCAAGGAGATAGCAAGAGATCGGCGTTACGTGGTACCAACAAGATTGTCACGGAGAACCCCACCGTGGATGATGCGTTCAAGAGGTATGGGATTGTTGGCGTGGATGGGGGAGCAGAGCTAAGTTGGGGACTGTGGGATGCTTGGATAAGGGAATTCAAGAGGAAGACTCCGTATGGGATGACTAGGGAGGAAGATAGGAATGCTTGTTGTTTGGTTAGCGAGGTGTTGCAGGTTCAGGTTGATTGGTCAATGCGGATGTTTTCTGATTTGTTGGTGTGAGGGGTATATTGTTGGGTTCTGCGAATGTGCGGATTGGAGGTTTATGGGAAGGAATGATTGATGCAGTGATGATGTGTATATATCAAGCAATGAGGTTCTGCTTCTCCTGAGCAGTGCGTGCTTTTGCTGGGATGGTTGTGTTGTTTATATATGCTTATAGTATATATGAATGAGAATGGGTCTCTGCCTGCCTGCGATCGTATGATTTCTGTTTGTTTCTTCTTCGAATGAGTTTTTCTCCTCGAGATGTACAGATGGAGCATTCTACGTCTGACGCTTTCGTTGGACGCGTCTCAAATCGCAACATCATCGTGCATTTTTATAAGCTCGTTTTCATGGACCTTGCCTCATTGAGATCATTCATATGTGCTACTGCACTGATCACGTGCATATATATATATATATATATATATATATACAAGGTGTTCAAATTGACCGCAAGTCTGATATTGTACAGCGTGGTTGACACATCATGCTCTACTTTAGCCTACCTTACCCAAGCTCTTATGACCGGGCAGGGAAACCAATACCGAGGAGGAGAGCTGGCTCATCGACCTTGTGGTGAGAGTAACTTAAGACACCAACACCGCCGGGCTCCATCATCAAGTTAAGGTTCATGTCCAGAGGGTAGCCTAACCATCTCTTGGCGAAACATCTGGTGAGGTGACCATGAGCGACCAAAACAACATCACAAGGTTGTTCGCCATTCATATTGGGACCTTGCAACTCTCTGATCTTGACAATCAGTTCGTCAATACGCGCAGCCACCTGATCAGGCGACTCGCCATCCTCGCACCCATCACGCCAAATATCCCACTTGCGCTCAGTATCCAGACCCTTGGACTTGCGCAACTCGCGGATCTCGGCGGGCTTGAGGCCTTCATAGGCGCCATAGTCCCATTCGCCGAGTTGCTCGGTGGTCTGCACTTTACCCTGGTCTCTGAGGGCGGCTTCTTGCTTTTCGCCAAAGAGCAGAGAGAAGGTGTGCTGAGCGCGCGTGCGAGGGGATACCCAGCACATGCCGAGTTTGGAGGGGTCGATGAGTTTGTTGGTGCCGACGGCGATGGCGCCGGTGCTGCGGACTTGGGATTCGCCGTGGGCGGTTAGGGGGATGTCGGTTTTGCCTGTGTGTTTGCCGGACATGGACCATTCGGTCTCGCCGTGGCGGATGAGGAAGACACGAGGAGTGCCGGCGTCTTTGTCAGGCATGTTTGTGGTACTGTCGATAGTCAGTTAGAAGTCTGTTTCGAGTTGTGTGAAATGTTGACAAAAGTCCATCATATGGCAAGACGAAAAGGTTGTCGGCAATTCTATACAATCTGTCTTGTTCTGTCTGCTTCTTGACTGAGACAGCCCATTGATCCAAGTGTATTACTACACGGACTATAAAATGGCAACCAGGAACGTTCTTGAGATGTCTACCAGAACACAGTGCAAGGGAGACTTTCCACCTTTTTATAGATTATGACACAAGATAAAGGATGGATAGAAACCATGTAAAATTTAACACTTACAGATATAGAAGATGAAGATGTGAATTAGGTGCTAGAAAAGATAGAAGGTGTCGAGGTTGCACAAAGGTCAACGAAATTATGTGCACAGACCATTCTGCATGACGCCGAGCACAGATTAGAGTTTGAAGCTAGCGACACCTCCATGAGTCTTTCGAAACCTCTGAGGAATGCTGCATCATTGTTCGCACTCGGTACAGTGTGTCCAGAAAACATCCTCAGAGTGGCTGTCAACAGATATACAGCCTTGGATTGAGATACATATCACTTGCGCTGTCAGGAAATCCGGTCTTGTTTGCCAAAATGGTTCGGTTCAACGAAAAAGGGAGCATCGAGCTCATCCCCGGTATCGATCTCCACACCATGGCCATTGGTATGATCAGTCTGGTTGTTGTGGGCGTAGCGACACTCTGGTTCTATGCCAACTATATCTTCGATGAGGATGCTGCTCGCGCCTTGACTGCCCGCAAAAAACCTGTTTCGACCGAGATTGTTTCCCTGCGCATCTACCCCATCAAATCATGCCGTGGTATCGAGGTGCAGGATACCAAACTTCACAAGACTGGATTGGATTTGGATCGCCACTGGATGTTCGTTGATGCAAAGAGCCGCCAGTTCTTGACGATTCGCTCGGATCCTTCAATGACTCTGATTGATACCGGCCTCAGTGGCGATGGAAAGAGCAAGTGGACAGACTTGCATATCAGCATTCACGACACGGACAAGCACATCAAGATACCCTGCTATCCTACTATTGAATGGTTGGAAGAGAACACCAAGCTCACCAAGGTCGAGATCTGGGGCGAGAGCACTGATGGCTGGGAGTACAGCAACGAGATTAACTCGATGTTCAGCGAGTACTTCAAGAAGCCTGTTGCATTGATCTACAAAGGTCCCACTCCCAGAATCGCTCGTGGCAATGCCACTCCTGAACTCTACGGCAAGGAGCAGGAGCACCACTTTGCCGACCTTATGAGCGTACAAATCGCTTCAGAAGCGTCCCTGACCGATCTCAACTCCAGGCTCGAAGCTGCTGGTCACGATCAGCTCACCATCGAACGCTTCAGACCCAACATCATCGTCAAGGGTACCAATGCTTGGGACGAGGACAGCTGGAAGAAGGTGTGCATCCGTACGACTGATCACCAGCGTGAAGCCATCTGGAAGACCCATCTCGACGTCTTGTGCCACTGTGCTCGCTGCCAGGTGCCCAACGTCAACCCCGACACGGCCGAGAAGCACGCGCATGAGCCTTGGGACACACTCATGAAATTCAGACGTATCGATCAGGGTGGAGTGGCCAAGTACAAGCCTTGCTTTGGTATGCTGTGCGTTCCCACGAGCGAAGGACCGATCGCTGTGGGTGCTGCCCTCGAAGTCTTGGAACGTACAGACAAGCATTTGTACAACACATCTAAGTTTGAGGATTTGTAGTGTGTCTGTCAGTAGTATTGTGTATCTATCCATACAAGGAGATGCAGAAGCTTGAAAAGTTGTCATGTAATTTTCCTTGTCCATAAACCCCAGAATCAAAGAGAGCCCAGGATGCAAGTACAGTACAAGAAAGAAAAATATTGTACAAGGGTATATACGCCGGGTGTGGTGTTTTCTACCACGAGTACCACTGCCTCTGTCCCTGGATAGGGCGATCGGGCAGAGGAGTCCAGACCTTGGCTTCACGCTGCTTCTTTCTCTTGTCCTCGCGCTCATTGTATTGTCTGACTCTGGTGGCCTCCTCCTTCAGCACCAAACCGATATGTGTCCAGGGAGTGCGCTGAATGTTGATCTTGCCCTTTGCGCGGAACTCGGCCAGCTTTCCGTAGGGGCCTCTACCGACCCATGCTTGGTCAATGTACATTTTCGTTGGGTCTTCGACGGTGTGTCTCTTGCCGTCCTTGAGGCGAATGTCGACGGGCTTGGCCGAGTCGGCGACGGTGGGCTGACCGAGACCCATACCACGGGCGACAACGGCCTCGTCGCGGGCGTACTCGAGGTAGTTGAGGACTGGGACGGCGGCCTTCTTCTTGCTGAAGCGCAGCTGGACAATGGCGTCGTCGACGGTCTTGCCGGCAATCTGGCGTGCAATGGGGCCCAGCTTCTTGATGCTCGTCTTGATGTTCTCGCTCTTGCCAACACTTTCTCTCTCGGTGCGCTTGATGAACATTTCCTTGTTCAAGCGACCACCCTTGCGAATGTCGCGGATGGCCATTTTGCGCTGCCATCGCTCGCGTGCCACGGGGTGGGGGTCGAGGACGGTGGCCATGGCGCCCAGGTTGCGACCGCCAGCTTCAGTCGTGTCCTTCTCGTCCTGGCGTTCCTGTACCTGGCGTTCGCCTTCGAAGATGGATGTTTCGGCAAGGTCACCACGCTGCAATCCGTCGGCGCCTTGTGGAGTCGGCTTCCTCTTGAGGTACTGGTCTAAGACGGGGTTCGTTGCTTGGCCGGGCCTGGAACTTAGGTTGCTGTCGTCCTTTCTCCTGCCACCAAAGAAGCCCCAAAGGGAGCGGCGTCCGAGGGTTGACGGTGTTGTCGAAGAAGGCGCATGGAGACATTGGAGGCCGCCTGCTCCACTCGTCAGTAAGAAATCCTCCTAGGTGAGTCGAACAGCATGTTACCATTCTGTAGCAGTCGCCGTGAAGGCGTACGGGCGCTCATTTTGTGTGATGTGTGCGTGTGGCCTCGTCGTCGGTCGGCTTGATGATTCTCTAGAATCTTGCCCGACGCTGCCAAGCATTGCACCGCCGATCCGCTCTCCATGACTTTTCTGCTTGGAGCATTTTCCAGAATTGATAATCAAGGCCTGACACTCTGACTCTTCGTCCTGCTCTTGTCCGTCTACAAAACAACTCCCTGATCTAATCAAGCACACGAATTTTTGCCCCTTTGTCGAGCAGTCTACACTGTTCCGCATCTTGGACATCTTCGAAGATACACCTTCCTCTCACGCTGATTGGACGACCAACAAACCGTTTCCGTGGCAGTGAGAACAACCTCCTTGCTGCCTCACTCTCTCATCCTTTCCTCTCTCGCTTCTGTCGACGCTCTCGAAGCTGCAGAGTCTGCGACGTCCCCGCTCTGATCCTTCTCGTTGGGATCCGAATCCGCTGCCGTAGGGTGCTTGAAGGCTTGACAGGTGCCGTCGGCGCAATCCCTCCACTTTAAGTGGTCTTCGCTCCTTTAGCTATTAGTACGGCCCATCGTTCTTGTGCCCTTAATAATTTGATCCATATTGTCGGATCCGCATTACTGTCCGCCATGGATATCAATGCCTTGCTGTCGCCATCAGAATCCCCGGCTAAATCGCAACCGACACCACAGTCGAGACCAAGGGTGCAATCACGCCCTGTGCCTGGCAGACGTACTGCATCCGGTCTCAGCAATGAAATTTCCATGACTTCACCGCCGCCTGAGCCACCACGTTCGGCCCCTACACTAGGTCAAGAATCTACCAACCAACATCAGAGGAATCCATATGCCTCCGCATACAATGGCGCCCAGGACATGAGGAATTTCAGAGGCAATTACGATGCGCTGGAAGCGAGAAATGCTCAGGGAGCCCAACAGGCCTACCGACCACAGCTTCAGTACGTCTCCGCCCGGCACTCGTCAACGCCGCAGATGGAGACATTAGCAGGTGCGATTATCCCAGTCACATGACGCCGCTGCCTACAAACAAACTGATTTTTGACTTGGTTTCCAGATCTCGCTTCGATGCAACATCACCAATTGCAAAGAAAACACTCCCTAATCGACGCACAGCTGCCTTCAATGTGAGTCTGTTTCCTGTAATTCAGCTTCTTTGATACTAACTCATTCGTAGCAACCGCCGCGCGAGCTTTGCTCCCCCACTTGCCCGCTCTGCTCTCTCTTCCTCACAGGTCGCCATGGCCGAAGCCCCGGCACAGACGCCCGAGCCGCGTGCCTTCACCGCCGCTTCACTGACCGAACAGGAGATTCAGACCATAACTGAACTGGTCAAGTACTTGGCCGAAAACTCTTACGCTTACGACTCTCACGTACAACTCATCAACCTACTTCACAAAGGCTTCGTTGCCCATGTCTACGGGACCTCCGACGTGGTCATCAACGATCCAAGAGATTACAATCTTCTCCCTGATATGCGGCAAGCACGTGAGGCCATGGACTCTCGCTTCGCTGTTGGAGAAGACATCTGGAAAGACTGGATCAACGATGAGGCCATTCTGGCTCGTCAGAGCGAGGAACGCGTTGCCGTCATGGACTTGTGCCAGAAGGCTGTTCAGGACGAACCTACTAGCGTCACGCTCTGGTCCATCTATGGCGAATGGGTCATGCAGACATACTCTATCGCTAATGGCTTCACCGAGGGAGATCCCAACGTATGGACTGACATTGACAAGGAAATTTGCAAAGAAGTCTTTAGTCGCGACATCTGTTTGAGTGTGTGGGAGAGAGCCGTCGAAGCTACAGCTTGGCGTATAGATGAGAGCCACCGCATATGGGATCGTTACATCGACCTTGTACTACAGGAGTTTCCGGAACACCCATCTTCTCAGGCAGTCGAACACGTCAACAACATGTTCATGCGTCGCCTCCGAACGCCGCATGCGAACTGGTCCGAGACTTCTGCTAAGTTCTGGCCCATCGTCTCGAAATTCAATGCAAACAACTGGGAAGAGATCATGGCTGCTACTAATGAAATGGCTGCCCCTGCGAAGCAACAATTCGCACTTCGAGAATCACATGAGCTGAACTTGCAGCGAGCAGCCGAGTCTGGTGACAGCGCCGCCCTCTACAACGCCTTTACCGAGTACCTGCTCTGGGACCGAAAGAACAAACGACGTTCGCCGTTCGATTTTGAGCTACGATGTTCCCTGTACGAGAGGGCCCTATTGCGTTTCCCTACAGTCATTGAGTGGTGGCTCGATCTTGCCGATTTCGTGTTGAAAACCAACTCCAACAGCCCAATCATCTTGACAATCCTGGAAAGGGCCACCAGGCATTGCCCATGGTCTGGTGATCTGTGGTCAAGACGTGTCCTTCGTGCCGAAGTGGACAAGCTCCCCTATGACGAAGTTGAGCAGGTCAAGCACAAGGCTACCAACAGTGGGCTTCTCGATATTGGCGGCATGGAAGAGGTCCTCAAAGTTTATTCTTCATGGTGTGGTTACCTTCGTCGCAGAGCTTTTGCGCCGGACAACACGGATGACGAGATCGATATGGCCGATATGGGCATAACAGGTACTCTCGAGGATGCCACTGTTGCTGGCAAGAAGATCTACGGTGGCGAATACAAAGGAGATCCTCTGTTCCGTCTGGAAAAGATTCACGTCAAGTTTCTTCTAGAGGCCCGACGCTTTGAGGATGCGAGGATGGTATTCAAGCGACTGAAAACTACCCATGCCGCTAGTGCCGATTTCTGGCTCTCTTGGCATCAGTTTGAAACTTTGATATGGGCTCATGAGCGCATGTCTGAGGCGGTTCGCATCGAGACACCTGAAACTGCGCCCACCAATGCCACCTCCGTCCTGCGCGAAGCTCTAGAACAAAGGAATCTTGACTGGCCAGAAAAAATTCTTGAGGTCTGGTCAAACCATTTTTCCCAGCATGAGACTCCTGAAGCGTTGCAACTAGCTCAGGCGGACGCTCGTACTGCACAATTCTTCCTCACCCAAAGACGGGCAAGAGAGGCGGCCGACGCTGCTGCTGCTTCTGCTGCTGCTGCCGCCGCCGCCGCCGAAACACAACCTCAAGCGAATGGCCTCGAGACTGTCGTGGAAGAAGCGTCAACCACATCTAAGAGGAAACGCGAGAATGAACCGGAGCAAGAGGCCGAAGATGCTGTCAAGAGAAACAAGACGGGAGGAGAAACATCCAACCCGCCATACCACGAGGTATCGGCATCGGCATCGGCTCAAATCAAGCGCGATAGAGAGCACAACACAATTACTGTCAAGGATCTGCCAAGAGATGTTACTGAAAAGCGCGTGCGACAGTTCTTCAGCGACTGTGGAACCATTCTTTCAGTTGGTATAGTAACTGACGATAACTCAACGACGGCGCACGCCACCCTCGAGTTTGAGAATGAAGAGGACACACTTTCTGCCAAGACCCGCGATGGAAAGTCTTTCGACGGCAACACCATCCGCATACAGTCCGGCACACTATCGACACTTTACGTGACCAACTACCCTGCCGAATGGGACGAGGTCAAGATTCGCGAGCTGTTCAAAGATTTCGGCACTGTCGTCAGTGTCCGCTTGCCTTCACTCAAGTACAATCAACGACGCCGCTTCTGTTATGTGCAATTCCTCACACCCGAAGAAGCCCGTGCTGCCACAGTGTTGGATGACAAGGCCATTGACGGCCAGCACCGTCTCGTTGCTAAGATATCCGATCCTGATGCCAAGAAGGAGCGTTCGGGTGCTGTGACCGAAGGTCGAGAGTTGCACGTTGCTAATGTTGACTTCAATGCTACAGAGTCGGATATCCGCGATTTGTTCAAGCAACACGGCATTGTTGAGAGCGTGCGTATGCTTAAGAATCTACAAGGTAGGTTCTTTGGCACGGCGTTCGTCGTTTTCTCCAAGTCTGAGGAGGCCGAAGCGGCAATGGTGCTCAACAACAAACCGTTGAAAACTCGCCTTCTCCGTGTCACTCTTGCAACGGACAAGAGTTCAGCCAAGAAGGACATCGCGACCACAGTCATTCAGAAACCCACAAGTGGATCTCCTGCGCCTGATGGTAGTCAGAACGGCTCTACCGAAGCAGGCAACGGACGCAGAGGGTCCACCGCTCCACCCCAGGAGCTCAGTGATGAGACTGCCAGGACGGCACGTGAGCGCAAGTTGGCCCTTCTCAATCTACCCGATACAGTCAACGACGCCCGCATCCAAGCGTTCTTCGAGAACTTTGGTCCACTCCGCAAGATCACCGTGCGCCGCGATAAGGCAGGCGCCATGGTCGAGTTTGTCAACCTCCAAGATGCTGGCAAGGTCGGTCTTGGAGTAGACTGTACTCATCTGGGCCCAGAAGTACGTATCGGCACTGTCGATGACCTTCTCTACAAGTCAAAGGCCAAGCCTGCGTCCGCTCAGAATCCTAAACCTGCGACTTCATTCAAACCTGCTCAAGCTGGCATCTCGCGGCCTGCACAAAGGACCGGCCAGGGCAGACGCGGTGGACTTGGCTTCAAGCGCGGAGGTGCACTTTCGGTCGGCTCTGGGGCTGCAAAATCGCCCGAAGGAGAAGACAAGACTATGAGTGGCACTGGTGAGACCGAGACCAAAGCAAAGAGCAACAACGATTTTAGAGCATTGTTCAACAAGGGAAAGGAGCCCGATGCCGCTGCCGGAGAAAAGACGGAATAATCGTACGAGGTATAGAGGCATGGAACCCAAACCTCTAACAAAAGCAGGAAGCAAGAAGTGGAAATGGACGTTAGCAAAAGGCTTGTGATCTCCAATAATAATATCATACAAAGTTTTCACAAACATGGACAAAGTGTATCTTGATCAGTCACCTTTGAAATGACGAGACGTAAAGGATCAAAAGGCAGTTGGTTGAAATTGTCCGAATACTGTGTTTGTTCGATACAAGAATCTTTCTATGTAGCTTGCAAGAACACCTCGGTTCCTATGTGAATATCTGGAGTTTTTTGATGACGCTGGAACATGGAACCTCCTTACTACCTCTCTCCAGTCTTTTTGGGGGTTAGCGACAGAGATGTGAAAATAAAACAATGCAAAATGCCCCGAATGCTTTGCCGCCCCCTGATGTTGAAAAAACAACGCCCTAAGAGAGAAACCCCGCACATGAAAAAACCCCTTCTGTGTCAGTCAGACTGCGACCGACAGGCCCTTGAACCAGGCAGGCGTGAAAGAAATGAAGTAGAAGGAAAAATGCAACAGAAACAACGAACAAGATCAAGCGCCTTGGGCCAACTGCACAATAAGACTGCTAGCCACATCCATAAAGGGGAAGGGACTCGAAATGTCCTTTTCCTCTGGTATGCGTCCACAGCCCATGTATCCCTCATCCATGTCTTCGTCGTCATGGTCTTCGTCGCGCCAAACATCAGACGCCTCACCGTCCGCGTGCGTCTTGATCTCGCGTCTCAAGCGACGGACGAGGCGTTCGTAGCCGGCGCACTTGAAATCGACCATGAAGCTATCTTGCTCGATGCAGTACAATTGGATGGTCACGTACACCCAAGCGCTCTCGTTGGGTGCCGGATGGCGGCGACGCAGGCTCTCTTGGCCAAAGCTGCCGGGGCCCGTGGCGGCGATGTTATCGGTGGACGCGTGGGCACTGCCGTGGACACTGCTTGGTTGGATGGGCGAGTTGAAACCTGCGGGTGAGGCTGCTAGACTGGTGCTGCTGCCCATTGTTGAGCTGCGGCGACGGATTCCTTCTTGCAGGTCCACACGACTAGAATGTGTTGATGACGGGTGTGCTACGCCGGGCGGGAACATGCCATCTTTGCGGAATCTTGCGTTAATGATCCAGGGGTCTTCTGGGATTCTGTAGCCCCAGTCATTCTCAGGTCCAAGGGGTTCACGAATATTTGATTTGCGACCCTGGCTGCGGGACAGTTCTTCGCCAAAGTCGTCGTCCGACATATCCGATGCGTGTCCACCACGAGAACGGCGTCTGGCACGTTCTTCATGAGTAGAGTATTCAGGATCAGTACCAGCCTCTGGGTCCGAGTCGGAATATTCAGGACTTTGACTTCCGTCTCTGGCATGACGCCGGCGGTTCCGTGGCGGGCTTCCCTCGCCATGGCCAGGGCGACGCACGACAGGAGCTTCCCAAACGGCGTTCATTGCCTTTAGCGCTTTGTAGATGGCTAGCATAGCTTCTGAAGGGCTATTGCGACTGCGAATACCGAACTGCCATTTGGTTGGTTTGATCTTTTTGGCATCCTTGCTGGGTAGAGGTGTCATCATCTCAGGCTTGTCGCGGCCTCCTATTTGATTCCCCTTGACATGGGGTCTCAATCTCTTGAGGACGGCAGCACGTTGTTCGGACGTGAGTTCTTTCCCTTCGCCTCCGGGCACACTGTTAGGAGCATATGGATCTAGTTCACCTTCTGGAATAGCAGCTCTGGGGGTAGTACCATGCATGTATGCTTGATGGAAGGAGGGAAGTGAAGAAGGTAGTATACCAATCGTCGTCGCAGGAGTGCGAGCTTCGTGAGCAGAGCTGGTAGAACCATGACGAGGATGTTCGACATTCGAGGCTGGATTGGATGTGCCAGGCGCAGGATGGCGAGCATTTGGTGGAGAGGAGACGGTGGTTTGGAAGGTCGGCGGCGATTGAGCAAGCCATGGCTGCAGGTCGGGGTTGTGTGCGAGCGAGGGGTTAGCTTTCATGATTGTGTTTTCCCGCACAATGAGATAGGCGTCTTTGATGGCGCTGGGCTCATCCTTAGCGAGGGCCTCGGTCACATCGTCCTTTGCATATCCCATAGTCTTGCCTAGCTTGCCTACTACACTCTCGTGTAGTTTCTGTTGCACGACTGCAGGTTTCGTAGGGGCCAGTTTGGCCGGGTCAATTGATCTGTTGGGGTCGATGCCCTGATCCATAAACTCCTCGACAGGCGGTGTGAGGTAGTCGGGCAGGTCTTTGAGGAACCACGGGTCGAGCTTGATCTCGTCGATGGTGATGCGAGTGACGGGGCTGACTTGCAACATCCTTTTGATCAAACGAGCGGCGCCGGATGAGATGTAGCTTGGCGTATGATACGTGCCGGACTGAATCTTCTTAAAAAGCGTCGGGATGTATTCATCGTCAAAGGGAAGGCGAGCGCAAAGCAGTACATAGAGAATAACACCACAACTCCAGACATCGACCTCCGGGCCGGCATACAGCTTGCCTCCGACGACTTCAGGGGCTGCGTAGTTCGGACTGCCACAACTAGTTTTGAGGAAATTGCCATCGGTCATGATGTTGCTCAGACCAAAGTCGGCGATCTTGACATTGAGAGCGTCATCGAGGAGCAGGTTCTCGGGCTTGAGGTCGCGATGGACAATCTTGTGACGATGACAGTACTCGACGGCGCACACAATCTGCTGGAAGAACTTGCGGGCCTTGTCTTCGGGCATGCGTCCATGGTCTAGAATGTACTGGAACAGCTCACCGCCGGCGTACTCGAGGACCATGATGATCTCCTTTGGGGTTGTTATGACGGTGTAGAGCTTGATGATGTGAGGATGGCGCAGCAGCTGCAGGTATTGGATCTCGCGCTCTATACGGCCGGCCATGTCGCGGGTGACGAGCTTCTGGCGCGAGATGATTTTGAGGGCGACTTTCTGGCCGCTGACCTTGTGGACGGCCAGCTTGACTTTGCCAAAGGAGCCTTCGCCCAGGGTTCTGACTATGTCATATTGACCCAGACGTCTCTTGTTTGTGGCAGGAGGAGCGGGTTGTGATTTTGAAATGGCAGCCAGAGCAGCGGGCGGATTCGAGTCGTCGGTTTGTGAGCCATTGGTCGGGCGACGGGTCATTGAAAGCGAGAGGTCATCGTCGTCGAAGGCCTGAGCCATGATGGGCGAAGCGGCGTCGTGGCTGCGAAGCCAGAGATGAGGAAGCGACGAGTAGAGATTGGGACTTGTTGTCAAGCGAGATTGTTGAGGGCGCACTTGGAGTCGGGATGTGCTGTGATGTCGACGGATGGATGCCGCTGCGGGTGGGCGCCGACGTCGCACTTGGGGCCTGGCAACGTGGCCGTCGTTGCTGTGAGGGCTGTCGACTGGGATTGGGGGGTGTTTGACTGTGGTTCCGTGTCGTGACAGCAGATAAGAGGTGGACGACGTGCTTGGTGGGTTGTGGTTCGGGGAGGGCGCATAGCAGCAAGCAGTCGTAAAGCGGAGGAGCCGTCCCCTCGTGTCCCTCGCTCCCCCAGCGCACAGACCCTATACCGATGTCATCACGAGACTCACGAGACTGCCCACCTGCTCCTTGGATTCGTTCATCTTTGTTCTGATCTTTCGGCCAAGAAGCGAGAGGCTCCCTTTTCGGCCTGTTGCAGCTTTCCCTTGTCAACAGAATGCTGCATCTATGTACTCCCGCCTCTTCAGCTGCTCTTTCCGTGGCTGATAAGCCCTCGTCTTTTGGCCAAGCTGCCCCGCAATCCCCTCCTCACCCATGAGCGGACAGCCCAGCTTCCAGAATTTTCGAGCAATTCCCGGACAGAACATGGCCATATCGCTACTCGTAGGCTAGCACATGAAATATTGGTTGTTGAGAACAAGCTCAGTGTCATGCTTCTGCCGTGCTCGACCGACAGTGCATATGCAATGCACCTGCTCTGCATAGCATTATCGTCTATCATCTCTTGTCATGCTCCAATCATGTCCATCTGGCCCTGTACACAGCATGCTGGAGTCCATGTCTCACCCTACTTACTCTTCTCCGCCTCCAGTTCCTTGAGTCGTGCAACGAGCTTCTCACGAAGGTAGGGGCTGAGCCCAAGACTATACCCATGTCAGCATATCCGTCTGGCTCAGCAATGCTCGCACGCTGTACTTACATTCCCTCCCGTGTGACGCATCTGTATGTGCCGCTCTCTTGGTAGCTGCCGTTCTCGCCCACAAAGTTGCCGACTGCGTCAACCTCGAGACTGCCGAATATGTCCTCGGGCCACGCAACACGACCGTAGTCTGGTGGGTTCCTCTGATCGCTGACGTGGATATATCCTCCTCTTCCTGCTCCTCCCGCGCCGCCCTGAGCAGATGCTCCTCCAGCTCCATCGCCACCAGCGCCGCCTCCACCTCCATATCCAGGACGTCTCTTGCTGCGCTTGTGCTGCGACTGAGGGAAGAAGACACCTCCCGAACCCAACGACGATCCAGATGAGCTGGCATATGCTTGAGCTTGGCCAATGACTTCTGGGTCCTGGGTCGCATGCTCCCGTATCACAGATTGTAGCACTTTCATGAACGATTGGTTCTCGCGCAACGAGTCCGGCGTGGGCGGGATTTGTGACGTGACACCGATAGCAAGTGACCCCGTGGGAGGCGATGTAGGCAAATACGAGAGAACATTGACAGTCGGCGACTGTGGGTGTACATACTGAGAGGTCGTGTCAGTCGGACGACCTGACTGCCCTCGTTCTTCAACGTACGATGTGGGGGTTGTTAGGGAGAGTGGAAACGGATCGGCGACATGCCGAGAAGGCTGGCGACAGTATCGTGCGTCTGCATTGTGTGAGAATCATCTTGTCTGCGAGTTTTGTTTGATGTCTGAGCATGACCGGATCAAGACTGTAGACTCAGACATGGAAGCTCTGACCACACGCTCACGGCATGACGTTCACGATGTCCCGTCCGTGTCGGCGCTTGCTTTCCCAAGCAGCAGCAATACTATCTCCGGCCTCTCAATCTAGACAGAGCATGGTCGCGCGATCGGACATGCAATCAGAGGATTGGAGCAAGACTGCAAAGTCCAACATCTTTGACCGTCGAGGTGGAAAAGAGTTTGGGAGCTGCCAGAAGCCATCGGATAAGCACAGCTCCAAGGGCGATCTACAGCCATGTCAAGAACAACGCTACGGCACCGGCGCGGAGATTTTTGCAGCGAAACCTTCCAAATGAGGCTTCTGCCATCAGATGAACAACCGCAGAACTTCCTCCCCAACCATACACCGGATTTCGCTTCCGACAAACCTTAATATAAGGAGGTCCTTCTGCTCGAGTGACTCATCTCTCGGCCGATTGTCTAGATACACATTTGACCCACAAAGTGGGAGTATGCTGCGCTAAGGAAGTAGAGAAGAGTTTTATCTTATCAATCTGCTTCTGCCTCATCTGGACTTGCCTTCCATTGGCTTTTTTCTCGACACAAATAGTCATACATTCAACTCGCACTCATGGATGGTTCACGAGAGCAAGCTGCGGCCATGGAGCTTGCTGGTTACGGCTCTAAAGAGGCGCAAATCGTCGATGATCAAGAGTTGGGATCTGAAGGCGCTGACCTGGCTCGTATTGAGCGTGTCTACAAGTATGTTAATGCTGCAGTCTCCAATAATTTCATCAAACACGTCTGACAGACAAACAGAAAGATCGATCGCAGGATCATTCCGCGTATGATTTCCATGCTCATTGACTAAGTAAAATTTACTAACATGTGTGCAGCATTTTGGATACTCTACTTCCTCTGCTCGGCCATCCGCTCCAACGTTGGTCTGGCACAAACCATGAACTCGGCACAAGGACATGATCTTTCCGACGTGCTCCATCTGACACCCAAGCAAGTCTCCACCGGTCTAGCGCTCTTCTACGTCTGCTATGTGGTCTTTGATTGTCCTTCAAACCTCATCATGTCCAAATTGAGCCCGCACGTGTGGATGAGCAGAATTGTGCTCAGTGTTGGTATCATTGGCACATGCATGACAGCTATGAAAGCAGCCTGGAGTCTCTATCTGTTGCGACTGTTGCTGGGCATTGTCATCGCTGGCATGTGGCCTGGCATGACTTACTACCTCAGTCTTTATTACCCACCTTCGCGCTGCGCAAAACGCATTGGACAATACTATACTGCAGCACAACTATCTGCTGCTGTTGTTGGTCTTGTCAGTGCAGGCTTTCAAAAGATGGATGACCTCGGTGGTCTCGTGGGTTTCCAGTGGATGTTCCTGATTTATGGATTGCTGGCAGTTATCCTCGGCATTGTATTGCTCTGGTGGTTGCCCGATCGACCGCACCCGCCTGGCGAGAAGGTTGAACAACCTGTTGGCTGGAGACGTCTGCTGCCGCGAAGCCCACCTGTACTTACGGGAGAGGACGCTCGTATCCATTACGAAGAGCTGACAAGGGTGTATCATCGCCCCGCGTGGGGATGGAAGGACCTGGGTCGCGTACTCATCGACTGGCGCCTTTGGCCTTTGGTCATCATGTACTTTGGCGTCGTAGGCGTTGGTATGTCAACGCTCCCATATATCGACACGACTTGTGCTAACCAACATGACAGGCATTGGTGTGCAGAGCTACGGAACCGTCATCATCCATGCCATCAACCCCAGACTCAGCAGTATCAACCTATCACTCCTCTTCGCACCCATCTGGATCATGGATCTGATTGCCATCCTCCTCATCACCCCTCTCAGCGATCGCTTCCACACCCACCGCCACCTCATCTTCAGTCTGTCTTGTCTCGTCATCCTCGCCGGTCTGCTCACCACCACTTTTGCCGGTGCCAATGATAGCTGGTCTAGATATGGAGGACTCTTGATTATCGGCTTCGGTCTGGGGCCCACCGTGCCAACCATCATGGCAATGAGCACTTCCATCTTCCAGCCGCGTCACGGTGAGGTCGGCATTGCTGCAGCTTCTGCCCTTGTCTCTGGTCTCGGAAACCTTGGCTCCATCTTGACTACTTATGCATTGTACTCTGGCTGGCCTGAAGACGCAAAAGGCCCCCACAAGTACAGAAAGAGCAACCTGGTCATGGTGGGTATGGTGTGTGCGAGTATCGTGGCCAGTGGTGTGATGGTCCTGCTGCTTAGATGGACTAGGACAGAGGGTGCTCAGGCCATCGAGGATGCCGTCGAGAACAAGGACGTCATGGCTGATGGAGCGGCCAAAAGAGAGTTGAGAGAGATCAGGGCACAGCAAGGATTTGGTCTGAACAGGCTGAAGGTACACAGGTAGAACCGAGATCTTGTAATTGAACTTTACACCAGAGGAGATAGAACACCACACACTAATAGATGAGATAGCATATACAGAGACAGATGACTTTGTTGACAAATTAAATTCAAGCCAGTGCGATCAGTCCAGTAGTGCTTCCCTTCTTTCTAAACATTGTTTACCAAACCATGTCTTGTTATCTCTTCCTTAGCTCCTCTGCCATCATCTCCATGATTTCAAAGGTCATGGTAGAGTCTAATAAACCTCCTGTCGTTTGCTGATCCACGAGACGTCCAGGCGCAAACATCGTAGCAATCAATATTAGGTATAGCCAAAGTGTAGTCAGTATCAAGAGTGGACTAGGCAAAAGTCCGCTCAAAACATGTTCCGTTGGCCCACACAGCAAGGCCGATCAGACTGGATACCATGAAACTCAACCAGAGTATACGTTCCCGTGCGGATAAAGGTTTTGTCCTAGGCTTAAGGTACTCGTTTTGGCGCGACTCCAGATAGGCAAGCAAACAGATCGGAATGATATGGAACCAAAATATAGCTAGCATTGTCAAGGGCCCAGGTAGAGAACGGCTCAGGGCTTGAGGGAGTAGGAAAAATGTCCCGTTGGTCCACACAGCAAATACCAGCAGACCAGAAGCGACGAAGCTCGTCCATACACAGATTACCAAGGTGGATGTAGGCTTGCTTGGGTGGAACGGCGTTGGGGTCCAAGTATGACCTTTCTCTGGAATAGTTATCCCGTTCTGCATGATGATTGTGGTTCCTTCCTGACACCAAAGAATTGCATGTACATGGACAGGCGAGGAAAGGGATTGTTCAATTACCTACACGAAGGAAAGCTGATGGACCCTGTCGTCGTCACTCGACGATCGGCCCGGGCTCAGACTTTCACATGCCGATCGATGATGAAGACACCGACAACTTTTTTGTACTGGCAGACAATATCCCATCTGCCTTCTTTCCATACACAAACACCACACAAAACATGACAGCCTCCACAAATCCAGACGGCCAAAAGCCCGTCTCAGTCCTCTTCGTCTGTCTGGGCAACATCTGTACGCACAAATCTCGCTCCACCAATCCCTCCCCATCCACCCACCATCAATGGCTAACAAAGATACCCAAAAGGTCGCTCCCCAATGGCCGAAGGCGTATTCCGCAACATAACAAACCACACGCGACCAAACGCCCACCCCATGATCTCCTCCATCGACTCTTGCGGCACAGGCGCCTACCACGCCGGCGAACCCCCAGACCCTCGCACCGTCTCCGTGCTCAAAGCCCACAACATCACTGCCCCCTTTTACACACACCAAGCGCGCAAATTCCGCAATGCAGACTTTAAGGAGTTTGACTATATCTTTGCCATGGACAGGGATAATGAGGAGAATTTGTTGAGTGCGAGGAGGAGGATGATTAAGAAGGGGGAGTTGACGGAGGAGGAGGCGGGGAAGGTCATGTTGTTTGGGGTTTGGGGTGGGAAGGGGAAAGAAGAGGTGGATGATCCTTATTATGGTGGTGCAAGAGGGTTTGATATTGCCTATGAGCAGGTCGAGAGGTTCTCGAATGGCTTTGTTAAGATGTTGGAGGAGCGTGGCTCGGGGAAGAACTGAGGCAGGTCGCGTGTGGGAAGAGAAGAGATGACTATAGACATAGACGCGCACATGGTCTGCACGAAAGGATACCCATATAGATATACGTTCGAGCTGTCACAGAAACAAAGAAGACATGTTCAAATCGAATCTATAATGCGACATTCAGGGTATCTATCTCGTCATTCGTGCTACGTGATTAGGCTCTCCTACAACAGCGAACTCAACGCAGCGTAGCCGCCGACTATAGCCAGGATTGCACCGAGCAACAAGGCCTCGCCCTCCCAGGTGCAGGTGAGATACGTCGCAATTCCAACAGCCAGCTCTCTGCGTCTGGCAGCCTCGCGCCTTTGCTTCCATCCCGCTTTGATTGCGTAGGGTGCTTTAATACCGTGGTTCAGCGATTTCAATGCATGAATGGGTATCGAAGCATACAAGACGACAGGCTTGTGATCTGATGATGGTTGTAGCGACAAGGAGTTGTATGTATGAATCGTGGGCTGATGGCCAGGCAGTGCCAGGTACAACACACGGTCACACCAACTTGGATGACGATGCTCTGCCCAATGCCACTCTGTCTCGTCTGGTACCACGTTTGCATTTGTGCCCGAACGTGTCTGCTCTTGCACCCGTTCGGCGGCCGCGGCGGCTTGCTTCTGTGCCTTCTTCGAAAACTTGTATGTGGGCGCAAACTTTATAGGCTCTTCTTGAAGGTGATGCAGCGTGTTTCCAGCAGCCTTTTCGCGTGTCAACTGGTCGTTGGACATGATGTGCGAGTAGTGAGTAGCATCTTCGGGCGAGTCGTTGCGGCGTGGGAAGGCTTTGTGATTGTCGGGATGCGGTGAGATGTCCGAGGTGCGATAGTTGAGGTCGCCGCCAAAGAAGATGTATGAGCTTGGGGTGATCAAGGCATTGTCCTGTTCTTGCGATGTGTGCTGGTCGTCGGTTGCCGAAGAGAGCAGGGGTTCTGTTTCTTCTTGAATGTCTTGGTTGTTGGTCGCGCGTGTCCGTGTTTTTTCAGCGCCCGTAACTTTGGTGAAGACCAGATTCTCGTTGATGGAGCGCCAGTCCAGATTTCTACGCTGCCAGGCATCTTCATGGGGAGCCAGGTGGGCTGCGACGAAGGTGAGGTCCATCTCAGCACCGTCTTCAGTTTGATAAGCCAGTCGAGCACCCACAGCGCCTTTGTTGCCCATCTCCCAAGCTCCGACTCCTGTTCCAGCGGTTTGGATACTTCGAATGTTGCGCGCGACATGTGGGCGTGCAAACAGCATTAGAGCCGTCATGCCGACATTGCTGCAGAGGATCGTCTCGTATTGCTCGTCATGTTGCCAAAGCTGGTTGAGCTTCTGGATGGTCTGAGAGAAGCGCTCAAAATAGGGCGAGATGAAAGAACCTCCGAGGAAAGACTGGCCTAGAGGAGCAATCTCCTGCAATGAGAGGGCTATGACATCGGGAGGAAGCTGAGCGTGGGAGAGGCCTTGGTTGATAGTGGCGGCGAAGAAGTCGGCATTGACCAGCTCACGTCCACAGTTGAAGGTCAGGAACAGCGTGTTGAGTTCGGCCATGGTCGTCGTTGTGCTGAGTGAAGGAAGGCACGACTATTGTTGCATCGCGCATGTGATTGAGCAGCAGCTTGATGTCATCGCCAAGTCCAGCCGCTCTCGAAGACCTCGTCATGTGACAAGAGTCGAAGCGAGAAGCGACGCCAAGATTGTTCAACGCCAAGGAACCCGCGTGGCTCGGACCACAGACGAAATTCGACTGCCATTTTCGCGCTCGCTGCGTTTCTGACTTTCTCCTCTTCGTACAGCGACACATCAATCACCATGCCTACCCGCCTTTCCAACACCCGCAAGCACCGCGGTCACGTCTCTGCCGGTCACGGTCGTGTCGGCAAGCACCGCAAGCATCCCGGTGGTCGTGGTCTTGCCGGTGGTCAGCACCACCACAGAACCAACATGGACAAGTACCATCCCGGTTACTTGTAAGTCTTCTTCTGCTCCGCCATCCGTCGCTTCCCAGTTCTGACAATCCCCACAGCGGTAAGGTTGGTATGCGCTACTTCCACAAGCTCCAGAACCAGTTCTGGGCTCCCGTCATCAACCTCGAGAAGCTCTGGTCCCTCGTTCCCGCCGAGCAGCGCGAGAAGTACCTCTCCGGCAAGGGTGACTCCGACTCTGCCCCCGTCCTCGACCTCCTGCCCCTCGGCTACTCCAAGGTCCTCGGCAAGGGCCGTCTCCCCAAGATCCCCATCATCGTCCGCGCCCGCTACGTCTCTGCCGAGGCTGAGCGCAAGATCAAGGAGGCCGGTGGTGTCGTCCAGCTCGTCGCATAAGCTCGTCGCTTATCTGTGACCCATCAAGGAAACTCGACACAAGAAAAGTTATGAAAGGTGGCATCCGGCATCAGGGGGATTTTTTTGTCAGCGTGGTAGCTGGGTGGGAGTGCTCTTCAGCGTATTAGTTGAATGCAATTTCTCCACCGAACAAACCATTTGCCTCGAGCAAATTCGCGAGATCAACTCGTCCCATTTGGGAAGAGGCCATCTCTAGGCATGGACAAAGGCGTGGAAAGGCTCAACCCTTCGCGCCCGCCTATCGTGATGTGCTGTCCTGTGATTTTGTCATGTCGTGAATGTGAGAGCGTAAGGCTCGTACACTATCGCTCCGTCAGTCGCTGTCGACTTTATATGCAAAGGTCAAAGCAACACTGATGGTCCGATCGCCCAAAATACCTTCGATCTCGTAGACTGTCCTTATGCTCGACTTTTTGCACCAGTAAATTTTCATCTGATCCTTCCTCGAGTATCCATGTTCATACATATATCGTTATCAACAAAAGTCCATTTCACCTGCCGTGTCTTCCGATCTTCCTTGTCGTATGCGAATGGTTTTTGCGTGCGTGATCGATGCTCTGTACCTACTATTCGATACAGCGCACGAGCAACAGCGTCTGCATGGTTCCTGTGACACGGTATTGGTATACAAGAGTAGAAAGAAGATATCAGCAAAAAAAAAAAAAAAAAAAAAAAAAAAGCAAGGCGGTGGTACGACCCTGTCACCACCACACCATCTCTAAGGGCTCCTCTTGCAATGCCTCTTTACCAGTAATCACGTCGAAAAATGGTTGTTGACTCGACGGTCATCGCTTCAGTCCTTGATTTGGCATCAATCAGTGATTTCGATGTGCTAGAACAATTTCTTGTGAAGGATTGAGAAAGTCAGGCTTTTCGTGTGTTTTACTGGCTCACATTCATTCCAATCGCAATATAACTCCACGCTTTTCATTGATTTTGCGGTGCCGCTTGCGACGGGATATAACTACCATCAGCGACCCTCAATCCTTGATCCATCATATCCAGTGGCATCTGATTCGAATCCATCGAGGCCATCAGGTCCACACCGCTATTCAGTCCAAACAAATCCGTCATACCAACAGTGCTATAGTCAAACGACGGCATCTCCAGAGAGTTGTACAGCCACGAGCCTGCAGAGTCATACGGCGTCTGGTCAAACATTTCGTTGTTGAGCCAGGTAAACGACTCCATCAAGTTGGTGCCCAGATGACTCGTCGGCTCCGTAGACTTGAGAGCATCCTTTGCAATCTTCATGACGTCTAGACTGATTGCTCGACCTGTCGTGGAGCCAATGTGGTCGATGCGGTCTAGACACTTCAGACCCTTTTCCACCGCTCGAAACACCTCTTTTGCGTGGGCGGGCGTTGTCTCGGTGTCGAGGACGTCGAAGAGAAGGACAAGACACGCAGAAACAATGAAGTAGACCATGTTGCCATCCCTCCTCATTGCAGGACAGCGGTTGAAGAAGCTATCGTGGACCAGAGATATCAGGTCTTTGGCTGACGATACGGTGAGGTTGATGTCTCGTTGTATGTCGATGCGGTCGCCAATGCTATCCTGAGCCTGCTGTTTCGAATCGAAGAACGTTACGTAGATCAAAGCCGGCCGCATCATCAGGATGCACGCGACGTGATAAGTGGCGCCTAAGCAGCTCCTCTGGACTTCTTGTGATATATTCCCAGTGCCAGTCTTGTCGTCAAAGAAATGCAGGTGTGAGGGCAGTGTGTCCAGGAGATCGCGTAGAGCCTGTGAGCATTCGTCATTGATACGACTGACTTCTGTCATATTGGTGACTCGTGATGGTTTGGTGGGAGAATAGTGGCACTTCATGATCCTCTCACTAATCTTGCCGAGCACAGCCATTGCTCGGATGTATGCATATTCGTTATTGTGTCCGTTTTCTGAACCTGGACAGTCATCGGGGTATGGAGCGTCGATTGAATCGTCAACGAAGCAAGAAGGTCTGCCGGTGAACATGGACATCATCCGCTCCATGTAAAATATTGTCCAGAAAGTCAGCCTGAGACTGTTCAAGAATGAATTATTACCCGCCACTACCTGCGCACGATGGAGGCCCAGAGCCATGGCAGATCGTGAAGCATGACCCAGATACAAGTACACCATGTTTGGCCTTCCAATTTGCATTCCGTATAGTGCCTATCACAGATGAGATAATTCAGAAGACGTTCATCAGGATAATCTTACTCTTAGTAACAGAAGGTGAGTCCCGAGAAGGGAAGTTTCTTCAAAAGAGTCTGTGGGAACTCCAGCACGCTCGTAAAAATGTTGGGCCCAAGCATCCGAAGAAGAAGGCGAAGAATCACCGTAATCAGTCATCCTGGCTCCGATGGCCAAGACCATGTATAGAATTGCCTTCTCTTTGGCAAATTTCTTGCTATGGTCTGGCATATGGCTAGGCCCGTCCCAAAGAATCTTCCACGTCTGCCGGACGTCATACTCAACCAAAACCGGTCCCTGTGGGTGCATGAGTGTGAAATAGGCTGAGATGAACGCTTCACCTAGCTCTTTTGGCAGAAAACTGCCGTCTAGAATGGTGTTCTGAGATGAGGAACCCTCATCACCGTGAGTGAATATTTGACGTTCAATACCCCATTTTCGGAGACCCTCTGGAACTGTGCGTGCTACGTTGAGCGGGGCATTACTCTGACGCCGGATGCGCTGATACAGTCGCTGCACGAAGCTAAAGTGACTTGAAGGGCTGATACAAATTTCGTTAGCTCAATCTACAGAATTCAGGTGATCAGAGTATTGTTCACCCATAGAATTGGTAAGCCTCCGTGCTACTGTCGAATGCGCCGATACCAGCTCGCAGTTCTTGCTGTTTTTTGTTGGTGACTGGATCCTCATAAGTACGCACACTCGCCTGTGGTGCTTGGTTCGTCTGTGATTCTGATGGATGTTGCTTCTGCAAAGGCTTCGGCACAATTGATCTGATGCTTCCGGAAGAACGCGATCTGACACCGCCGGGATAGATGCAGTCAATACGACTGCTCAAACATCTTCCACATGGAAAACTGCCGTCGCACTTGACCTTTCGAGCTCGGCATATATTGCAGGCTCGCGGGGCTCTTTTCTTCTGGATAGCCCCAGAAGTTGAACCCGGCACCATGATGGCAGACCGTCGAAACCTACGAAAAGTCTTTCGCCCGTTAGCTAGGACTTTCGTATCGTGCTTAGAGCATTATCAACAATGAGAAGCATGCAAATGCGATCCGCCAAAAGTCTAAAAGTTGGCTGACTAAGCTATCGATAGGCTGGCCTACGACTCACGAACATACCGGGTCTGTGGTTTCTCTTCTATTCCTGTATGTGCGAATCGATCCAAGATCGACATGATTAATAGCATGTTGGAACCAACTGAATGATTCAACCTAAGGAAACCGTTCGTGGCAAGATATTTGGTGTAGCGTGGCCCATGCTCCTACGTTGGCACCCTACAAACATGTAGCACTATCAGGTCTGCTCGAAAGCATTCAGGCATTCAGTGCTTTCTTTGAAATGATCGTAGCGAATGTGTATCAACACATAACAAAGCGTTGGGTCGTCTTAGCAAGTGCTTGCATACATCGAGAGTCTGTCGTCGTCAGAGGTGAGGGGAACCTCGGAACGTGGCCGATCTCGAAGGTATATGTCTTCGTACTTCTTAGGTTGCAGTCACGACTCCTTCTACGCAGAATAATCTGAGAATCATAACCTGTGTCAGAAGAACTACCTATCTTTTCATTACGTTCCGATGCATGCCAAAGCAGAGCAGTCGAGACTGGACCTCAACTTCGTCGACTTGCCGCCATTCCCAGAGGACGTAGCCACGGCGCCACTTCTCCGAATCAGTCTGAGCAGACTCACCAAAAGTGACCCAGAGGAGATCAGTAAGCTATGGAAAGCTTGTTGTGAGCTCGGCTTCTTCTATCTCGACCTCCGCAATGTTTCAACCACGGCGCAAAGTCGCTTAACGACTCCTGCCGTGAACGACCTTACCGAAGATATCTGTTACGACGCCAGCAGAGCCGATTCTGCTACTGGAGATGACGAATATGATACTCAGGCTAAGATCGAACCGACCGGGCGACTCGAGGTCGACGTCGACGGTGAACGACTGCTCCAGGACGCAGAAGATCTGTTCAGAGTCGGCAAAAGTGTGTTTGACCTGCCTTTCGAGGAGAAGATCAAGTACGATCTGAAGGACCAAGGAAGCTATTATGGCTATAAAGGATATGGTCAAGGTGTCATCGATGCCGCAGGAACGAAGGATCGGAACGAATTTTACAATGTAGGATATTTTGGAATATCAGAGAGTAGGTGCTAATGTCTCTTCAGGTCTCGAAAGACGACATTCTTGGACTCTCTGAACCACTGCCTGCTCCCGAACTGCTTGACCCACATCGCGGCTTGTTGAAGTCTTTCATGCAACAATCTCACGCCCTCGTGGACCTACTGTTGGGGTTGTTGAACCATCAATTGAATCTTCCATATGACAAGCTGCCATCTCTGCATAGACTGGACTCGGTTTCTGGTGACCAGGTTCGCTGGGTCCACGCACCACCCCAACCGATGGACGACCAGAGAACTGCGCTTGGGCAGCATACTGACTTCGGGAGCGTCACGGTCTTGTTCAATCGGCTCGGAGGACTTCAAGTGTTGCCGCCAAACTCAGATGAATGGTGTTATGTGAAACCATTGAAAGGACACGCGGTCATCAACCTAGGCGATGCAATGGTGAAGTTCACCGCTGGAATTCTGCGGTCGAACATCCATCGTGTTGTCAATCCTCCAGGCCAGCAAGCGAATCATACACGAATGAGCCTGGTGTACTTTGCCAGGCCAGCGGACGACGTTATCTTGAAAGCGCTGGATGGAAGCACCCTCATCGACCAGAGAAGACAGCAGGATCCAGACGACCTCGACGAAGAAGAGGTCACGAGCAAAGAGTGGATACTACGCAGAGCATTGGGCCGAAGACAAGGAGGAGATTGGACGAAAGCTGGCGGGACAGAGCGTGGACGCGTCTAGGTTCAGCTCGAGCCACATTGACGCACGGACGTACTCCACCCCTCGCATCTCTAGACTTCAAATTCACTTAATCTCAAATTTTGCTTTCATCAATGGACCTGTGGCGCAGCGGTAGCGCGTGTGATTCCAGTGTCATCCGGGACATCCACAAGGTCATCCGTTCAAATCGGGTCAGGTTCATAAGAAGACAGGGAGCGAGAGCTTTATGTGTTGCCTTTTGTCAGGTTGCAGTCAAGAAGTTTTGTTTTTGCAACGCCGGAAAACAAGGGTCCGATTGTGGACTGCTGCTTGCCTCAAACATTAATTCACATTTGATGATGGAACATGCTTACCTGAGAGTACTGGTGTGATGTGAAGTTTTTCTGTTCTTGCCGACAATACGAAAAAACACTGAATCCTAGACGTGCATGGAATGAATGGCATGCAAGGGAGCGAACCCCCACGTTTTGTCACAGCCTAGGGTAATGCAGTAGTGACCAGTTACAGCAGGGACAGCATGAGATCGCCATATACTCGAGATCTGCGTCGATAGAAACTGCACATAATTTATGCAGTGCAGAAGGATGCAAGCAAATATGGACGACCGCCGATCAATATTAGATTCCTTTTCTCTGAATTGGTAATGATAACAACGATGCCAACACACAAAGGATAGGCAACCCTGCATATGTAACCACATGTACGTTTCCTTGCGGCTGCTGATCCTGGAGCAATTGTTCTGTACATCATAAGCGAACGTACGTTACTATGTGCCGGATAGCTTGACTGCATGTCGAGTTGATCAGCACCCAGCATTTCCCCAAGGCATAAACGGGACGACCACCGCCGACCATGTGGAATGTCAGTGGGTCCTGACTCTAGAGTCTCGGGTGCAATCACCTTAGGCTCATGGTGAGCAAAGGCGAAGTTGCTTACCATGCCGACTTGATTGCCGAAACATCCAGAGTCGTCACCTCCCCGTAAATGTCGATGTCAAACCAGGAGTGTCTGCACGTACTGTGATATCTATGATTTGGACGAAGTGGAGGTCGGCACTTGTAACAGGCAGATGGTTCCAACACAGCCAAGGTGGTAGAGGCCTGAGATAGTCGCATGCACTGCCACTCCGAGCTCAGCTTCACTGGCTGCCTAGGATAGGATTCTCAAGCCTATGGAGACTCGAAGAACTTGGAAGATTGCTGGGCATGTTGGATCATGCACGGATTCTACTCGTAAGAGAATGATAATGACGTTCTGGCATGTGAGCATATCTGACCTACGCAGCCACAGATCTTGGGCTTGACTAACGACGCCATTCTTGCGCCCATGGCTTGCAGATCTGGGTTTGATGAGGCTCTTTTGGGGTGTTCACAAGCTCGAGCAAAGCTGGACATGAACCGACCACAATCGACCATTGTGCAAGAGTTTGCTTGCGCTCAGTCGCTGGAGCTGTCCGCTTATAGGTTTCCAGATCAACACACAAGTCTGAGCCTTCGTGTCCAGATATCTCTTCGGACTTTTGGTTTCTGCCAAGATCACGAGTGGAAAGCGATAACCCACGCCTACCACAGCCCTTAGCGGAAGGATTGGAAGCACAAGAGAAACCAAGACATGCTCGTTGGTATTGGATGCGTGGCAGGTAGAGGCCGGATCCCGAAAGATGCGCTCAAAAGCAAGGGTCGAATCATGAGGATTGCTCGGCTTCATGTATGAGGTCTATATTAATTGTCCTAGAAGGATTGGAATATAGCGAGAGGACCTTTCATTCGGTTGCTGAAGCGCTCAGCGCTGATCGGGTTTGCTGGCACAGTCTTCTATACCCACACTGACATAACGCTGCAGCTCTTGAATAGGTGTTCAGTAGTGTTTTTGGCAAGAACATTCGGCTCCCCTCACGGAAGTTGCGAGGTGAGGTTGGAACTCGGAGACAAAGTCAAACCTCCGATTGGTTGGACTGGGGATAAGCCTTTGAGTGGCCAGTGCACCCTGATCTGCAACCACAACCGCTCACGTCTTCCAAGAACTATCGTTTGATACTGTAGCCACTTCCCTTTCCAGCGAAGATACCGAATTGAACCACTTGGCTGGATCACTGCACCCTGCTAATATGCAAGACGTAGAACGTCCACGACGATCGGGAAGGTTGTAACGTGAGCGGAAAGTCTCCTGTTTCACACGCCTAGGCTCAAACGACAACGTCTACAGAATCGGGACCAGTCTGGAAACAGGGTCTCGTTGTTTCAGACTCAGCGAAAAGCTCGAGATGTTCTATCGACTCTATATTATCGGTGGCATGACCACCCACCATCCTCGGCCAAGTGGTATGCAGCACATCCGTAAAGCCGTCTGACATGCGAGCAAATCGATTCGCCAAGTCACGCAATCTCATGGCAATATGCATCTCTGGAATGGAAGCAGGCCAAACACGCTGCGTGCACGAGTCCAAGACTGGGCCGTCATGGCACGAACCGCTAGATGATCGCTCCGTCTATCAAACTCTTGTGGGGCCAACCAGAAATAGTATCGACAGAGGGCAGCTTGATGTCGACTGCTTCCAAGCCTACTCATGGCCTTGTCTCTGTCAGAAGTACCTCCTGCGGGTCTCGGATTTGATACATTCCGCCCACCAGGAGGGTACGTGGGTGGCAGTAAGATGCAGCTGGTCTCTGTGAGCTGTCAGTACATAAACCTGCTACTCTTTGCGTCTATTCTTCTAATCAACATTTCTTGTCTTATTGTTTGCTTTGTTGTTTCATATCATCCAGTCTTCTTCCTCCATGCTGAAAAACATCTTCTCCATCTCTTAAAGCCTAATTTCATCTGTAGTTCTCACAGCAATTATGGCACTTATCTCGCTAATCGCGGTGGTCGTGGTGATCGCCGTCATATCTTTCGTAAATTACGTCAACAACTCAAAGAAGGATCACTTACCAGCAGGAGTACAGAGACTGCCAGGTCCGAAAGGTTAGTAGTAGGTGTCTGCTCACTGGCTTAGCGTTTGTTTAACACCTCCAGGCTTTCCAATCCTAGGCAGCGTACCAGACGTGCCAGACAAGAACAGTTTCCTAAAGTTCCACGAATGGGGGCAACAGTATGGCCCAATCTACCAAACCAACCTCGCTGGCCAGAACCATGTTTGGATCACGCGGGACCGTGTTGCCCAAGAATTGCTTGGTAAACGTGCGGCCAACAACTCTGAGCGACCATTTATCCCGTCACTCCAGGCCGATAACCGCGACAGTGGGCATTACCTTCCTCTAATGTCGCGAAACGGTATGTAATGTTTAAGCAGAGAATATGTCAGTCTGCTGACACATATAAGAGCTGTGGACAAGACAACGAAAGTTTGCGAAGCAAATCATGGACAAATCATCAGCCAATGCATTTTACAACTATCCTGAGCTAGAGTCTATTCGACTTCTGTTTGAGCTCATGACGGATCCTTCTCGTTACAATCACGCCTTGGAATCTTTCATCTCAAGAGTCACTTGCAGACTAGGATGGGGAACTGCAACTCCCTCCGACGAACTCAAACAGCGAGCCAGAGAACTGCTCATAGGTGTATCCCCAAACGGCGCGCTCACAAACAAACTCGGCTTCCTCAAGAAACTTCCCGAAGCTATTGTGCCAGCAAAAGCATGGGAGTTTCGCAGATACAGAACGGAAAGTCGCTTCTTCACTATCCTGCAGAATGAGGTCCGAGAGAAGCTCAAAAGCAAGACTGCTCCAGAGTCCTGGATGCGCCACTTCCTGGAGAACAAGGCTGCTACCGGTTTCGCTTCTGATCTCGAAGGTGCCTACGCTGTAGGTATGCACGGAATCGCTGGTGCTCTCACCATTGCCGCGCCAATGCAGAGTTTCTGTCTCGCCATGTGTCACTATCCTCAGTACCAGTCTGTCCTACACGAGGAGATAGACAAGGTCTGTGGTGATAGATTGCCAAAGCTTAGCGACATGCCTGATATGCCTGTATTGCGAGCCTTTATCAGAGAGACCATGCGAGTAAGTTGATCCTATACCACATTCCCATATGTAAATAGTAGACTGACACCAAGCTCTCTAGTGGCGTCCTCCTGTACCCACAGGTATCCCGCACGAGTCTGTCAAAGACGACATCTTCGAAGGCTACTTCATCCCTGCCGGCTCTGTCATGCATCCACTCGAGTGGTCCATCAGCCGTGATCCAGAAGTCTTCCCGAATCCTGATGAGTTCAATCCAATGAGATGGCTGGAAACAAAGTATCCAACCTATCAGGAGCCACTAACCAAATACCCGACCATCACCCAGTACAGTCAGTTTGGTTATGGTCGTCGTATCTGCGCGGGGATGGGCGTCGCCGAGGCAGATCTCTTTGTTGGCATCGGCAGTCTTGCCTGGATGTTCTCTCTGAGCGCGGGCGACACCGGAACCGAGAAAGCCGCAGACCTACCTAAAGAGCCTCTTCCATCATCGCTACCAGTCCACAAGGAAGATGAGAAACCAAGTCCAACGCCATCAGGCATGCAGACGCCTCCTTCAGAAACCGAAATTGAAGAACAGCTCGACGAACACTTTTCAGAAAAAATGTTGCCAACAGATACATGCAGACTGTCCCGCCAAAAGACCGTCAAAAGGCCAAAGAAGGCCGCTTCCTCGACCGGTGGTGGCCTCAGTCGAGCAAAGACCGTCACCTACAAGCTTCGTCTCCCAGGGTCGTCGCTTCCCGGTCAATTCCCTGCTTTCTTTGAGCAACACACTGGCCCTGATACCCCGCCTTCGTCGCCCAAGACGCGCACCGCAATGGCGGGTACACCCGATATGCCTGCCGTCGACAACATGTTCAACTCTGCCGCTGACGAAAAGGCTTCCAAGCCTGACCCCACGCTCGAGTACTCGAGTTTGCTGATCGCCAAACCGCTGCCCTTCAAGTTTAATATGAAGATCAGGAACAAGAAAAAGGCTGAGCACGTTGCTCGCGAGTGGATGTTCTACAAGATGGATGGCGAATTTGAGGACTCGAGATGTTATTGGGAGGGTGGTAATGCTGGCAACAAGCAATACGGTTGGGGCGAGGTGCACAAATGATGTATGCTTGGTCTTTTTTTTTATCGTTGTTCATTCGCAAGGCACTTTTATACACTGTGTCTCTTTCGCAGCTTGTCTATCTACCATTTTCGACCCAAGTAGGATATAAATCGAACAGTAATCCCTTGGGCCACCTCGGCAAGGTTTATTTTATGCTTTCAGACTCGAAGATGGTCCCATGTCCATTTCCTTATATTAATCGACGAATGCGTTCAAATTGTCAAATCGACAACTCTTTTGGCGGGCTTGAAGAGACGTCTCTTGTTCGCAGCTTTGAAGCTCTTCTTGGCCGACGAAGGGTTGGGTTCATTCAGAGTAGTGTTGTACGTGGCGGTCGCATTGACGACTTCGAATTGCACAGTGGAGTTGCCCTCACGGTACGTGCTCTTGGCCGGACCAGATGTCTTGTAGCCGCCTTTGACTGTGCGTCTTCCAGTGGCAATGTCTTTGCCGTGAATCGCACGATCAAACATTTCCAGACTCATAAGAGGCTGGTAGAAGGGCACCTCGTGGCCGGACTCGAACACACGGACAAACGAGAATTTGCCAGATTGCTTGACCTGTGCATGGACAATGCCGTCTGAGCTGGTCACGTTGGTGTAGCCTGCGTTTGAGAACCCGGGAGCACCGACTTCTTCAGCAATGACTTCTCCGCCCAGCCAGTTGCCTAGACCATATTAGCTAAATTCATGTTTCAAGATCAACCAGGTACTTACAGTTGTAGTCAGCATCACCAGCATAAAGCACAACTGTGACATCTCCGCACACCAGCGACTTGAGTGCCTCAATGGTGCCATCTTCACGGTCATCGTCACCTGTGCTTCCGAAAGCTGACGACACAGCACTGTTGCTCTCACTGAAGTTCACATAGGCTCCAATGGCTTCCTGGACTGTTGGGGAGTTGAGGTAGTCGACGTAGAAAGTAGGCGGAAAGGGATCAGGTGAAAGTTCGCGAATGTCGTACTCATCACGAAGAGCAAAAATGTCCAGAACGTTCTCGACGTTGTTAGCACAGAAGTTGTCAGCAAAGCTGCAAATCTCATTGATGCCACGAGCATAGCAGTCCTTGGTCATGTCAACGCAGTTACCAGGTCCATAAAGAGCGTTGTACATCATGGCAGAGACGGTCTCGTTGAAAGGCTTGTAATCGTATGTGTTTCCGGGGAAGACGGTGAAGTTATAGTAGGCCTGGTATTGTATCAATGGATCGTACCAGCCATTACCGATGAGAACTGTTTTAAGATTGATGTGGTGGGCGCTAGGAAGCTCGTTCTTCGCGATCAGTCCATTTTGTTTTTCGATGTATTGATTAATGACAGGAGCGTAGTGCCCACCGTAACTCTGACGAGTATTAGCAAGTAATTATAAGGTTTCTCTTCAAAGTGAATTACCTCTGTAGCAAAGTTGAACTCATGGCGAGAATACTGCGGGAAAGCACCCATGAAGCCTTGTAGACCTTTCCAGAAGTTTGGTGCCACACCAGCGGTCGAATTTGCCGTAAGAGTCTCATTGGGATAAGAATATGTACCGCAGCTCGATGCGTAATCAGGACAGATGGCGTTTGGGAGAGTGACAATCGATCCCGAGTTAGGATCTGTGTATCCAGGAACAGGAATGGAGTAAGAGAAGCCGACCTGGGCAGGCTGGTCGATGAAGATCATGTTACTCGATTCACTCCACGAGTGAGGGTTGTTGACGACTGTGCCGTTCGACTCGACTCTGCAAGGACCAAGCTCTTGGAACAGCCCGATCATGCTTGACGACCCAGGACCGCCATTGATCCACACTGTAAGAGGGGCATCCTTGGGGTTCTGGTTACGGGCTTCAAAGAACCAGAAGAAATAGTGTTCGTTGGTGTCGACATCAAGATATCCTGAGTAGCTTTTTACGGTGTTGTTGAGCTCACAGATGCCATTTGGAACTTGCTTGTATCGGACTGGAATATCTGCAAAACCAGTAGCATGGGTCCAATTCGTCGGAGCCCTGACGAATTGACCGAGTGCTAGAGGAAGTCCAGCTAGGACCAGTGTAGAAAGCATTGCTGGAGCCATTGGTCAATGATTTTGATGCAAGCGACCACGGTGCAAAGAACAACGGCCTCTCGAACCTCTTTAAATCCCGCCATGTCGTATTCACACGTAGCAGCAACCTTCAATTCAAGATAACGCTTGTTGGAAAAGGAAGGCGGGTTGCGGAGTGAAAGTGCCCACTTGCCGACTCTGGACAAGATCCGCGTTGATACGAGGTCCAGTGAGCACAATAACGAATGGCGAACATGGTGAACAGTGATTGGAGATCTCGATTAGTCGTAAATACCATGAAGAAATACCACAAGTATGCTGTGTACAACTGAAATGGTACTGACGGCTATGCTGTGAATTGATATCACTAATTCAAGGGAACATCGGCAAGATGTGGGGAAAATGCTTGTCATTTGTGCTTGTTGCTATGGGATCAACTATGCGACGACCACCTAGCTGTCCTTCTTTCTATGCTGAAACCTGTAACGCGTGCCTTGGAACTCCGCAATACTGCAAGGAGTTGGTACAACATTCACTGAGTCGTCGTTTCATCGAATCACTGTACACCCATTTGGCCTGACATGATCTTTGCATCTTCATAGCTCACCTATAACTTTGTACTACCACAGCAAGGACAGTGATGATCGCCTTTGGTTGACGGACATGATGAAGTGGTTGTCGTTTCTGAGTACCCGGCTTGACTGATATACATGTCTGTACTGTTTTCGTCCGCCAGGCTTCATGAAGCCGCCGCCCACAACGACAATTCACGGTGATTGCTCGGATGGTGTGATATAGAGGTCCCAACGGATCAATAGTTGTGATGGCAAGACACGAGATGACGAGGTATTACCGGTGAGTCTCTGGGAGGAAGTGAGGCTCACGCAACCATGAAGGTGACAATCAAGCTTGGGAGGTCAGATAGTGTGGGTGGGATTATTGCTATCCGATCAAGCCGAGCCTGAAGGGCCGATAGGAGCCGGGAAATGGCGCCCTGGCGTAGCGACAGCCGAAAGGACGTCAAAATGAGAGTGTGTGACGGCCTCAGAACGAGAACAGATAGCGGTATAGATGGCCAAGGACTTGCGAGATGTACTCATGTTCGGGCATGGTAGCGTTCGTGTGTAGGGAAGCGGCTAGACACGGAAGGGGCCAGGGCAATGATTCAGGTCAGTAGCCGAGATGCGCGGAGCAAGTCGGGAGTGAAAGCAAGAATGAGGGGTTGGTCGCGAGAATAATGAGGGGCAGTCTGGCAAGTGGTATGTAGGCTGTAGAAGAGGAAGAGCTCGAAAGAGGACCACGAGAGAGTCTCTGAGGCCTTGTGAAGGCTCGTTGTCGCAGGTGATAGTGATGCACTGAAAACGCTTAGTGTCCGTGAGCGGAGCGGCGACTTCCACAGCGTGACGAGGGGGGCAGCTTTCTGAGCTCAACCATTTTTCTTGTCGTCTCTCACACCATCTCTCCTTCAAAACACTCCCCATCTTATAACTACCCTGTAAGTCCCACCCTTCACCACCTCAACCACTCCTTCCTCTTTGCCTTTACAGCTCTAACACTACCCCACAGACACAAACATGCCTGTCAACGTAAGAAGCTCCTCCAGCAGCAGCAGCAACAGCAGCTCTGCTTCCCTGCAACCGCGAGCTGTCATTGACACATCTACAGGTCGGTATCAACGGTTTCGGTCGCATTGGCCGCATTGTCTTCCGCAATGCGTAAGTTGATCCTGGTCCCAATTGAGAGATCCGAGCTTGGATGCTGACCGCCACTGCAGCGTCGAGCACGACAACGTCCACGTTGTCGCTGTCAACGACCCCTTCATTGAGCCCGAGTACGCTGTAAGACTGCCCGAACCACCCTCAGACGCCCTCCGAAGAACAATGGCTAACCTGCCTCCTCCAGGCCTACATGCTCAAGTACGACTCCGTCCACGGCCAGTTCAAGGGTACCATCGAGGTCTCCGGCAAGGACTTGATCGTCAACGGCAAGAAGGTCACCTTCTACACCGAGAGAGACCCCGCCAACATCCCCTGGGCTGAGACCGGCGCCTACTACGTCGTCGAGTCCACCGGTGTCTTCACCACCACCGAGAAGGCCTCTGCCCACTTGAAGGGTGGCGCCAAGAAGGTCGTCATCTCTGCTCCCTCGGCCGACGCCCCCATGTTCGTCATGGGTGTCAACGAGAAGAGCTACAAGTCCGACGTCCAGGTCCTGTCCAACGCCTCTTGCACCACCAACTGCCTTGCTCCTCTCGCCAAGGTCATCAACGACAAGTTCGGTATCGTTGAGGGTCTCATGACCACCATCCACTCCTACACCGCCACCCAGAAGACCGTCGACGGTCCCTCCGGCAAGGACTGGCGCGGTGGCCGTGCTGCTGCCCAGAACATCATCCCCAGCAGCACCGGTGCCGCCAAGGCCGTCGGCAAGGTCATCCCCGAGCTTAACGGCAAGCTCACCGGTATGTCCATGCGTGTCCCCACCGCCAACGTCTCCGTTGTCGACCTTACCGCCCGCCTCGAGAAGGGCGCCTCCTACGAGACCATCAAGAAGGCCATCAAGGACGCCTCCGAGGGTGAGCTTAAGGGCATTCTCGGCTACACCGAGGACGAGATCGTCTCCTCCGACATGTGCGGTGCCAACGAGTCCTCCATCTTCGATGCCAAGGCCGGTATCTCGCTCAACGACAACTTCGTCAAGCTTGTTTCCTGGTGTAAGTCTTTTCTTCTTTCCAATCGCACGTGCTTCCTGCTGACGCTTCTTCGCAGACGACAACGAGTGGGGCTACTCCCGCCGTGTCCTCGACCTTCTGGCCTACATTGCCAAGGTCGACGGCAACGCATAAATCTCTCCCGATCTGCGTTTGACCAAGCTCTGAATCTGCAAAGAGGAGGGGCAAATGTTATGAAAATGGGTTTCGAGCGTCACTGGCATACATGACTGCAAGAGGCTTTTCCTTTATCTCACTACTTCATAATCGAAGCAATGACATGTTTTAACGTTCATGATTCTGCTGTCTCTTGTGCTACATGATTGACGTTCTCCTGTTGCTTCTTCTGCTTAGATTGCAGACAACTACAAGCTGGGCACTCGAAAATGCACAAAGTCTTGAGGTTATATAGTCGAGTGTCTTTGCAACCCTTTTGTTACGTAGACTGACGAACCTCGGGTGAGGTCAACGATGCCCACCTCAAAGTGGGGGGATGTGTGACAAGCTTAACCTCGCAGCTATCACCTTGTCTTTGCAGGCACTACCATCTGTGACATCTTCAGCAGAACATTGGATCCCAGTATACATTCTTCAGAGCTCGCCGACAACTACAATGACATCTTCCAATACATATCCGCAAGACGAGAGGACCAATGCAAAAAGATACGCCAAACGAGGTGAGGACGACCAAAGCTCTTCGAGACGAAAACTATATATACATGATCTAATTTGTTTCTTGTATCTACAGTGACATACGACAAAGATGCCGTGCGCAGCATTGTGGACGCCGCGCCCATTCTACACGTTTCTTTCAACGCACCTCCGACCGAGGGCACGGAACCTCAGTTTCCTACCATCTTGCCGATGTTGGGAGCCACTGCCGACGACGGCCATATCATCTATCTGCATGGCTCATCTGCTGCTCGTCTGTTCCGCCTCGGGGCTGGGCAAGAAGACTTGAAACTCCCAGTGTGCATCGCAGCGACCATCTTGGATGGCTATGTACTTGCTCTGACGCCTTTCAACCATTCCTGCAACTATCGGTCTGCTGTGGTTTTTGGGTATGCCACCAAAGTCGTGGACACGAGCGAGATGTTGCGCGCCATGGAGCTCATCACAAATCACCTCGTTGCAGACCGCTGGACAAATTCTCGTACACCGCCCACAAAGTCTGAGCTCACCGCTACGGGCATCCTGAGGGTTGAGATCGACACTGCAAGTGTCAAAGTCCGGAATGGAGGTCCTCATGATGACAAGAAAGACTTGAAGGACGAGGCCACTACATCCAGGGTATGGACAGGCGTTGTTCCGGTTCACCAGGTGATGGGCGAACCAGTGGCTAGTCCCGAGAATATGGTAAAACAAGCGCCCGCAAGTGTAAAGTCTTGGATTGAAGACACAAACAGCATGCGCAAAGATCATATGACCGAGTCTATGAAAGATTAGAGCGGCTAGACAGCTGGTGGCCGGTTCGCTGCAGCCGACTCATCCACGATCTCTTGTTGTTCGCTTCCTCGTTCTCCTAGGTTGGCCGAACAGTGCGTGGTACATTGTCCAGTGGCTCACGTCAGAACGCCCTCTTATCGACATAGGAAGTCTAAGCCAGTTGAAACCCATGATTCGGTGTATCTGCTTGACTCGGTGTACCAAAGAGAATTTGTTCATCCTCTGGGCTTGTCTGTTGGCTGCTACAGTTGATCTTCCTGGCCCGTAAAGGATCCAAAGTCGCATCTTGACCTCTCTGCGCAAGCCCTTGTTCTTGAGATTGACACCAAAGCTGTGAAGTTTGCGAACGAGCACAAGACCTCTAGTCCAGTCTCTCGGGGTCTGATTCATTTCGATATCCAGTTCTTGCCCTTGGATGTCCGAGTTTGCCTGAGAATCTAGGTTGATAGAAGTCATGGACTCGGGAGATGACGCCTCACTCTTGAAACCCCACGCGACGATGGCGCGCAAAAGATGAGGTGTGAATATGGCAACTAGAGGATGTTGGTCATCTTTGCTCGGTGTCGTTATGTGTGCCTTGGTCAGGCCTTGATCTTGGGACAGAGGTTTACCAAGAGGCCAGTCATCGACACTGAGACGACCCGAGTACCATTGGGCCAGCCAAATGGACAGTCTCTCTAGAGGTTCCAGTCTATTCTCCATGCCGTAGCGCTTCAATACTTCGTGCCATCGTGCTGGCTTGAAAGACTGACCGGTGCGCATAGTCTCCAAGAAAATATTGGTGGTTAGGTCTAAGTCGTCTTTGTAATCGTGATGCCGTTGTTTGATGGGTCGCTTGGATCGAAGTCGAGGCCTTAGCAATGTCCATTGGATGATTTGCAACGATGAATCGGAGACTGGAATTCGATGTAAACGCATCTCATGCAAGATCTGCAGTGTCGATCTTCGCTGACCACTGCGGGCATACGACTGGAGAATCAGATTTGCATGATACTTCTCAGGCTGAGCTTGGTGGATCGTGAGAACATCGAGGACAGCATTTGCCTGGCTATGATCACCAGAGGCCAGGAAGGATGCAAATAGTTGTTTCTGTAGGATGCGGTCTTCGTAGGCTGTAGGGTGCTGGTCGCTTGTAATCAGAAACTCGAAGCTCTGGTGTTTGTCCCTTCGACCAGCAAAGGAGCGTAGCGCGCGGCTGAAGACCGAATCAGCCACAGATATGCCTGCATGTTCGATAGCGTCAACAGTCGTGATATAATCGGCCGGGCTGGGTGCGCGCGCAGCTATCTCTCTAAGAGCCAAGTTGCCCACGGATTTCAGTCCAAGCATGCGCAGACCGGTAATGATCAAATCAATAGAGAATGCTGTTGTGGCAAAGAGACGAGCACAGAAGGCATCATTTAGCTCCTTTTCCCTAATGTTATGGACATCGCCAACAATGGTACTCATACTCTCGCGAGTGAAAGGAGACATGGCAACGTCAGCAGGCGAAATATCAAGCTCAGTGGGCTTCAAATGATCAAAGTGATATTGAGCCTCCACGATTTGAGCGGTGATGCGAGATCTGATGGATGGTTTTACAGATTTCATGTTCGATTTGGCAAGCCAACTGTGCTCGATCAAATGCGCTATCACAGGTGTGGACTGCATGGAGAGTGAAGGATAGTCATGATGCCGTTCAAAGAAAGCGTGCATATCGACAGCATCAGAGAAATCGAGCAAGCGACAGATGGGCAGCATGCATTCATCGTATGCATGTTCAACTTTGGCTGACGTGTAAATCTTCTTAAACACCTCGATAGCCTTGGACTTGTGGTTACTGCAACCAACATCGGTAACGAATTGGGCCAAAACGGAGACGAAAGTCGGTGGAAGTAAGCCATCAGCTTGCATACGCTTGTGCCAGGTTAGGGCAAACATAGGGTTCTGACGCAAAAGAGGGCCTATGAGACGCGTGTAGAGACGGATATCAAGCAGACCAGAGCGAGGTAGAGATTCGACAAGATAGGGATAGAGATGTTGGAGTATCTTGGGATATTGCACGGCGGACCAGAGGAGGGTTGACCAGAGTTGATCGGCCTGGGATCCACGTATGGGCAAGATGACACGACGATGAGCGATAGCTTGGACAATATCCATTGCACCTTGCTGGCCGTCCAAGCGTAGGCGGAAACGTAGCAGTTCAAGCCAGAGGTCGACGTTTTGAAGGTATTGCGATTGATCAACCAAGCGAGAGCGAGCAGATTCAGGGACGGGCAGGCGATTGCACACGTCGGCCTCGAAGCGGAAGGTGGAAAAGGCATCGGGGCTGGCTTGCAGACGATGGAACAAGGGCATCCATGAGGTCAAGCGAGCAAGAAAGTTCTTGGGCTCGGCGATTGAGAGTTGGGTTGTGGGCAGACGTTGGCTGCCCTTGCGGGCGCTCTCTAGCTCTTGACGAACATGGCGGGCACTGGCAATAGGAACAGCGGCGAAGGGGTTGTTCGGACGAAGAGCAGGTGCGTGTGTGCGGAGCAGGCGGCGTAGAAGCAGAGTCGAAGGCGGGTGTCGAGGAAGCAGTCGCGAGGCTAGAGCTGGAGGTCGGGCCAACCCTCTATGGAGCGCAGGCGCGCCGGGTGGCATGAACGGAAGGAAAATGCAAACACGCGCGAGCCTCTGTCAGAAGACATGGAGACGTCTGCTGGTCAGAGCAGTGGCTGTGGCATTGTGGGCTCCTTCCACAATAATTGTTCGGCGGAGTCGCATGCGGAGACCAGACACGCGGCAAGTGCCGACGACCTTCCCATGGCCGTCACGCAACGCCGACGACAAAGCCGTCGCGCACCTGCTATCGTCCTGCCGTCTTGCTCGACTCAATCTCCACTCAATCAACCTTCACAATGGCTGGGTTCGTCAATTACTCCTCTGCCCAACTGCCCGACGTCTCGCAGTGGCCGGTCCCCGTGCTGGCGCACCACCGCTGACCAGCTCTCGCAGCCTCAACTCTCCCGGTCTTTACCGCCGCAACAACGTCCCCCACTGGCAGCGCATGCACCAGACCCACGACGGTCTCCGTCAGTGGCAGAAGGGTCCTCGCGCCAAGATGATGCTCTACCCATACTACGCTCTCCTGGCCTCGACCTCTGCTGCCACCATGTACATGATGGGCAGAATGGTCCTCGTACGTCCATCCCGACATACAACCCGCGCTCTTCATGTCACAGCTCTGACCCGAATCGCAGGGCCACAAGACTTGGTTCTCCAGCAACTAGACGTTTGCCTACTGTACATTACCGCAATAGAGCTCCATCCGCCAAGTCCAAAATACCCCCACCGAGCAGCTTCTTGACATTTCTCCTTCAATCAATCCTCTACACCATCTTGCGTCGTGTCTCTGCCCGAATCTGCAAAACGCTGCCCTCTAAGTCTGACCCTGAGCCGACGAATCCATCTTGACCTCAAACACTTCGCTCGACAAGCGACGCACTTCCTCGTTGTCCACGTGCCCAAGCGCAGCCTTGATGTCATGTACTGTCTGCTCACTCAGCCCTTCCTTGCGTCTGCTGTAAAAGTCGATTCCAGCAGGTGTAAACAGCGTCTTGGCAAAGTATGTGACGACCCAGCTGTCTTGACCCGCTCCCTTGTCTGCCCATCCAAGCACTTCCCAATGTGAGCTGGCAATCATGAGCCATCCTTTGCCACGCCAGTCCCATACGTCTGTCACTCCGAGACCGCCGCTGGCCTTGTCCACACCGTGAACTGTATGCACTTTGTCTGAATCAAGTCCTTGGTATGACACAACGTCATCCAGGCGGTCCGTCTGATCTGGAGTGGCGTCAGGTGTCGATGGCGCGAGTGCCGTGTACGTGATCTGAACATTGCGCTTCGATTTCCACATGGGCAGAGTGCTGTGAGTGACGTGCCATGTGCCCTGCAAAAAAGATAGGCTGGGCGATGAATACCCCTGTGACTGCGTCTCCTGGACGTTTCGCGACACGCCGGGCGCCCTAAGGATGACTGCTGACTCGGACTCCATATTGTGTATATTGTGTATGCTGGGAGCCTGGCGATTGTGATTGCAAGTCGTAAATCTGACTATTGCTTATGCGGTGTGTATGTTGATCATGTACGAGCGAGGAGCGGTGGTTGGCAATTTGCCCCACTCTCCATCCAACCTCCGTCCATCTTTTGCGACCAAGACAGCTTTTGCGTCCAAGACACTATGTCTAACAGTGCTTGGTAACCTTGCACACTCCGCAATCTGTATCCCGCCTTGTCTTTGTGGCAAGCAAATCACGACATGCCTAGGAAGCATCGGCCGAGGAGCTGCGTAATGCGAGAAGGGACTGCCCAGCGATTACGACAGCTTTTTGTGAGGCGCAGCGTCTTACCACGACACGGATCTTTATTTTTATATTCGACTCGTTTGTTATATATTTCTCACACCTCCACTCATTGTTGTTTGTGATTCGTACCTGATTTCAGCTCGCCGTGTTCCAAAAGCATTTGTCCGCAGGTCGTCCCTTCTGTTCTGGTCTTCCTTCCATTTCGCCTCCAGATTTACTCCAGACAAATAAATATTTCGAATCTTTCAAAACAGGACGACATCTGAAACCTAGGCCTTCAAACCTGTGTTACATCTATTAGGTATTTACCTTTGAAGTTCGTTAACTTCTTCTTCAATTAACGCATTCTGTTTAGCAACCATGATGTCCAGCACGAATATCCTAACCAGTCTTTTCCTGCTACCGTCTCTTGCTCAGATCGCCTTCGCAGCAGTGACTAAGAGGGCGACAGCTTGCAACAACTCTCCGGACTTGTGCAGTAAAACATACAACAATGTGACTTACCTCGGTGCTCACAACTCGCCCTTCCTGCGCGATACATCGACCGGCAACTCACAAAGTGGAAACCAGTTTTACAACTCCACTGTTCAGCTCAGTGCTGGTGTCAGACTGCTGACTGGCCAAGTCCACAACAACAACGGCTCATTGCACATGTGCCATTCCAGCTGTGCCCTTCTCGATGCCGGACTGTTGAGCGACTGGCTCTCCGAGATCAAGACATGGATGGATGGAAACCCGAACGAGGTGGTGACTGTCCTACTCGTCAACTCAGACGACTCTTCTGCCTCGGACCTTGCAAGTGCATACACCACTGCCGGAATAGCATCTTACGCCTACACTCCCACATCGACCAAAGCTACTGGCGATTGGCCTACCCTACAGACTCTCATCAACGACGGAAAGCGTCTGATCAACTTCGTCGCTAGTCTCGATGATAATTCCGATGCGCCATATCTCATGGATGAGTTCACATACATCTTTGAGAACAACTACGACAACACATCTCCATCCAATTTTTCGTGTGCAGCCAATCGTCCCTCCACAGTTACTACAAGCTCTGCACTGCAACAAAACATGATGCCACTCATGAACCACTTCCTATACGAAACTACAAGTCTCTTTGGAACTACCATCGAATATCCCGACATTGGAAACATCAGCACGACAAACTCAGCATCGGCTGGCACCGGTGCTTTGGGGACTTCCGCGACAGAGTGTACCAACACTTATGGCCAAGCTCCAACATATCTCCTGGTGGACTTCTTCAATGTTGGTCCGGCCATCGAGACTGCAGACAGGCTAAACGGTGTCACCAGCCCCGTCGGCAGGACAAACGTGAGCACTGCCGCCTCAGCTCCTGCCAGTTCTGGCTCTACTCGCAGCGAAGTCTCGAACTTCTCCTTGGTCACAGCATTGATTGTCGCCTTCATTTTGATTGCATAGATGGACAACCTTGCAGTTCAATGCCACCCAGACCTACACTACCTAAAATCTGCGACCCATCCAATAGCGGAATGACCGACGCCTCTTCTCGTGGCCATATCCGCCTGGGTCCCAAGTGTTGCATTTGACATCACACATCACATAGCGAAGGCGTTTGGGACTGATCGGAAGGCGTTTTGGGCGCCTGTCCTGTTTATCGAACACTGTATATAGATTGCATAACGCACACGACCTAGACTTATGGATACGAATTCAATGACCATCATATCAAAACAAGAAGAAGGCGAATATCTTGTCGTCATCACGTCCAACTTGACTCAAGTGCATCAACCTCGTTACCGGTATGGTGGGTTCAAAGATCACGACACTCGCATTACCCAAAGCAACCTACCATGCGGAAAGGCGAACGTGGAGCAAAGGGGATCCCCAGGCTCTCTTTTTCGTCCCCCTCTTTCTCTTCGGTGTGCCCGGGTTTCAGGTACAGATGACCTACCACACCTCTGGGACGCTCCACCCACCAAAAACCAACCGACACTCTTTGGACGTTTGGGGCTCGCCCTCGCCCGTCCACGACCGAAAGAAATGTCAGATGGCGGTGGCAGTAAGCAGTGGCAGTGGCAGTTCTTTTGTGTGTGATTTTCAATGCGTCCGTTTCGTGTCAAATAGCCTCTGGATCGTGCATATGTGTGGTATAGTGGTTGTCTCGTGTAGATCCTGGGACGTCGCCCTGGCTGGTGTGGTGTTGCTTGTAGCCGATATGTAAACCCATGGATACAGACAAGGGGTAAATGGGTCTTTATTTTCACTGGACCGTGTATGTATTCGACCGTGGATGTAGAGACTCACCTTGTTGTTGCGATCTTGGGGATCCGGTCAGTGTGGGTATAAGACTCACGTAATTGGAATGGCAGAATACAATGACCAGAGCAAGCAGAAAAGAATCCCAATGGTGTGTCAACGATACCTTTCATCGACGTGAATGTGCAGGCAGTGCAGTGTGATCAGTGCAATCACACCGGCACTCGGAGATGTTGACGCAGGGCGGCAATGCAACGTAAGGACTTAGAGCCAAGCGTACAAGGCTGATGTATTTGTATGCATCTTAGCGAAAGGTTTTCTGCAAAGCAAGAGAGCCATGAGGGAACAGGATCCCAGTACTGTGGGAATTGGTTACCAGGATCGGAGGTTGTTTCACGCGTGCAAGGTGTTGGCCGGGAGCACAGGGAGCGGGATCCCATATGAGATGTAGGAGGGAGAGAGCACGCATTGGATTTGGATCAATCACAATATGCGGCAGCTCCCTTTCATCACGGGAAGCAACAAGTACGTAGCTAGCACGGAGAGTGATCGATTTTTGCGTATTGACTCGATCAGTGCACCACGGCGTAAACGTCAACAAGGCGGGCCGGACCCTATCATCGAAGAGATCCATAGTGCTGGGAACGTGGTGAGGTTGCACGACGTCGAGATCGCTCGAGGCGTGGACCAAAGACCGTGGCGTTGCAGTTCATGCAAAGCGCCAACGAACCAATCTGCTCCTGCCTTTCGAGTCAAAGTGTTTCGTGTGAGCCTTTGGCGAGCTGTGAACAGGGGTGTGTTGCCTGTTCCCGCCTGTCAGATCTAAACTTGCGGGACCCGAGAGAAGAGGACCCAAGATCGCAGAGTACGGTGTGATGGCGCGAGGGGACGGTGGCTGCACCTCTTCTGCCTGAACATGCGGACCGTCACCCCAACCAAGCTGCAGACTTGTGAGAGTAACCGTTGCAATAACCGCATTGTGTTGTTGTGTAGGGATAACGCGTGTAGCCTCTACAAGACCGGGCCCTTGGAGGAGATTGTGGCAGACGATTGGCTGTATCTTTATGTCGCTCATAGCGAAGGCAAGCTCTGATCTTGGTTCGGGATCGGGGGCTCCAGTCCATGATCATGTTACACAATGTCTGTGCCGCAGAGCAGCGTCGTTCGCTTAAAGGAGGTGATGGGTTAAACCCACATACCTGCAATATGGATTGCGTGTGATGGCCTACCGGCTGCATGGGCGGTTAGGTAGCATCAGAGCCCCTGCTTAGCAAATGATGGACGTTGGAAGCAATATTCTATGAATATCCATAACACAAGTCTCGTCGGCCATTTGCGATCAAATCGTCGCTAGTCGCGCGGACTGTGCAGTGTTGGTGTACAGCGAAGCAATGCAACAGCAGAACGCTGCACGAATTTCTAGACCATACCTGTGGAATGTCCCAAGACGCCGTGTAATGCACGCGTTTTCCCCGGCTTCGAGAGATTGTGGGTGTCCAGGGAGCAAGGCATGAGACCCGAACTCTCGGTAGAATTTATAAAGGCCCATCCCGGTTTTGCATCCTGCGCTCGCAAGATCAGAAGGCCTCAGCAACGTGCATATGCAGCTGGCTGACCTTGGTAGCGGAAAGGGCCTAGGAGATAGATCCTGGCACCTATCAAAGCGGGGACACCCGCACCTTGTTTACTGACGAGAAAATGACATGCCGTTCGAGATGCCCAATCAATCTGCTGAACCGGCTTCTGGGTGCCGCATCGAAGCGCGCATGAAGCGACGTTTGGATGTTTATTGTGCTGACTTAAAGAGAACATGCGTGACACTACAGTCCCGTTGAGACAATAGCAGTCAAGACATTCAAGGACATACGGCAGGTGCAACGTCCTGATTCAGGTCGAGGCATTGAATGATTACTCGAAGATGCTCGCAACAGCTCGTGTGTACGTGCACACAAGGCAGCAAATGCTTCATTTTTCCAGGACCCTCTCGTCTATAACAGCCTAATTTGTCGTGACAGAGAATGGGATCAGCATCGACTATTGATGTGTGGAGCTGTTCTTCTGTGTGTAGCGCCGCTAGAGCGGCCACGAGATCCGAAGCAGATGGAGCTTGTCAAGAAAAGAGATTATCGCAAAAGACACGCCCTTGCTCTTCCAAGCTCCGAGGGTATCAAATCGTGACCCACAATGCGGAATGTCATTCCATGTATGATCCTGGTGTCAACGTCCACAAGATCTGTCTATCGTGACCACTAACGACCTGGTGCGGAGTCGGTACTCCGGGTACAAGACAAGGAGAGACAGGGGATTACTGATCTAAGGGGCCACAAGTGCCAAGAAGTGTCAATGCATATATAAATCATCATGAGTCGTGCAACTGCCTCTAGATAATGAGCCCTGGCCTGCACGTCAGTGGTGCGGCCGCTACTGTCAACTTTACCCAGATATGAGACGCCAAAAACACAAATCATTCTTCCATCGTGGCGTCTTCGCCGTTTTGGGTTCACTTTTGGCTCGCTGAAAGACCGGCTCCTACACTGGCTGACTCGGAGATCCTTGTCAGGCAGCTGAGCCAAAGATGATCGTGTTCCAAAAGCGTGCACGCAGCAGAACGGCGCAATGGAACAACAGAGCGTCCAGCTGGCTGAGGCCGCAAAATCACTCTGATCCCAGCAGATCGGTCGTCTGCGGCCCAGCGCTATCGTTGCGTGCGTCCCAATACTGGACGCGCAGATCCAAGAGTCGTCCTGCACCTCCCTTTCGCCCTAGCTCACAAAAGTCCAAGGATCATTGTCGTGGGTGGGTTCTCTGGGATTTTCGCTCCGCCGAAGGTATCATTTGTCTGGCGGAGAGAAGGTTACATCACCGGTCCGCCGCAGCCAATGTGAAGCCAGGGAGCCTTGGGTAGGTTGTGTGAGTTGTAAAGCTACATATCCACCAGCCAGAGACGTGTCTCTGCCTAAACTAGACTTTTCGGTCTCGAGCTGGCATGTGTACCTGACAGGCTGTCACAGATCTAAGTTAGAACGTGCTGATATACCAAACGTGCCGCGCGCCTTGTCTGTGGGGAGACATGACTTGTGTATGACTAAAGTCGTTGACTTGGGCTGCATCCTACTACGGTCGCTGGAGAAGCGTCTCGTGCGTAGGTGGACTCACGAGGAACCACCACTACAGCCTTCTTTTTCGTTGGTACCACCACATGGCATTTTGAAACCGGCTGTGAGTCGGTGGGTGTAGCGGCATGCCAAGCAGCAGCGCAGATTACGACTCTCCCATTCCGGGCAGTCAAAATGAGCTTGACGAGCGTCACCAAAAGTCAGGGGTTTTAGACGTCAAGATACGAGGACAGGCAAGAAGGAAGGAAAACCCTGCGTCCCAGTCTCCGCCCAGGTAGGTTCAGCAGGCATGCAGAAGCGCCAAACTCCCAGCACCTGCCTTGCATGGGCTGGATGAGAAGCATAATCAAAGCAGCCAACTTACCCAACCTCGGAAGCTCGAGGCATACATCACGGTGCATGGCGTTTTAAACCTCCGCCCGGACAACGGCTCGTGCGCGAGCTTCCGTTACCCACTGCTATGGCGTCGGCATCTGCATTGTCTTCTTTTGGTGCCCCGTCCCAAGACGCCAGGGACGGTTGTGACAGGTTGGCCGGCGTGCTAGGTCAAGCCATCCCGATCAATGCACCGACGATGATTTGCACTTGGTGTCTGTTGGCGCAGGCCGCTAGCACAGTCACTGACGGCTCCCAGGGAGGCCCGTTCAAAACGATGGAGCGTGCTCCATGTCCAAAATTATACATGAGAGCTGCACCGCCCGTCCAGCACCAGCGGGCGATACATGTGCTTTTGTACCCGGGACTCGACCTGCAACCTCCGCCTCGTGATCCTATCCAACTGGTAGTCTAGGAACTCTGCTTTCATCCTTTTATCGTCGGACTCACTCATCTTACATTCCGGGCTACCTTTACTCAACGACTGTACCTCGACCGACTTGTTGGTCACATCCAACCCTATCGTCACTTCACCATCTCCGACAAGCCCAGCACCATGGACGGTATCACCTTCATCGATCGCTCTCGACACAGCTTTGGCATGTATCATGATTCAATCCGTAAAGATGCTCCTGTGCACCATGCCTCGTACTCTTCCACATCACATTCGACTCGCACACACTCGCCGCCGTACAACAGCGGTGAGGGCAGCAAGCCTTCTTTGCCTTCGTTGAGATCGGTAAGCAGCCACTGATACAAACGATTGACCGACACATGAACTCATGAATATCCAGGTCCTCGGAGAATCGGGCATGAGCCCGCCTGCAACTCCTCCCTCTCAAGGTCACTCATTACAGCCTCTGCCTAGAGAGCCGATATATGACCATCAACCCACCTACAAGCCAGCAGCTCTTTATCCCAACAAGAGGACACGGACTGACTCGGGCTGGGATGCTCGTACCCCAGAGCGAACATTCTCTGAATCTGGTCCTACTAGCCTCCCTTACATGCCAGCTCGCCATGAGGAGACAAGACCCCGTTCGCAATTTGATTTGCCTACTCCTTCTAGCCGTAGCCCCGTCATTCACAGCCACCACGCATCTCCAGACCTTCGTGGCCAGAGGACGGACTTGCCAAGAACTTACCCAAGCCCTGCTCTTCCTCGTTCTGATGCTTATGCTACATCCGACCCTATGTTGACAGCCCGTAACCGCTCGAGCATGTACAGCAACGCCTCTTCAGTTTCACAGGACGAAGACATGCGTAGGCACTCGGGTTTCGGCGAATATCAACCTCAACCTCCTCGTGAGAGATATGCTGTCGAGCCTCCACGCCAACCTTACGTGCCTGTTGCAGCAAACAGCATGCATCGCGAGGAGTACACGTCAGGAGCCAGACTTGATGTGCCTCAAGCTTATGGCAACGCTCCATACCCTTACTCTCACGCATTCTTTGTTCCATCACACTACGAGTACCAGAACGGAAAATCAAGGAAGAGAAGCAACCTTCCTAAGCAATCGACAGAGATCATGAAGCGATGGTTTGACGAAAACATGCACAACCCTTATCCTAGCGAGGAACAGAAAAGGCATTTCGCCGCTGTTGCCGGCATTAACTTGACACAGGTAAGATTTGGTCGAGATCAACTACATTAGTGATTGATTACTAACTTACTTCTCAGGTCAGCAACTGGTTCATCAACCACAGACGTCGCTGTCCCGAGCTCAGAGAAAAGCGTGACAAGAGTCGGGCTGGAAGCCGTGACGACGACTTGCAATAAACGCCACAGCAGCAATTTCCAGGATTGCCCATTCTCATTTGGTTCAGCGAAGCTTGTTTTGTACATTGCACGGAGTTTTTTTTTTGGTCTCTCCAACAGGGAATATCTGGCGAGACATGCATGGTATGAAGAATATCGCGACATGCTACTCGATCGAGGCCAGAGTAGCCAAGGCATGGAAATTGGTCTGGAACACGCAAGGGGATAATCACAGATACCCGAAATGATCTCAAGAAGCTTTCGACACATATCCATATACATATACGTCACATATAATAATGTCTAGATCATAACAGAACTTGCACATGAGTTGGGAGCATCCATTCTGCCTACCCATCTGACCAACAACTCGACACAAGGATACAAGTGAGGATTTGTCAACCGGCGAGTTTGGTGAAGATCATCCAAAAGTCGATTGCGTAACGCCGAACCTGGTCAGACAGCCGCGACAGTAGCCTCCCAGGCTTTTGCTTCTGTTGCGACGTGGATGAAGAAATCCCAAACTGAGAATGACACCGCCAGCTGGGGACATGGAACAATCGTGACACGGTTACGGAAGTTTAAAACGAAGAAGGTCTCGGGGGCAGACGTTGCTGGCGAATTCTTTTCACCTCGGGCCCACCGACCACTTTCTTTGACAGCACGACACGAGAGCGTTTGCAAGTTTCTCATTCGATTCCACTCTTACGGACGTATCAAGTCCCAACCTGTCATTGAACTTTATTCAACCAAGCCGCGTTCTGGCCGCTAGCGAATCGATTGGAATGAGAAAGTCGAGTCGTAGGCCGTGCCGACCGACATGCGATAATCAGATGAAGATCTTGAGATGCAATGGCAAGTCGAAGCTTGGTTTCGCTTTTCGTATGATGTGGAGGAGGTCCTTCCGAGGGAGGGAACCCAAGCTCGCAAAGATCGGCCTTTGACTTGACTCAGGCTCGAGTCTCAGTAGAAGGGAACGGTAAGGCGTACATTTTATGCTTCACATAAATGCGTTCCTCATCGACCAGACTATTCTGGCTGAAACATTGCTTATTTCCAGTACAAGGAACCTATCGAGTCGTACGCACCGTTTTGCGCCCACAATCAACGACAATTAAACCGACTCAGCTGGCTACGCCCACAACTTTGCAAGTGTAATTTCGCGCGATCTACGAACGTGTAGACACAATAAGAGCCGAAAAGTCTAATGTGCTAGCGCGGCCGGCTCAGACCGGACTCATCGCCAAGAAAGTGTGCCGTTCGCAGTCACGGAGAGATCGTGGCCCGAACGTGCGTGAGATCTCTCTGGTTGGCAGCTTAACTCTCCACAGTCCGCGGGCAACGAGAGGCGCAGTCTCCTGTCTTTCAGCAAGTCGGCTCGGCTGCCGGACATGGGCGGCCACTAACCCGTCCAGTCCTTTGCACTGGGTTCCATCAACGTTTTGGTGACGGATTGCCATGAGTCTTGAAAGTCCTGACATCTCGTCATGACTCGAGACAGCCATACCCTGTTGGCTCCGTAGAGTAGGGCAAGGGCTGGAATGTACAATGTCCTTTCCAGTCCATCAGACTAGGTACGGAGTACTGTCACGCATTTTGGAAGTTGTTATTGCCGTAGACTCGCGCCACCATCAGATTGGATAATTGTCTCCTTGCTGAAACCAGAAAGGGAGTTGCGAGACAAGTGGCATACTTGTCACCGTCCTGACAGCCTTTTGATTCTTCGCGCGTGACGGTGTTACCACACCAACGCTATTACCCCTTCTTGACAGAGAACGAATCATGGTTTGTGAACGTCACCGCCATCGCAGCGCACACCGTCTTCTCAAAACACGGGCGGCTGGCTGTAGCCTGTCGCGTCGTCCATCCGGACCCCCAATGAGATGAAACCTTCCAACCTGTTCTGTCCGCGGGGCCTTGACACTTCTCTGATGCTGACCGTGCCTGCAGACGGCACAGGGAAAGAGCACGGTGAGAAGATAAAAACAAACTCCAGCCACAACACTGCTCACGGCCCCAGTCACAGTCAACAGCATCGCGTCACCGCCCTGGAGGGACTTGGACTTTTGTGATCACCGATTGTGGTACAATTATATTAATTCGCAGATCACAAATGCCTCGCGCAATAAGCGCAATCAAAGTGAATCCGGGACCTGGCACACAAGGGATTCAAGAAAACCAGGATGCTTGCGATTTGTCTTAGACGCGCCACCGTGTTCTGGACCATATCATCGCGACTGTCAACAAGAGAGTTTGCAGTTACAGATTGACGGGCAAGATGAATCCTGTAGGTCCACTCCTTGAATCTGACAACCCAGTAGCCAAGACCTATAATCGGAACCTTTATGGTTTTGATTTCAGCCAGACAGGGGAGATTCTCCACCAATATTCTTTTTCCAAATTCTCGAGGTCCCGGCTCTTTACGTACTGCACGAACGCTTCGGCAGCCGTCGCAGCCATACCGGCGACGAACCGTTCCGCAATCTGCCCATATTGAATTCTTGTTTTGACTTGACCGTGACAGCCGTCGTCGATCCATATGTGCTCCGGGCATTGATTGTAACAATGCTCCAGTGTCGCAGAATGAAAAACTACAGATTGACACTCATAATGCGTCAGAAGCGAGGCCAAGGGTTGTTTGCCTGGTTGACGAGGTCAGATGTTTCCTCGGTCCGTGGTTCTTTGCGCAAGACAATAATCGTTCAGGCGCCTTGAGCATGATACGTTACTCTGGCGCCTTCCCCCACCCGTGCTCAGCCATGGCGCTGACTCGACCATATCCTCAAAAGAGACATGAGGCTCGCGTCTCCAAACAGTAGAACGTCCATCACATCCGGTGTCCACAAAACGTCCCACACCAACCCAATTGGCCAAGAAGATGGTCCAGTCACGACCTGACCTGTGAGAGACGAGTGTCATCGAATGCCGCGAAGTCCTTCCGTAGCCAAAACGATGTTCATACAGATCTACAGCCATTGTCCCCACCTCAGATCGTGGTTCCGCAGACGATGGCGGCAGTTTAATCCACTGTAGCTTCGATACCTGTCCGGCAGTTACAATTTCAGGGACAATTTATCGAGAAATGGGACAGCAATGAAGCCAGCCTTCAGGCTTCGACCTTGAACTGGACGATCCGATCGCTGCTGCAAGAGTGTAGATACCAGAGCTAGACCTTTGCCGGTCAACTTCCTGTTCGCAGAGATACGCCCCGGTAAGCCATTGGCGCTGCATTGCAGACTCTAATCTGCTTTGGACATTCGATCAGACGCAACAGAAGATCCCCACTTTCACCATTGTGACCCTTCTTCAGAGAGCACCAGCATGCAGTCGATGCATGACTTGACAACACCACGGGGATCGTCTTTTGCCCGATCAGGGCAACACACGAACTTGTCAACATCACAAGCACAAGTCATACACTAGGGTCTTGCAATCAGGAGAGCCAGCCTCGACTCAGGCAACTAGGTTGCAGTCAAGAGCATGCATCTGGATCTAGGGCAATCTGTCGTTCGGTGAGACCCTCGGATTCAGACTTACTCTTTACAGCAGGAACGCCCTACGAGTCTCTATCGTTCCTACTGAAAGACAGGGGGCCCAGCCGGGACTTCTGAGGAGATGTGATCGATGGGGATCGTTTATTCCACCTCGTTGCCATATCGTACCTCTGCATCGGCGTAATCCATAGGACCGTCGTTATCAATAGAGTCACGTTGACATCTAGACTCTTCAGATATCGTACTTTGAGGGTCTGGACAATTCATGCGTTTGCAAAACTGTTGCGACAGAACAGGAAGGCTTGAATCTTATGCATGGTTGCATTCCAGCACAGAATGATCGATGCGTCTTTGTCCAATATTTTCACCGCACCCTTCTTGCTTTTTGTTCCCCTTGGCTCCGTTCCTATCGACACTTCGTTCTAGGGCCTTCGAGGGCGGTGAAAATGCACAAATCCAGGATTTACCTGCATTGTACATCTTGAGCATGTCTGTCATGTAGACCTGATAGTTCAAAGTTCCTGTACGAAGTGTTTTCACATTCAAGCGTCTGTATGTATATCGGTTGCACCTGTGTGAGTTGCGAGTGTTGACAGTATCCCAACAAGCAGTTTGCAAACCAGTCACTAGACAGAGACTGTAGATACATCCTGTATCTACTCTACTTTGCAGCTTCTTCGTCCAGATGTCGTGGCTGCAGAGGCTGCGGCATGGCTCAGCACACTCGCGATGGAACGGCCTTCCCATCACAGCCTCCCAGACATCAATCCAATCGAGCACGAAGTTAAACCTCTTCGAGCACAGAACTATAACATATACATCTTTCAAAAAGAAAAAGACAATATATCATAAACCCTTTTGAATAGAAAAAAAAAAGAGAGAGAAAAGAGAAGAAAAAAAAGTCACATAACCTTGCTCAAAGCCTCGAAATCACCTTCGCATCCACACACACACACACCATCCCGTCAAAACAGCAAAACCAAGTTTCGGTACATCCTCCCGATCAGTCTCAAAGACAAAACAAAAAAAGGTTACAATGACAAGTGACAGAAAGGGCAGATTGACAGCAAAAAAAAACCAGGGCACGAAATCTTGCCCTAAAACCCTGGCATAGAATCTTGCTTTTTTGGTACACTCGAGAGAACGCGGCTCGAAGAGTTGCTATAGCCTATATGCCTGCATTGTATAGAAGCGGATAAGATTTGAAGAAAGAAAACAAGGGTCAAAGACAGCCCTAGATATGAATGTGTACGCGAGGGCACAATTCGACAGAAGAAGGAAAACATATAAGCAGAGTGCGTCCTGGTCGTGCTCCGAGACAGGTTCACAAGGCCAACACGGAGAGTTTTGTGTAGCAGATGAGAACGTTCAATTTTTCGACATACGTCGTGAATGCTTAGGGGCGAAATAAAAGCTATGTAAAAACACAAGACTTGATAGAAATAGAGCGAAGGCGGGCCGGCCGACCGGCATATAGGTTCCATGGGTGATTACAAAAGAAATAAGATATTTACGGGGTGCAGAGGCAGAAAAGGCGAGAACCACACTTTGGGTGGCACGTCTACTCGTGGTCTTTCTCGTCGTAGGCAGGAGCATCTTCGTACTTGGGGAGAGGCTCCTCATGGACATTGCTCTCAACAACCACGATACCCTTTTCGACGCTCTCGGTGTCTTGTTCGGATTGAGAGACACTGGCGTAGCCGCGCTGACCTCCGCGTCCAAACTTGATCCACAAGGATGAGATCAAGCGGCCAACGAGCATGCCGATCAGACTGACTACCATACCCATGGTCACACCGGCCATGACAGGGATCAGAACTGCCACAAAGGCGTGAACGAATGCAGGGAGGAAGTGGTGGTGTCTGTGGTGGTGAGGTCTGTGGTGAGGACCGTGGGGACCATGATGAGGACGGGGGTGGGAACCAGGGCCGTGAGGGTGATGACGATCAGGACGGTCGCCAGCGTTGGAGCCATCGGAGTGCATCTCGAAGTGGGGTCTAATGTGGCCTGGCAGCTTGTGAGGAGGCTTACGGCCACCACAACCACCGAATGCATGAGGCATGCTGGGCTTGAAGTCGGAAATCTTGTCTTCAACAGCAGACTTCCACTTGCAGAGAGCAGCGGGGAGCATGCCACAGTCCTTGGATGGCACACCAGACAAAGGGGTGGTACCGACGGAATGCTTGGGAGGAGCGGCATCCACAGAGATGATCATCAGCGAGCCGTCGGCACCTTTGAGAAGCTTGAGATCGACAGCGTCAATGGCCATGGGCTGCGACTCTAGCTCGCCGACCTGGTAGTTGATGCTGACAAGCACATCGTTGAGAGAAGAAACAGACTCCTCGTGTACACGCATGCCAGACTGTGAGACGCGGAGGGGTGTGATTTGCTCCGGGTTGTTCTTGATGTAAGATAGAGAGGCTGATGAGTGGATCTGTCCAACAGTGGGTTGATCGAATGTAAAGGTGCCGTCGACAGGGTAGACCTTGACACCATTCAGCAGAAGGTCTTTGTCGTTGTCGTCAATGGTGAAGTTGAAGACGACGTCCTTGGAGCCGCCTTGGATCCAGACAATATCGTCATCGCCCTTCTCCTGGACCGACTCCTGCTGAGGCGAGGGAAAGGCGCATCCAGAACAGTGGACCTTGACGGCCTGGGATTTGGGGTCGAGAGCAAGTCCCAGAGCTCCACTGCGCGAGTCGGAGATCTTGCTGACACCAGGCGGGAGAAGAATGGCGTTTGCGCCTAGCGAGAGGGCAGCGAGCGCGCCAACTGTGCGGCCAAGCATTGTGGTTGTTGTCAGAATAGTAGATTTGCTATGTGTGTTGAATGCGGGATGGTTTTGTGGTATTTTGCAGATTGGTGTGATGGCTGAGTTGATGAAAAGGAAAGAAGGCAAGGGGATGGAATAGGCAACAAAGAAACACAGACGTTTGTTGCAGGGTGGGTGACGACGACTCTCACACCTTATTCGCGCCCATCAGACAACCGTGGCCAATTACAACTCTGAGCTTACAATAGCCTCCACGGCCGTCACTGCTCCCTCACAACACGAGGCAGTGCGCTCAGATAAAGCCTTGCATCTCTGCCTGCACTCACCTTTGGCCGTGGTCTTTCACCATGTTTGAAGCGCGCATAGCAGATCGATCCTCAGGTTGACGGGGTCCGAGATATCCGAGTACGGAGTCTCGTGCCGACACCCGGTTCTTGGTAACAGTGCCCCCGTCCCTCAAGCAAGACACGACATCCAAGCACATCGCCAGCACAACCGATACTACGGTGGCATACATACGCTACACTCGCTCTCGCATATACTTCACGTCTCGATCCGCTAATATAATATTTTCTCAAGAGTGCAAGTTGAATATGAAGCTCATGTGCTCGAGTATTACGGTTCTGTTGATCTGCAAGCCATGGCGCGTCTAGGCCCTTTGTACCCCGCTCGATTCCATACGTCACAGGCCATGTCAGGGTCGACCGCACAACGAGTTAGTTTTCCTAGTAATGCATCAATTGTACTGAAGCAGTTGTCGATACAAAGATAATAATTCTCAGAGGACATTTGCTCAGTCCCAACGATAGATATATCGTGTTTACGAAGCACTGGATTATGGGGTGGAGAAATACATGCACATAGTGCCGAGGGCCTCGGCTTCTCACATTGGGACATTGTAAAACCACAGCCAAAGTCAGGACACTACTCTATCATCAAGCTCAGCGGTCGCAACAAGATGTCGTCTCAGAATGTGCCAAACGACATTATCCTCTTCCACTACACCTTCTCTCCCTTTGCAAAGAGAATAGTCTGGTATCTGAAATTACGCGGCATTGCCTATTCCGAGTGCATACAGCCCCTAACGCTCCCTCGACCCGACTTGGCTCAGTTGGGCATCAACTACCGTCGCATCCCTCTGCTATCCATTGGCCGCGATGTCTACTACGATACCCGCCTGATCCTAGCAAGGCTAGAGCAAAGCTTTCCAGCATCGTCGTCACACCCACCGCTATCGACGCCCGAGAACAAAGGCTTGGAAGCCTTGCTCGAGAAGTTCACCGTGGATGCGGGCATCTTTTCAAAGGCGGCACAGGCGCTTCCACCTGATTTGCCGACTATGAAGGATGAGAAGTTCTTGAAGGATCGGGCTGATTTCACGGGTACAAGCTGGTCTCAAGAGGCTCGCGTCAAGGGGTACCCTGAAGCGTTGGCACACATCAGGCATGCATTTGACATACTCGAGGCTCTACTCGCTGATGGGAGACAATGGATTGGGGGAACAGACAAAGTCAGTCTGGCAGATATTCATGGTAAGATTGTCTAGGACCCAAACCGTGGGGCGTTGGAAACTGATGATATTCCAGCCGCTTGGCCCTTTATCTGGATCGGCGACATGCTTCCTAAACAGACATTCTCCAAAGACCAACACCCCAAAACATGGACATGGCTGGGCCGTTTCAAGAAGACAGTCAAGGAGGCAGAAAAGTCATCAAAGGCGGTGTCGTTAGACGGTCAGGCTGCAATGCAGCACATCGTATCTGCATCGTATCATGATCAACAGACCGGTGTGGACGAGCTTGACCCTGTCAAACTCAAAGTGGGCGATCTCGTTCAACTGTGGCCTACCGATAGCGGTTTCCGACACAAAGATCAAGGTCACCTAGTCAAGCTGACAAAGGACGAAGTGGTTCTTGCCATACAAACCAGAAGCGGAGGCAAAGAAATCAGAGTCCATGCGCCGAGATGGGGCTTCAGAGTTGTGAAGGCCAAGGCGCAGCTTTGAGGACAGTTTCACCAAAGCAATGAGTGGGACGCTATTTCAGCATGATATACACCGGACAAGGAGACAAACTCAAATGCATGAAAATGATCCATAAGGGGTATCGTAACCAGAGATATAGAAATGGCCAACATTGCAAACATTCATGAAATGAGAGGATATCCATGGTCAGAACGCTCAGGGATGAGCCTGTATAGAAAAAGAAAAGAAAGGGCTTTCCAGCACACGTAAAACCGTCCTGGTGGGAACCTAGGCTTTCCCTAGATGATGTCCAACATGGCAACACCAAAGATGATCATAGTATATTTCAGAGAAATCGTGCCTGGGAAGTCCCAAGGCTTTTGTCCAAATCCAAACGATAGATTACCTCGTAAAGCAAACGCCGGGATCAAGCCATACCAGGCTTGTCATGCAGAAGAACAAAAACTCCGTCGGCATCTATCCGCGCGCAGGACTGCGTCTGGTGGTTCTGAAGACCGAGACTAACCGCCTCGACTCTTGCTTCAAATGGTGCTGGACAGAGGCTCTGCTGGTCCAAGGATCATACTAGTATGCAGGATGACAAACGATGTGGGGGCAACATCAAATCCCCTATCCATTGATCCGGAGATGACTCGATGGAGCAAAGAAAAGATGACCAGTGGCGGACCAGAGAGCAACACGCATGATTGCCAAGTAGTGGTCCAGTCAGAAGACATCCGAAGGCAGCAGGACCGCTGAGGAGTCATCCTTCAAATCAGAGGGTGAAGATCCATTCAAGTCGCAGGAACTCGATCAGTAGACGACAGGACTGGCACATTACCGAACATGATATTAATTGATCCTACGACGAGGAGCGCCACGTTCCGAGCCAGGAGGAGCAGATGGGCGTTCGCGACCATAAGAGGGATCCACAGGAGAAGGACGTGCATATGACTGATCAGGCATGGGCGTCGAGGCAGGATAGGCTGTAGATTGGCACAGAATGGTTAGTCACTGACCAATGAAAATTGTCAGTTAGCAAGAAACTTACGGCGTCCATACGAGTCATATTGTGGCATGCGAGGCGGAGGATAGTTACTAGGTGGGGTCAGTCCACGCGTGGTGGCCGTGGTCATATAATGATCCGACCTTGTGGTCTGTGGACTTGGAGCTCCATTTGGCGGGACAGATACCGGAGGATAATTAGTGTATCTCATCTGATCCTGGTACTCCGGAGCATATCTAGGATCGTCCCTGGGATCTCTGTGTCCTGTGGGGTATTGGGGAGGATACTGAGGAGGGCCTCTGACATGGAGCGGAGGAGCACCATCATGGGCATATCCGGGATGACCATTGTAGAAGTCTCCCGAGGAACCATATCCATTGGGTGCCGGCCTGGGTTGGTGCGAAGCATACATGGAAGGGGGTTCTCCAAAGGCAGAGGTAACGGGAGCCGCGGAATGGGGAGGAGCATACATCCGTCTAGGATCCTCATAAGAAGCCATATCCGGAACAGGCATCCTTGGGGCAGCAGGGTGAGGGATATGGCCGTTAGGGGGAAGGTAGCCGTCACCAGAGAGCTGAGGTGAGTTGGTGCTGGCGCGATAGGGACCATTACCGTTAGCTCCGGTATTTGTAGCCTGTCTGTATGTGTGCGACTCTTCGTAGTTCATTCCTCGACGGCCGGAGCGCTGTTCTTGCTCCCACTTGGTCGAGGCGGTTCGGAGATCGTTGATCATTTCCTGAATCGAGTTTAGCAAGTGCAAAAGGAGAGCCGGCAGCAAAGACACGTACTGAGGTGAGGTTTCTGTATGCTTTGATCCAGTAGCCCTCGATCTGTGTCGACGTCAGCCAGGTTCGGCCGAGTGATTTTGAAGCCATCGGCGCTGGTCATATTGTCTTATCCCCTACCTCTTTATCTTTGCCAGGACGGACTGTTGCATCGTTGCCTAGATATTTCTGTATGTCTGCAGAGATGACCTGGCGGTTGATGCCATCCTTGGGCACGAACCAGTTTCGCAATATGTTTGAACCCATGGCTGTGGAGCAGAGAAGCAATAATACAGAGCAAAAAACAGTCCGGACTTCCTCGTGGCTGCTATGGGGACCAGGAACCTTTTGGGTTGAAGCCTAACGGGACGCTTCGCTCTGGGAGAGCGATCCTGTTCCTAAGGGTCCGAGGGCAGGAAATCAAGCCTGGTATATGGGAACCTAGGTCCTGAGCGCGAGGGCGCAAGCAACAGCAGCGGCAGAGAGGTAACAGGCGATGGTAGTATTGGAAGTGTTAGGTGGTGGGTGAAAAGCTGTCGGCCGCTCGAGCAAGCGCAAGCAGGGGCGGACGAGGAAAAGGCGTGGGGCTCTCGGGGGATTCAAGGCAAGACAGGCCAGAGACAGCACTGGACGCTCGGGACGCTAGGCAGGCTGCTGCAGGTTAGCGATTGGAGAAGGGAACAGCAGAGCCTTTGTGAGTGGAAGAAGAGCGAGTTGGCACGTCGTCAGCGGTCGCCCGTCGATGTGCTGCACCTGCCGAATCTCGTTGCTGCCAACCACCACCTCAACGCCGATCCCGAGTGGGGCTGCCCGACCACACGACGACACTGCCCAAATCTCTTTTCTTGCCCATGCCACACGTACCAAATACCGGATTTTATGCACCCTCGATGTCCTTTTTCTTCTTTATGGCAATTGCCCTATTGTCTCGGTTCTATGCTACGCGCTCCTTGTTCAAACACTCGAGTGGCAAACAGCCATGCCCATCGACGTGGCACACCTGTGTTGCGGCCCAACCGACGCGCTAACGGTACATGCTTCTTGTTTATCAAACCACATGTTCACCTTCTTTGCTGTATCATCTTTACCCACTTGGGCACCTGCTGATATGGCTTGTTCTTTTTGTAAATCATAATGCAAGCTGATTTCGCAGTATAAATCGAGCATACTGCTTCACTGAGGTTCGGGTGAAATGTAATCTTCATCACGACAACATTGTCCGGCATAGCGCCGCTCATGACAAAATGGAAAATAAACAAGAGAAGATGGCGACCATCAAAAATTCAGCTGCACCAGCAAAACGAGCCGCCCGAGGACTTTTATGTACATATCTTCATATATTGACTGAAGGTGAGTCTCTGTCAGTGGCAGCATCTTTTGCAGCTCCCGGCGCCACGGCGCCACTTGAGGATCCCCTCTCTACTTCTGGGTGTAACCATGCTCTTTCAACCAGCTCACTTTGGCTGTGCTGATACCGAGTCTATACCGTACAGTGCCCTCGTCGTCCAACAAGAGGATACATAATGGTACCGACAAGTTGGTATGGAGAGCCTCGACCTTTTCTAGTCAACTCATCTGGCGGGTGCGATCTTCTGGGAAGTCGACTTCATAGTCCACTCAGTCCTCTGACCAATGTCGATCTCCGATACGCTCGAAATGGCTGTCGTCGACGGGCTCCCTTCTAAACAAGCCCTTGACTGCTGAAGTGAAGCGATGGCCTATGGGTGCAGACTCCTTAGGGCCTTTCTTAGGCTGTCGTTTGTTGGAGGGCCTCCTGGAGTTGATGGCATGAGGTTGGCTGTGGGTGGAGCGACTCGACATAGTGCCAGGCAAAGCAACGACTTGTTGCCGACTAGTCGGGGGAACATGTTCCTGCAGACGTCCATATGCTGGGCTCATGTTTCTGTGCTCGCTAGGCTGCGGTGATATCGCTCGTGCACTGTCCGCCAAGGATCCCTTTCTTCCTGACGATGATCCTGTACCAGTCCGGGGCGGTGGCGATGGTGCTGGAAATGCCGGTTCCGGAAATCTTTCGTTTGTGTCAGAGTTCCGGTGGTGGTCCGGGGTTGTTCTGCTCGCCCACAAAGAGGACAAGGCCTCCATTTCTGCTTTAGAAAGAGGTGGTGCCGCACTGGCAATGTGTGGTACACGAGGGATGTCAGAAACTTCCCAAGGAGGAAGTGGTTTTGCTCCGACGTGTCCAGGTGTCGAGGCAGTACTGGGAGGAGATATGTCACGATCCATGATGTTGCGGGTCGAAAGCACAGATATAACAAGCAAGCTGAAACAAGCAAACGATACTTTGGCGCCTGTACAGTCCGGATGGTTCGCGGCAGCACAGATGTACCGTCCTTGGCTAAAGAAGACAAGCCTCGAGGAGGGGTCAAGCGTAATTATATTCGCATACCACATAGCCGCGCGTGTCCACCCAAGCTGCTATTTCAAGGCAGCCAACGCTCCGATCAGCAGCTTCAAAAGTCTTGGTTTGGGAACATCTCCACTTCAAAGAGCTTGAAAGCAGTTTGTAAGACTTTGGTAGTAACAGTCAGGCAGATCAGCGCTTGCAGTGCCGCATGCTCCGACACAACAAGGAGGTGGAAATGCAGATGCTGTGCCTCATGACCACGCGACCCAATCAGAATACTGCCGATAAATCTTTCCAGACCCGAGAATAAGGTCCTGAGAATCTGGGTTCTGCACCAATGGCGAGATGTTGCTATCCGACTTGGAAACTGGCGAAAAGACAACCTTCAAACTACACCAGATGGCATTATGCTTTGATAGCGAGGCGTAAGCAGTGCCGTCATGGTCATACAGAAGACGGCCATATTACGCTCCCCTTGTCGCACCGAAGACTCATATGCTGTTATCGAGAGCAATTGGTAGAAAGCGAGGTTACTGGCGGAGGAGTCAGCGCTTACATGCTTGAGACTAACCGAATGGGGAAAGGTCGACCATGCGTCACCACCATTGCATCAACCTGAATGGCTGGCAACCATCACTCATGTTCGTCTACTGCTGTAACTACATTGCCGTCACACAGCGCCTAGAGCAAGAACAAATGAGATAAGTCATGGGTCGGCGACTCCTCTTACAGAGGCCTTTTCCTTTCCTCTGTAGGCGGTTCTCCTGCTAAAGTTTCTATCTTGCATCGAAGGTCAACATGCTTGCCACATACCGAGTTCTTGTCGCTTTGGTCTTGCATTTGACTCTCGTACAGTCGCACACAGGTCGGTCTTTTCTTGACTTGTGGCACTAGATCCTTCTAAATCTCCATTAGTGATCACATATCCACCGTGGAGAGGCAACAACCTCATCACCAATGGCACCCTGCCACAGCATGATATAACTGCTATGGGAGAGAACTATGTAGACGGACAGTATACGTTTCCCTATGGGTGAGTGACTCGACACTCATGTGCGGTCTGGCACAAGTTTCGCCCGAAATGCCACTGACACAATCTGTCGCTTGCAGTCAGCAGTGGATGTATCCATGCGGAGGCATGCCAATGAGCACAAACAGAAGTCTGTGGCCAGTCTCTGGCGGTGCTCTTGCTATTCAGCCAGGATGGTTCCAAGGCAAGCCAACTGCTCCGTTTATTACAAGCGACAGCTAATATCTCTCCAGGCCACAAGACAGCAATGTTCTATGTCAATATCGGCATCAATGGCCCTGGAGAAGTTGCGCCGCCTAATATGTCTCATCCAGTTGTCGCACCTTTCCAGATTACCGGTCCGACGAATCAAGAATACCCAGGCTCTTTCTGTCTACCGCAAGTGCCTCTGGTACCCAACCTTACATTCAATATCGGCGACAACATTACAATTCAGGTCATTGAGACCGCTCAGCACGGCGCAGCCATTTACAATGTAAGCATCTTCTCATTGCGTCGTCAAGCCAGCACTGACAGGGTTCTTCTAGTGCGCAGATGTAACCCTTGCAGACCCAGCAGACGTGCCAGAAGTGAATGCATCCAACTGCTTCAATTCTTCAGATCTGAGTTTCCAGTTGATCTACGCGACCGGCAACCTCAGCAGTGGTGCTTTGCCAACAGCCATTGCATCTTCGTCAATGTCTCTCACGCTGCCAGTGCTTATAGCCGTATTGACCGTCATGTTGTGGTAGAAAGAGAAGGAGAAACAAGAATAGATATCATACTTGGTTTGCGGCATGGCGTTTTTGGGAAAGATATCCACACTGCATTTTGCCAGTGTAATGCTCGCTCCTTTTCATCTTTCCGGGAGCACAAAGGCGTTTATGTTCCTACTATACCAGCGAGCGATCTGTCAATTGTATTTAATTTCAGCCAGATCGGTATTATGAACATTCAACTTCATTTTCGAGTGTTAAAACCAAGGCAACCCCAAATTCAAGGCTTGACTGTAGTAATGGAACGGGACCAGTAGCGTGCACGGCGAAGCAAAACCTCCTTTCGCGTCGGAAAAGGTATGATTGGTGTATCTCTGTAAATATGTGAAGTCAAACTCATGCATCGACCTCCATGGCAACAGCAGGAGCTTCATCAGCGTCAGCTTGGTCGGCGGCCGAATCACCGGCAGTCTTGTGCTTTCTTCGCCTTCTCTTCTTGCCTGCAGCTTCTGAGGCGTCGTTCTCCGTCGCCTCGACGGCGGAATGTGCGTCCAGTGCCTTTTCAGCAGCTTGCGGATCTGTCTTTGCAGCTTTCCTGATTGCCTGCTTCTCTGCCTCCTCTTTCACCGTCTGCTTCTTCGACTTCTTGACACTGAGAGGGTTGGGGCCCTTGGGACCCTTCTTAACGCGCTTCTTCGGCGCAGCCTCTGTTTCTTGTGCAGGAGCATCACCCTTTGTCTCGCCATCTTCGTCATCATCGTCGTCGTCCTCTCGTTTGCGCTTCAAGGCTTGCTCGGGAGCGGCACCTCTCCTGCCCTTCAAGCCTGCTCTGACCTTGCCCATCTCTTCAGCCTCTCTGAACTCCTCGGTCTGTGTTGCCATGGGCTCCATGATCATGACACTTCGGTTGACGTAGATGAGCGGTACACCGATGATTTTGCGCATGGCAGATCTGACTTTTTGGTCCTGACTAGCGACGACATAACGGTTCTTGTTGGTGCTGCTGTCTTTGGGGTCGACAACAGATTTTAAGCATTCCAAAGTGGACAGTGGTTCGTCGAGAGTGTGGTGGTTGCAGCGACGGCGCTCAAAGGACTTTGCCGTGTCGATCCAGGCGTTCTTGGAAGCGGCGTCGGGGCCTTCGGCAGTATACAAGTGGCGTATTGAGCATTGTGTAATCACTTTCAGGTGTTAGTCGTGGCCATGCGACAATGAAATGAGGATTGAAGGACATACTGGGCTTGACCTGTCCGTGGAGAGTGCGTTCGAGGAAAAGAGGTAGGTTCATCTTGAAACGGAACGTGTCCTTGATCATGTCGGCGTCGATCAAGACCTGGTAAGGAACGCGAAAGTTGAAGGAGAGCTCATACTGGTGCATGAGTTTGCGATATTGCTTTGAACGTTTGCCGCGCATGGTGGAAGTGGGTGTGTGGGGTTGTTTGACTGTCCAGAAAGGTACGGAATTTCAGAGAGCAGATATGGAAGGGTGACAGTGGTTGCGACAAAGATGGCAGGCGCGAGTGTGTATACAATAAAAAAAAGGCAAGAGCCAAAGCAAAAGATTAGAGTTTTGCGGGGAGACAGACACGGACGCGGCTTCCTGCCCGCAGCGCCATTCCAGAAGCCTTCCCTTTGATGCTTCGATGCACACTCGTTCTCACGACAGGCACGTGTCATGGAATTATAGACGTGGCTCAACCATCGCCAGGCCCGGCGAAGACTGCCCAAGAACATGCCCGACGACCAAGTCCACCACCAGGCCCAACACGGACCTCCTGCCTCTCCCCAGGTCGACGAGTTCGGCCTCCCTATCCGACCTGCCCGGACGAGGACCTACGACGAGGAAGAAGACACAGACCAGGACGCTCCTTCCACAACCATTAAGAATGGTAATGCGACCCAGCAAGACGCTTCAAACAGCACTACTGAGGTCCCGGACGCCCCTTCCTCGACCCATGCGACAATAACGAAGCCGAGTACCATTGATCAACATGACCTTACCGATCCCGCACCCTCAAACGAGGCCTCCACCGCCCGCTTGCCGACGACTGAGCCCGTCATTCCCGATCAAGCTCAACAAGCTGTCATTGTCGCCAACTCCGACTCGCTCCCACAACCCCTCGCTGGCGCATCCGAATGGTCACATCAAGCTGTCACCGCTGCTCCAGCCAAGGAGAAACAGCCGCAGGAAAATGAGCTGGAATGGCAGGAGATGCCAGCCTTCGCTACCCACACCATATACGATGACTGGGGCAAAGTCGTTGCGCGCGAGGTTGCCGAGCTCGAGGAAGAGGACTATGCATACGGCAATGCGGCAGCCAAGGGATACACAAGAGTCCAGCTCGATGACGACGTCCAATCTGCCACCAGTATGGATGAAGATACAGCGTACCTCTTCAAGCCCGATGCTGGCGCCAACACCTTGGACGAAGACGACAGTCGCGACGTCCTGTCTCAGATGCAAGCTACAAAAGACCTCCTGACTGAAGGTCAACGCATCGCATATGTCGGCCTCGTACGCGTGTCCATGTACCAAATGACAAAATATCTCGAGGGACTCGACAAGACTCGATCCACAAAGAAACAACTCGACATTGCTATAGAGTCCATGCAGATGTGGGCTCAGAAGATCATGGTTCGCTTGTACAGCCACATGGACCTGGACGCTGCAGAGCAGATCATGATTGAGCAACTCGCTGAACACGGTGTCGTACCAGCAGATCTGACGGCTCCCCTGATGCAAAACGCCAGAGTCAAAAACCCCTCAAAGAACACGGAAGACACTCCCGTATCAACAAATCTCTCCGACTCTCAATCTCTAAAATCTCCCTCGCTCAGCCGTCCACAAACTCCACCAATGCCTCCGCCATACGAGCAAGAGATACCGCCGGATTATTCTGTCAAGGATCCATCAGAGTTGCCCAACACAAAGAACATCGACATTGACCTCCGATGGACTGTACTCTGTGACCTCTTCCTCGTGCTAGTTGCTGACAGCATCTACGATGGTCGCTCGAGAGCTCTTCTAGAGTTGGTCGGAAGTGCGCTCTCAGTGGACTGGCTTGAGATTTGCCGATTTGAGAAGCGAATTACAGATGCTTTGGAGATGCAGCAAGAAGCCGACAAGGAAAACTGGAACGAGGATGAACACACCGACAAGCGTCAAAAGATGGCTCGGAATAGGAGACTGGTCATGATGGGCCTCGCTACCGTGGGTGGAGGTCTTGTCATTGGCTTGAGTGCCGGTCTCCTCGCCCCTGTCATCGGTGCTGGTCTCGCTGCAGGTTTCACAACCATTGGTGTCGCTGGAACAAGTACCTTTCTCGGAGGTGTCGGTGGCGCAGCTCTAATCACATCCATCGGTGTCACGACCGGAGGCACCATCGCAGTTCGTGCGAGTAACCGGCGAACAGGTCCAGTCAAAACTTTCGAGTACCGACCACTCCACAACAATAAACGCGTGAACCTCATCGTCACCGTGGCCGGCTGGATGACAGGCAAGGTTGATGATGTCCGTCTGCCCTTCAGTACTGTCAATCCTATCATGGGTGATATTTACAGTGTACACTGGGAGCCAGAAATGTTGCAAAGTATGGGTCAAACCATCAACATCCTCGCAACTGAGGTACATCCATATCCCGTCCATTTTTGTGATCTCATACTAACAATCGTAGGCTCTTACCCAAGGACTTCAACAAATTCTTGGCAGCACACTGCTCACTGCTCTCATGTCTGCTATGTCACTACCACTTGTGCTTACGAAGTTGTCATACCTCATTGACAACCCGTGGAGTGTATCAATGGCTCGTGCCGACATGGCTGGTCTCATTCTCGCCGATTCTCTCATCGATCGCAACCTTGGTGTGCGACCGGTCACCCTTGTTGGTTTCTCTCTAGGCTCTCGTGTCATTTATGCCTGTCTGAAAGAGCTCGCCAATCGCGGAGCATACGGCATTGTTCAGAATGTCTATGTTTTTGGCAGCCCGGTAGTGTTCAAAAAAGATGAATATATCAAAGCCAAGTCAGTCGTTGCAGGAAGATTCGTCAACGGCTACGCTACGAACGATTGGATCTTGGGCTACCTGTTCCGCGCCACTGCGGGAGGTATTATGAGAGTCGCTGGACTTGCTTCGGTCGACATACCAGGAGTGGAGAATTACGACGTAACGGAGACTGTCGCAGGTCACATGGCGTACCGTAAAGCCATGCCGAAGCTTCTGAAAGAAGTAGGCTGGGTAGTGGACAGTGAAGAATTCTCCGAAATCGAAGATCCGGATCCGGACAACCACGAGAAAAGACAACGAGAACTCATCAACGAGATTGAAGAGGCTAGGAAAGCTCTTGAGAAGAAGCCCGAAAAGAAGGGCTTCAAGGCACTCTTCAGTCGGAACAAGAAGAATGCGGAAAAGAAGGAGTGGGAGACTTATGACGAGAAGATCAAAGCTGGACCAGCGGATGAGTCTGCTGATGGATCCAACCAAGGAACACTTTTCGATATCGATGCTCTCCAGCACGAGGTTGCTGCACTTGCAGCTCAAGGCGTTGAGATCAAAGAGATCAAGGGCACACTGCCTCCCATGAGAATCGACACCACAGTCAATCCCATCAACGGCGATGGTTTGAAGAGTCCACCTCCAGGTCTTAGGCAGACCAAGAGTTTTAGTGGTTTCTCAGACGGAGCTCGAGATTCATCGAGTAGTATCAATCAAACCAACGGAGCACACAGGAACCAGCAGTACGACTACGACGAATTTGAGTATAATGCTCAGAACGACTCGCAGATATCAATGACCTTTGAAAGCCCCGAGCGGCCGCGGCCAACGTTTGGCGACCGCCAAGCAACGACGCATGGATCGCCTACGACCTCACCATCAACATCGCAGCTCCCGATCAGACCTGCATTGCAGTCGTCAAACACAATGCCTGTTTCCAGCCGATCAGTATCCAACAACACGCCCATGTCTCTCGAGCGAAACGCGTGGGTGGACGACGAGGATGAGTTTGGAAAGGAAAAGGAGATGTCGATGACGTTCGAGTAGGCTCGTAATGTGACTTTCAACCTCTGTACAAACGACTTTACTCTTCCGGGCGTACATAAGGGTGGGCTGGATTTGCTCTTTTCTCATAATCTGGAGTATAGGCGTTTTACCCTGGCGAGTCATCTAGGACAGGATATACGGCACACTTTTCGCATTGGTGAAGGTAGACACTGAGATAATACAACAAATGATTCAAACCCGAAGAACGATGCTTTCATCTGTCTTCTGATACCGACAATGTGTTTGATTGCTGACAAGACAGGGATTATCGTATTCAGGCGTGATTGTTTGTGCGAGGATGGATAATGTCCTCACTTCCAATGACACCGCCGCCTTCGTGCAAGACCATAGCTTCTCTCCTCTGTCTCCTCACCTCTGCCTCGTGATTGGAAGACGCGTGGAACCTCGCTCTGGCAGCAGCAGCAGCAGCAGCATGTGGAACCTCGTCATCCACGACATCCAAGTCCTCCAAGGCTGGCAACCCAGACGTCGTGGACGAAACACCATCATTATTCTGCTCACCAGGCGCAGCAAACCTAACCATCGGACGCGTCATGACCGCCTGCTCGGCCAACATGTCCACCAACGACTCTACCCTCTGCGACACGGGTTGGAATCTTGCCAGTGTAGCAGCCCCTTCAGACCCTTCTCCTTGCTGCGGAAACACAAAATGCGTTTCTGGATATCTGTGCGCTCGCCTCGTTCTGTTGTGAGTGATGCGCGTGGACTCCTCGACTGCATCTGCAATCTCTACCAACGTCGCCAACCTGCCTTGACGGTACTTTCTGGCTGCTTTGAAGTATGCTCGACACATGACTTGTACTGTAGGGTTGGATTTGTCGTGGAGGGAAGAGACGGCAGTGTCATTGAGTGGGTAGAAGTCGGTTGCTAAAGTGTCGAAGAGATCGAGGGTGCGTTTTGCGGAAAGTCGAGTGTCTGCGGACGGCGAGAAGAGGTCATTGGTTAGAGATGAGGTCGCCGAGTCGTCTTGAGCGAAGCGGGATAGTATCAAGGAGGTCGCACTGGAAGGGCACGGGTTAGAACACATCCTCTCGTGTAGTCTTGATCAAAGTTGTCCGACTCATAAATAACAAGTCGACGATATCACAGATGTAGTACGTTTAGTCAGCTTCCAGACAGGTGTTTAATCACCCGAGAAAATTACTAGATAAGAGTATCATCAAGGAAATGTGCAACTCACGAATTTGATATATCCTGATTCGGCGAGGTGACCAAAGTTGACAAGGCTTCGAGACTTATGGCTACAAAAAACGTCAGAAACAGACAGAAGAATACAAGTGAAGTGAGAGACTCACACTCTTCTGCCTGGGTACCATTGGCAGCCTTTGCATAGACGGGATCATAGATCTCGCTTAGTTTGATGGTAGTCCGTAGGCATTTCTCAATGCCTTTGACGGTGACGAACAAGAAGACGCCTGCACATGCTTAGCTTCTGTATCAACTAGCAGCATACTCTCCAAGCTCGAACATACCAAAACCAAGCCATAGATGACGATCTTGAATTTCCCAAGACATGATGGGTGCTGGTGCAGAAGGTGTTGGAGGTACTGGAGACAGACGCACGGACGTGGCTGGTCGAAGCGGAGACTCGGGCGGATGAGCCGAAGGCGGTCAGCGAAATCCTGGCCTTTCAGACTTTCCATTGGCGATTCAAGGCAAAAAAAGTTGTCGCGAGCTACTCGACCACAAGACACAGCATGCCGCCGTCACAACTGAAACGTCTCAAGGCGTCGCTCCGAGAGCAGGGCGTCACCGGCCCTCAAAAGTCCAAGAAGCAAAAGCAGCAGGACAGGAAGGGCAACAACGACAGCAGGGTCCAGCGTAATGCTGCCCTCCAGCAGATTCGCGACAGCTTCAACCCTTTCGAGATCAAGGCCAACAACCGTCCGGCAAAGTTTCAGTCCTTCACGGCCCATCCCAAGAAAGATGCCGTCCTTAGACCCGGCGTCACCAGGAGCATGGGCGAGGAAGCTGTAAGCTCTCTCACCCTACACTTCAACACCAGCACTGACTTTGTATAGCGTCGTGCTACTCTTTTGCCTGAGATTCAGCGCCGCAACAAGACTGGCGGTATCATCGACAGACGTATCGGCGAGAACGACCCGACCATGACACCCGAAGAGCGTGCTCTGCAACGTTTCGCCCAGGAGAAGATGCGCAAGAAGGGTGGCGCTTCTCTCTTCGATCTGGAAGCCGACGATGATTTCGAGGAGGCTGCTCTCACCCACGGTGGAAAGGCCTTGGATCTCGACAGAGACGACTTTGACATGGAGGGGCTCGAGGGCTCCGATGACGACTCGGACCGCGGTCTGAAGCGCCGAAGATCCTCTGCCGGCTCAGAGGACGACGACGACGAGGCCATGTCGGACGAAGAAGGGCAGGACCCCGACAAACCGGCACGCAAAAAGTCAAAAGCAGAGGTCATGAAGGAGGTCATCGCAAAGTCAAAGATGCACAAATACGAGAGACAGAAGAACAAGGAGGACGACGACGATCTGCGTGAAGAACTGGACCAAGGATTGCAGGAAATGCTATCTTTGCTTAGAGGAGTCAAGCCCCCTCCGAAGGCCGACAGGACTCCTGTGGATACTGGTATGAACCCCGAGCGTCTGGCCATGCTCCAAAGCAAATCGCGCGAGGAGACCGAGAGAGAATACGACGTCAGACTCAGACAGATGGCCATGGACAAGAGGGCCGCCCCCACCACACGCACAAAGACAGAAGAGGAGCAGGCTATCGAAGAAGCCTACCGTCTGAAGGAGCTGGAGTCATCGCGCCTCCGCCGTATGCAAGGCGAGGAGTCTGAAGAGGAGCCCGAGGTCGAGGACAAGAAGTCGAAGAAGAAGGCTGGCGTTGAGGTTGCCCCTGAAGATGAGGAAGACATGGGAGACGATGCTGCTGAATTTGGTCTACCGACTCAACAATACGACAAGAAAGAGGCAGTAGTGCACGACGACGAGGACGAGTTCTTGATGGAAGATGATCTGATCGCCAGTGGTTCTGACATCGACGTCAGCGATGAGGAAAGCGAGGATGAAGACGATTCGGATGTCGAGGAGGGAGTTGGCGCTGCTGACGAGGAAGATGAAGAGGACGAGTTTGTTCGCGGAATCCTGGGCGACAAGGACGAAAAGAGCGAGAAGAAGGCAGCAGCACCAGCCGCTCCTTCTGGGCTTGCCTACACTTACGAGTGCCCTCGTTCTCATGAAGAGTTGCTGGCCATCGTTGGAAAAATGGCTGTCGAGGACATTCCAGTCGCCGTCCAACGTATTCGTGCCCTTTACCACCCTTCGCTCACAGCCGACAACAAGCAAAAGCTTGCAGACTTCTCTGTTGCTCTCGTCGACCACATCTCATACATGGCCAACAAGAAGCAATCTTTTGCTGTCATCGAAACCCTTATTCGCCACTTGCACTCTTTGTCGAGGACATACCCTGGTACCATTGGCAAGGCCTTCCGTACGCACATGTCTGCTATGCACGAAAGCGGTGTCTTTACCGCTGGTGATTTGGTCATCTTGACGGCTGTCAGCTCCATTTACCCAACATCGGACCACTTCCACCAAGTAGTCACTCCAGCGATTACCCTCATGGGACGCTGGCTGGAGATGACCGCTCCTGCACCTTCTAACTTGGCCACCGGTGCGTTCATTGTTGCTCTGTGTGTCAAGTACCAATCACTATCCAAGCGTTACATCCCCGAGGCTGTACGCTACACCGTCAAGGCTCTGCAACTCCGTCCCCAACCCAGCGAAAAGGACTTGCAACCTCACGTCAACAACATCCTCGCCATGGCTGACCTATGGAGTGCCAAATCCGCATTCGGCCAAATCTTCTCCCCGGCCGCTCTCTCCTCCCTTCAAGCCCTCAAGGGACAAAAGAAGTCGTCACAACATCTTTCCATTATGCTCTCACAAGCCCGCCTTCGCCGTCGCCCTCTCGAACTCCACCATCACCGCCCTCTCCCTATCCGCACCTCGATCCCCAAGTTCGAGGAGAACTTCAACCCCGACAAGCACTACGACCCAGACCGCGAACGCGCCGATGCCGCAAAGCTCAAGAAGGAGTACAAGCGCGAGCGCAAGGGAGCCGTGCGCGAGCTGCGCAAGGACGCAAACTTCATCGCGCGCGAACAGCTGCGCGACAAGAAGGAGAGAGATGCAGAGTACGAGAAGAAGTACAAGAGGCTCGTTGCCGAGATCCAGGGAGAGGAGGGTCACGAGGCCAAGCAGTACGAGCGAGAGAAGAGGATGCGCAAGAGCAAGAGATGAACTGGTTGATTGCTTCTTGTTTTCTTTCTTCTCTTCCCTGTTTTGTTACTTGCATTGTTGTATATATACCCTTTTGTTGGGCCAATTTATGTTTCCACCTCTTCCTTTCGGCCCAATCTGTTTCTCAAGTATTTGCTTCTCAGTCTTTAACATCGTGGTGACAAAATGCGTTCTACTCTCCTAAGTAAGATGTCAGATCGCTTGGAGAGTAACCAATTGAAGAGCTCCTTGTCCAATGACCAAATATCGATGGGTTTGTGTTCGGAATGTCCAAGCCAAGAAAGGGCAACCCTGGCATGAAGCTCGTCCATCAAATGACGTCTCACCTCTGAACAACAACGCATTTCGAAACACTCCCTTTGACTCTTGAACAAAGAAAACTTGACCAAGGACATATACAACATCCAAAATGTCAGACCTACTACGCGCACTCCCCAACATAAAAAACCAGCACAACGCACCAAACCTCAGGCCACCAGCAATGCCGTTGACAACCGCAGACGAAGGCAACTCGTCCTCATCAGACAGTTCAGCCTCCACAAACGACAGCATCGACACTCTACGCCCATCTGAATCCACCATTCCAACGCCTACACCAAACCCATGGCCCGCATACTTTGAGCAGGAACTGTTTCTCGAGTCAAAGACAGAGTCCCAACATGCGCAATACCACGTCTATCTGACCCCGCCCAAAGATCCAGCCAAAGGACCACTGTTTATCTGTCACCATGGCGCCGGCGCTACAGGCATGAGTTTCGGATGTTTTGCTGCTGCGGTGAGGAGACAGATGCCTGGAGCCGGTGTCTGCAGCTTGGAAGCCCGTGAGCATGGATCCTATGTCTGTTCCTCTGACGGCCAAGAAATCCTCGATTTTAGTATTGAGACGCTGGTGGCCGATACACTGGCCATGATTGACGGTGTCAAGCAACGACAAGGTTGGAAAGCTTTACCGCCAAGTGTATTGGTAGGCCACTCTCTGGGCGGCGCAGTCGTGACCCGAATCGCTGCCACTGGCTCCCTCGGCGCCCAATTAGTCGGCTTTGCAGTGCTGGATGTAGTCGAAGGGTCTGCCATCGAAGCCCTCCTGCACATGAAAACCTATCTCGCCTCAAGGCCCTCATCATTTGCTTCTGTGGACCAAGCCATCAATTGGCACATCCGCAGCCGCACAATCAGAGACCTCGAGTCTGCAAAAGCAAGTGTACCTAGTTTGTTGGTTCCTAACGATGACCGCTGGGTCTGGAGGACAGATCTGGCGCGCACGCAGCGCTGGTGGGAAGACTGGTTTACGGGCATGAGTGGCTTGTTTCTCAAAGGTAAAGCTGCAAAGGCATTGGTGCTCGCGGGCACAGACAGACTAGACAAGGAACTCATGGTGGGTCAGATGCAAGGTATGCCCTCCCCTACACAAAAAAACTATCGAGTGCCCATAACTAACTCTATCAGGTAAATTCCAACTCACAGTTATACCAGAGGCGGGCCACTTTATCCAAGAAGACGTGCCGGAAAAGACGGCGCACCTGATGATTGAGTTTTTCAAGCGAAACGATAGAAGTAGTCTGGTTCTGCCGCCAAAAGTGTCCGATCTGCTCGCCCAAGGCAAACGCGTATAAGTAGAAAACCACAAAAGGTCAAAATAGAAGACGATAGATGAGAAATCAGAAAAATCAACTAGCGGACTTGGATCATTACGTGTCATATCAAAGTGTGCAAGTCCTACTTCATGCCTGCGTCGGTTACAATCGACGGGGAATACATACTGCTCAATCGTCAGACGGACACGAGATTGCCTGTTTGACTGTCCAAACACATCTCACGCGTCGGGCACATAGCATTGATCAGTTCGAGGGGAAAAAACAGATTTGCATTCTTGATAATCGTGAAACTAAAAGAAGAACGAACGACCTAAGTGCTGTGTCCTCTGAAAAGTATTGAAACAAGAAAATGGGAAGGGTCAACTGAATGCATTGCTCCTTCCCTTGGGAAATCCCCAGAGAGCATTCTGCCCATCATGCTTTCCCTGTTTCGAGTTATGCTAATTATGCTTTTTTTTTTGCTTGTGAATCGTCAAATTCTGAAATCAATCGTGACTGTCGTTGCGTGCGGCCGTAAAGCAGAGAAAGAGGCAGAGAAAAAATTCAAAAAAGAGTACAAGAATTGGAGTAGTGTAAAAAACAAAAACAATCATGAAGTTGCAAGAGAAGCAAGAGGAAAAAAACTCAATGGGGTATCTCTGGGAAGTAGTGGGCCTCCCAGGCGGTCGTGAAAAAAGTCGATGCTGTGTCATATGTACGGTCGAGTGCTCTGTGTGTCATCTTCCTGTATGTACGGGACCTGAAGATTCGTACGAGCTTGGATTTCGATGCTCGATCGCAAGATCAAAAGACATCATCAGGCCACTCCCACTGTTGTTTGCCAGCCCCAGCACCAGTCTGCTGTTCTGTCGTCTTCTCCAGCGCGGTAGGCAAGGCTGGAACTGAGCCGACGCCAGGGGTAGCAGTGACGATTTGGTGCTTCTCAATGGCGACCAGCGTGGGCTTCGTGTAGATAGCCTCGGGCGGGGGCGAAGAGCGGCGTTGCGAGGAAGAAGGACGTTTGTTTGAGCCTCTGGAGGTAGGTCGGGCAGTCTCGTACTTGTTGACGAGGATAGACTTGAGAGGGTCGGTGCGCACGTGGATGGACTCGGCGTCAGCGGTGGAAATGGCAGAGTCGTGCTGCGAGGGGACGAGCGAGTTGGTAGAGTCGACGCGTGGGGCGACAACAATGTTGTCTTCTTCGTTGATGGGATCGAGGGTGTCAAGACTTGAGCGGCCGGGAGGAAGGACGTCGATGGCCTGATCGGTATAGTGATGCTTACTGCTGTCCTGCTTCTTGGTGTTGGTCTTGTTCATGCTACCATGGCCGACGTCGGGTCCAGGTTGATTGACTGTGGGCTCGACATTGGCTGCCTTTTTGCCGGTGGACTTACGCTTCTTCTTTGGCTTTTCCTTGACAAACTCTAGTTCGTCTTCTTCCTCATCTGCTGGAGGTTTGTAAGTACCGTCATCTTTGGACGAACTCTTGCGCTTTTTGGTAGGAGTCTTCTTGGTCTTGGACTTGATACTAGCATCGAGAGCCTTGAGTTTGGCATCCAGACTGGGACGGTTCTCGGCTTCACTCTGGTCGGCGACCTCGGACGATGCAAGAGCGGCTGGATCCATGGGAACTTGGCTGTAGTAGTCGACAGGCAAGAAGGACTGAATCTCTGAACGAGGCGTGTCAAGCACAATGACCGAGTCTCTCTGTTGCGCAGGGCTTCGAAGGTGAGTCAAGTCAAATGACTGAGAGTGAGTAGGCTTCGGTCTGACGAGCGAAGGAGTATTCTGAGCCTGAGCGAGAGCGTCTGCCTGGATTAGGCTTTCTGAAGGAAGAGAAGGTAGCTTGCTACTGCTCAGACCAAATCTAGCCCTAGTGAATTTGGATTTGGAAGTAGGAGTGAACTTCTCGAAACGGGAAGGAAGGGGTGGCAGAGGAGAGGCGTTGGTGATGGCGTTGTTCAGTTCTCGACGAGCGTCAGCAAGTTTGGACTCGAGATCACTGACACGCTTGTTCAGCTTGACTGCTCTGTTGAGCTCCTTCTTAGACTGAGAGCGAGGCAGTGATTGCAGATTGAGTTGGTTGTGGGCAGGCTTCTCGGGTGACATGGACAGGTTCCTCTTATCCTTGTCTTCCGAGGTGCGCAGGATAGTCTCACTCAGATTAGCATGAGAGCGACCACGCTTCAGGGAACTCAAGGAAGGGGCACGGAGAGAGGCACCACGGAGGGTGAAGAAGGATTTGCGCTTGCTTATCGGCTTCTCAGGAGACAAATGTCGAGGTGATGCTGGCTCTGTCGACGGATTGAACAGGGCAGCCAGCTGTGGTGGTGCAGCAGCATCGACAGGCAAGTCAAGAGAAGTGTCGCGCGAGTTGGGAAAGTCGGCATCAGGGCGTAGACGGGCATATGCGGCAGCATGACGGGGAGAAGTCAGAGGCTGGCGAACGGGCGAGCCGAATTGGCTGCTTCCACCAAGGCGAGGCGACGTCAGGGCCTTGTTGGGCACGACGGTGAAGTTGAACTGGCCGGACTTCTTAAGTTCCTGATATGCCTGTTCGTACATGGCCTTGTCGTCCATGGCCTTGTCGTCGTTCATAGCACGCTTGCGGTTCTCTTCAATGTTTCTAACAGTGAGATCTTCCTTGGACTCTTTCCACGTGCGTGAGAACGACTCCCATACGTTGGCCGGATTGAAGGTCGATGCAACCATCTTGCCAAAGCGGAAGAGACCACCAGCTGGCTTGACAGAGGAATTGGTCGAGGGAGGGATCGAGTCGAAGGTAGGAGCGCTGGAAGGCAGGGGAGGACGAGACTCGACGGGCTCATCCTGAAGCGGGTGGCTGACAGTAGGCTTGAGGGCATGGTCGACAGTAGGCCTGGGAGTGTGATAGACTGCCGGAGTCGAGTTTTCTTGGTGGTACTGGGTCATCAGATCGTCGACGTTGGCCAGAGTGGGCAGACTGTTGTTCGAGTGGTCGCGAGTAAAGAGACTCGGCGGCTGCGCGCTGGGCTTGTCGGACATGCTGCCTTCCTGGAAGCGAGAAGGCCGTGTGTTGTCGGGCACAAAGACGTCGGCGACTTCTGCCTGGCGCTTGTTGAGCGACGACAGGCCGTAGCGGGCGTCCTTGCGGCGTATGCTGCGAGGCTGCTGCTTGGGCGACGGCGATGGTCGGCTGCGCTTGGGCGTGTGGCCGCCGTGCTGCTCGTCGTCGTCGCCATGACTGTGTTGTCGCTCGTCGTGCTTCGAGTCTGGGTCGACGAGTAGATGCACGTCTGCCTCGGGCACCTTCATGGCCCATTCCATCGTACGCTTTCGCTTGCTCCCGCTGGCAACCGGCTCCAGCGCCTGTCCGAACTCGCCGTACATTCCTGCCTCTTCTGACATGTTGTTTGCTTCGTTCCTGTCATTTAACACGTCAGCCCATGTGTTTCTGCGCTTTTTGCTGCTGCGAACCAGCGTTGCAATCAGGCCAATCCCGTTGATGTCCTTTGTTTACACCCTGGACCCCTTCGACTGCGACCTACACTCCCGCTCTGCACTTACCGTCGATCTTAGCTGCAGTTCTGCATCTGTCCAGATAGTCGAGATCTCTACTAGCGAATGATCAGACCCTAGTCGTGTTTTGCAGAGTCTCGCTCACTATGGCCGACAAAGATGTGATTCACAAAGGCAGTTTGACGACTCGTTGTCCCGACACTGCCGCAAAACACAACAGAACCGCCGTTTTTCTGCGGTCCGACGCACTGGACGCAACGAGACCCTGCGCCAGACGGACCACTCGTCCGCTCCCTCCTACCGCTCGTCTAAATACATGATTCATTGTCTCTCGATATTGTCTCTTCTGATTCACTTGGCTCGTCTTCTTCTCGCTTTACTTGTGCTCTGTAATTATGCTTTGTTTGATTGTCTGTCATGTCTATCGTTGTCTCATCGGGTCGTTTCATAATTTCTGATTGCTTGCCGCACTTCTATTCCTTCCTCCTCGATTACATGTCCCGCCTCTTCGCTTAGTAGCACAAAAGAGATCAAAGTCGCCGTCCCGGCCCTTGTACAAATGAAACATGGTCCTGTGCCAATCCTGCTCCGCTCATTCGCCCTTAGTCATGGCTTGGCGGCAGAGGGCGAGCAATCTCACGTCCATCTGCACGTCTGTAGCTCATCTTCAAGCTCTCCAGTTCTGCAAGCTCGTTGTCGTTTCCATCGTCAGCCACCAGGTGACCGTATCCTGACACCGATGGTCTAGCTCCCTGTCTCAGGGGTCCGTTCAGGTGACGTGTGTCGAACACGCGGTCGTACGAGCGCTTGCCATTGATCTGGCCGTTTTCAGAGGCTCTAGCCACGTCATAGTAGTGGTTCTGAGACACTGCGCTGGATGGCGGCGAGATCTCGAGCTTCGTCTGAGGGACCAGAGATGTGTTGATTGGAGGCAATACATGGGGTGCGATTGCTGATGCACCAGCTGCTGATCCCTGGCTCATTTGCCTCACCTTGGGCGTCTGCTGAGGAGTGTAGCCGGCTTGTTGGTATTGGGATGAGTATGCCTGAGGCTGGCTGCTGTGAGGATAAGAAGATGTTTGGATCATCGAGTGACGACGGGGGTCAGCCGAGACAGGAGCAGGAGCTCCATGCGAATAATCGACACTCATGGTTCTTGCAACAGCTGGCTCCTCGTATTGGGAATGCTGTTGAGCCGGGTGTCCATATCCGTAGTAAGCGGCGTGCTGCTGGGCAGGAGCGGGTGCTGCAGCCTGAGGATACTGGTACTGTCCATAGTGCATCTGAGGTTGAGGAGGCTGCATTGGTGGCGGCTGCATCTGGGCTGGTTGCTGAGCATATGGTGCAGCGTACTGGTGCGAGTACTGTGGCTGCGCAGAAGAAGCCGATTGTGCTCCAGGGTGCTGAGCAATGGCTTGCGGGGGGTACGAAGCCTGAGGATATGTCTGCAACATGTCATGTCCGGACGGGCGGCGGGACGAGGGAGCAGCTGCGAGAGATACATGGCTGGCAATACTGGCCGATCTTTCACGGTCCGCGGCTTCAGCGCCAGGATGAGCTCCAGCCAGATGGGGTTGATAGGTATCAGGGGTGGCCGAGTGTCTGCCGCGATCCGAGTAGCCGTCGTAGTCCTTACCCTTTTCACGTCTACGCATGCGAACTTCACGTCTGATGCGGACACGGCATCCTTGATCGGCCACTGTGCGGCTGAGCTGGGTGCTGGAAGCAAGTCCAGGGAACTTCTTGGCACTGTAGACAGTGAATGGCTGAGACTTGACTTCGAGGCGGTGGGTGATCTGTGTCTCTCCCTGGGCAGCGGCCGCTGCGGCAGCCTCGTCCAATTGGTCGGCATCCTTAGGATCCTTCAACTCCTCGTACAGGCTGAAACCCAGTCTATACTTTCCTTCGTGGCGGACAGACAGGTCAGGGAAGATGAAGTAGCCAGCTTGGTCGGGACGATCCAGGTAAACCATGCCGGCAACCGGAGTACCAGTCAAGACGGTCAATCGGGCCGGATCATTGTTAGGGACACGGCCCTGGGCGATAGGACGTGCCTGTTCCAGAGTCGCAAAGAGGAAGTAGTTGGCATTCATAGCAAAGGTAATGTCGTTCTCCTTGTGCTCCTCGCCATCATAGATGCGGAGCTCGACGATTGGTGGTGGATCGACAGGACGACGGTCGGCAGATGCTGATGTCGCGTCAGTAACATGGTTCAAGTTGAACGTCAGAACCACGCACACTTGGCACCAGAACCGCAGGCGCGAGCACGTTCTGGCTGTTGGAGAACTTTGAGCTTGTAGAGCAGGTGTCTTCCGTCACACGTGGTGCGCGAGAAAGAGGCCACAGTCTCGTTGGGGACTGAGATGACCCTAGGCTCCATGACGGCGGTGGTAACGAGTCAGATATAAGTGAACCCGACGCGTCGCAACGATGGTGTGATGAAATCTGTGTCTTTTGATGTGCAGCGTCAGCAACGGTATATCAAAACTGTGTGGAATCCGTGACAGTGGTTTGGAGAAGGAAAGAAGGTTTGAGCGAGCCTGAGCATCCAGATGTCGAGGTAGCTGGAAACGAGCTACCATCGCGTCGGCGTGGCCATGACACTCCCACGAAAAGAAGGACGCAAGGAATGGAAGGATATAAGGACTCACCCTTGCTGGCTGTGGATGTCAAGGGATGCGTGGACTGCGTGGTGCAGTTGCGATGAATGAAGCCCGAAATAGACGCTGGCTTTGACCGAAGAAACGAGCGCGTCGGCAGGACTGTGGAAGCCTGCGGAAGTCTCTGGACAAGTCCCTCGACGTCAAAGAACGAGATGTACAAAATCGAAGAACGACGTTCTCTCGCCCAAACAGAAGAAAGGCCTCAACCCAGGGACTCGGATCTGAGGAGTAAAAGAAGGTGGGAGTCGCGGAGGAAAAGGCAGGTACAAGGGAACAGACGACTCAGATCGGCGGAGGCCCGGGCGTTCTTGCCGCACGCCGCACGCAAGCGAAGTGCTCCTTTGCCCTAAACATGGCCACTCTAACTGTCTTTGGTCTCGACAAGAGTCTGGCTCGGCTTTCCTTTTTTTCCTCACCTTCGGCATGACTGACATGTCCCAGTCCCAGCTCCTGTGAACTGCATCTCATCCGATATCGATGATCAAGGCCGGTCTTTGTTGGCCGCGAGGTGAGTCCTGCTACTGGGTTTCTGGTTGATTGCTCTTGTAACCCAGCTTCTTTTCTTCGCCCGGCCGGGACGTTCAAGATGTGTGGTCGACTAACGGGCGGTTCTCGCGCCTCATTGTCTGTTGGCTGCTCCCCACTGCGCACCGTCCCGTTGTGGGCCCTCGGGGGGCTTCCCAATGTTTGCTTTGCCATGTTCGCAACCCTCAGATCGACCGGCGCCTCATCCTGCAGTAACGTCTGCACTACCACCACGCAGGAATCCGGTAACCGGCGTCGTGTCAGTATTCCCGCTGAGTTCCTCCTCCACTGGAATGTGGTTTCAGGTTCATGCCCGTTTGTCTGTACCCTCGCCTAATGAAATTATCGTGCCTCTATCATGATAAGCCTGAGGTTATACATGAAGTGCGGCATCCAATATCAGACTGTGGATTTTGGCTTCCCCCAAGCCAAGCGAGGCAATATAGTTTGCGAAAGCAGCTTTACCCGCCTGCATCTTTGGTGAGCGCTTCCGACCTCACCCACCAGGCAGCTGGTACTGCGTGGTTGGACTCTCAGACTCCTTGACCATACAGCCGAACGAGGCGCATGCAGGGAAGAGACGCGTCTTAGCAATTAAGAAGCGTGTCGAGCAGGAACAGAGAGCTCAGTGGATCACCAAAGAAAGCGGAGGGTTTGTCTGGTCATATCGCTTACAAGGTTTCGAAGTAGGCGGAGAAATTGACTGCACTAAAATCTCTTTCAGGCGTAGCTTGCGGCAGAGACCGCTCGGCTTTAGCGGCAGTCGTGGTAAAAGTTGCTCTGCATAACGGTGCAGGGTCTGCCAACACATTAGCGATGGACAAGTAACCACCTTCAGCCATCCACGACTTCCAAGAGAGCGCCTGCTCGAAAGACGTTTGTGTATAACACGCCATCTCGGATGATCTGACCAGAGGCTTATTGTTGTATGCGAAATGCATGTCGGAAAAGTGTCTTGCAGGCTGCCTTAGTTGATGAGAATGAATGTGTCGTACTTTGCAATCGCAATGCAGGCCCGCACAACATTCACAAGCGGCGACTTGTGATCAATCCAATCGACGCAAGACCCGAAGAAGGCTGACACGCTCCAAAAACGAGTGGCTGGGTCAGATCTGAGGTCACTCACCAGCAAAAAGTCCCCATTCCAACGCGCTTCCAAGGCGGAACGTCTCTTCATACATGGAGGGTGAAGAAAGGGAGGATGGCCTCTGCGCAATGACGGTGACCATCGAGATGGAGGAAACAAGACTGCACACTTGTCGTCCGAACTGTGTTGTCCTCAATGCTCATGCACATCCTCTACAACGCGGATCCGGCTTGCCTACTCAGCCCGTTCTCTCTTCTTACTGCACCAAACACAACATATCTAAATTTCGCATGGCCTGACGAGGCGGAAAGCTGTCGACATACTCGCATCACGCACTCAAAGATATTTGTTCCGTAACATGTACCACAGCCGGACCCGCCCGCAGCTCCACTTGATAGAGTGGATGCTGTCAGAGGAGTTGGTTCGTCTGTCTGGGTATTCCTACGCATGGCTGCTACACGCTTGAATACTTTGAAGATAGGCTGCATAAATGAGCCTAGCCAGCCAATCTTTGGCCTCGCTTCTTTTGTTGGAGCAAAGAAGCTATCGGGTATCAAGCTACACATGCAAGTCGCGAAAAATTGTGATTGACACAGAAAATAAAGATGGGCGCGATCATGCACAATTTATCTACATACAGCACCAGTAGCGAGGGACCCTCTTTCTAACAGCCCTCTTCATGCAGGAGCGCGAAAGCAGTCGATATTGCAGCGAAAACCCCATCCTGCTGACTCTCTAGTTCTGACACTCGCCCACACATTTCTTACGTGCTTCAAGAAAAACGCCTCAATGCAACAACGGGGGGTGCAGCAAGGCTATAAACACGGAAATAGTTGATCCATTCCCTCTTCGGTCATTTTCTATTGCCAATCAACGAGAGACCCTCGACCAGGTCTTTGTCTCCTGTCAGTGCTGGGCTGTCACCTGCAACTTTAAAAAAAGGTTAAGAAAAAAGACAGGTCTCAACCAACGAGAAGTGGCCCCCTTTCTCTGGCATCCGCAAAAGAAAACAAGCGGTCACTGGACTAATGCGACCACATACCTTTTTCGACTCTGTCAACATCACACGGAACACCTAGATCCCCGTCGCTTAGAGATATATGTGTTCTCGGCTCTCCCTCTGGAAAAGTGACTTCAGGTCCACACCTAAGCCTACAGCAACCACTATTGTGCCATGTAACCGCTTGAGATGCAGACAGTCAGTGTCCTCGCAACAAGAAAAGGGTGTGCTGCAGTACCATCGCATCTTGCCCAAGAAAACGGAAAAAAAAACGTCTATACCTCAATGACCCAATATCCAGACCATAAAAAACGTCCTCCTCAATGACCCAAGATCCAGACCCACAACAACCCACGATTTGAGCAAGTCGAGCACTGGATCTCTCGGGCACGTAAAACGATGTGATGATGGGGGTCCGTCGTCCCACAGAAAGCTGTCATGTGTCCATGTTTCGTCATACCGACTCTTCTCTTCTGCTCAAAGATCTATTGCTCCAACATCCTGCGAAAGAAAGTGTCAAGTTCAGCCGTCTAGCAATTGCTGGTCTCCTCCCATCACTTGGTATGTCCCTCTCTTTCGAGTCCGACAATATATCGTGCCTAGGTAGTCGGCTTCTTCCAAATCATCACACATACACCCGAGCAGCTGAGATATCAAGTGCAGAGATTTGCCAAAGCTTTCAATGTGGTGAAATCCTTCTGGTCGCAACAAGGAACGAATGTGATCCATCTCAATCTCAATCTCTTGTCTCTTGCCGAACTGCAACCGTTCCCAACAAGCAGAGTGATGAGCCCTGTCTTGTCTGAAGCAGCCAGCGCGAACTATAATGTCCTTCCTTATGCATCATCTTTATGTGTTCAATATCACCGCACGAGTAACCATGAACTTCATACGAGCATCTTTGGAGGCAGTGGACCATCCACGCATTGCCATGCACCAAATCTTTCGGGAAATTTTGATTTCAATTCTATGAAAAGGTTCATCATGTGTGTCACAGGCTTTGGCACATGGGAAGAGATAGAGCAGGAGCTGTTTGAGATGCAGCGTGTAGTGAAGGAGGAAAGTGCATTCGACATACTTGAGATATCATTAAATTCGAACAAGCTGCCACGGTGTTGACTTGACCGCGAATGATATAACCTTGGTCTAGTCAGGAATCTTCTAACGTTGCATTATCTTCATCTCGTAACACACAGCTCGTCTCAGACGCACATACATGCAGTGTTCACAAGTGAACATAAAAGGTGTTTTGACTATTCAAGCCAATGCTCTTGTACAAAGGAGAATCAATGTAAAAAGGGAACGTTATATAAGAAACACGAAAAGAAGTATGTAGAGAGAGGGTAGCTGGCTTCACCCTATAAAGAGAAACAAGGAAAGTAGAGAAATGAAAAGATAAAACGCCCTTTGGAAAAAAAAAAGAAAAACCTCGCAGTTGAGAAAAACTCCGTTTCTCAACCTCCCACGTTCGTGCCAGTTTATTCGTGATATGGATAGATTTGGTTCGTCACCGGTTACCGATAACTCCGCCGAGAAGAACGGGAAAGTCATGACACGCATGAAGGTGTTGTGCTCAAGCGACCCTGAGTCGAGACTATGATGCACCATGAGCGGACGTCATATGTACATATCCACATGGTTGCATTGTCGGTTGCAAGATCGAAAGGTGCCGGAGAGTCGACTGCAAAGCGCTATATTGAGCGTACACATCTCGAAGCTCATGCATGAGCTGTACGAGAAGATTTACGCATATCGCATGTCTGCGATAGAGCCCTCGAAAGGTGCTCCTTGTGCCGTCTGAAGACCTGATGCAGCGGAACCCTGCGACATCCAGGCGCTGGCAGCACCTTGTGCCAGTGCCTGCCATTGATCTGCGCGGCCTGTCTCTTTCTGACTGTAGAATCGAAGAGCCATCTCCATCATCTGCACCTCTGAAGTCTTTCCCACGTAATTGAAGACTTGCGTTTGCCCTGGTGGTGGCGCTGTGTACTGTCGCATGGGTGACGGCGCGATTGCCACTGGCACGATCCCGTTCTGGCCTGGAGGCAAAACGCAGCAAAGAGCCTTCTCGCCCCAGAAAGTGGTGGCCGTAGCGACCTGGTCGCCGAACATGACCTCCATACCCGGTGTGAACCCGCTACCGTACACTGAGACCTCTATGCCACCAGATGGCGGGCCTTCGGACGGTGTCACCTTGTTGATGATGGGTCCAGGCCGATCTGGCTCGGTCATGGCACCAGGCATAGATGAGTTTGACATGGCGAATGGGTTTTGGCGATTTGGCATAGCGTTCGCTCCACCATGCGCTTGCTGTCTTTGGAACGCGGCCAAATTTGGCCCGACCAGTACAGGACTCGGCGCACGGCTCTGGTGAGCAGAACTTGGGGCGGAGTAGAATGCTTGATATGCAGCGCCGTCCATGCTGTTCGTTCGGTTCAGAGCAGAAAATGGGAATGTGGTGGTTTCGATAGGGGTTGATGGACCTGTGTGGAAATGGGCACGCGATGCCGAGTGTGGCATGGTAATGTAAGACGGGTCGTTATTGCTGCCAATAAAGCCGGCATTGGTTGGCGAAAAGGGCGCCTGGGCTGTGGGTTGAGCCATTTGCTGATTCGCCTCCATCTTGGTCATGGTAAGCGTACTGGGTATTCTTCGATGGGCAGATGACGATTTGCGTTTCTTGCTAGGACCTGCTTGTCCTGCGCTGGTAGGTGAGCCAGGACGCGACAGATTGCGTGGTGTCATTGTTCCGGGAGTAGTGGCTTGCGAGGGTGGGAAACCTTGCATATGCATGTTGTTAGGCTGATGGAACTGTTGACCTCCATAACCAAGGCTCTGCAGATTTCCTGTCGATTTGGAGACAGACATTGCAGGCATGTGAGAATGCAGGTCAACCATCGAGTGCGAGGTAAAGGGAGCCTGAGCAGGGAATTGGCCATCATACCACACCTGACCAGGTACGCTCGACATGGGGTGCGTCTTGTGGTCATCGGTGATCAGGATCGAGTCGGATATGTCTTGGGCCACGACATTGCCTTGGTAGTCCTTGATGGTGAAGATGACTTGGAAGCCATCCTTCTCATTCTGGTGGCGGCAATAGCATGCAATGCGCATAGGAGCCACAACCTGCATTGCAGTCTCTGGTGGGCGGAAGTAATCAGAGGATGTAACGCTGTTGTCCTTGGGCGCCGGCGACTGCTGCCAGTCTTGCCATGGCTTGTACTCGTTGGTGTTGAAGACAATGACGCGTTCCGTCTCATACTTCTCCCAATGTGCTTGCTCTTCCTCCTTCTTTAGCTTCTTGCGTGCAGCTCTCTTGCGTTCGCGGTTGATGCAGTTGCTGCAGATGCGCACTTCTCCTCCGTTGGCCGGTTTGTCGTTTTCGTCCACTTCCTCTTCGCCTGCCTTCTTCCCTGCGTTCTGGCCGCGTACCTGAATCTGAGCATTGTCCTGCTGCGCTGCTTGATTCATGGCTTTCTCGCGCAGGTGAGGTTGGTTCATGGCGCTGGTGCAGACGAGCATGGTATGTAGCTCGAGTGTGTCTTCGGCGAGATGAACTTCCTTGGCTAGAAGTTTGGCCTTTGCAATAGTATGAGTTGGCAGATGCAGCATCTTGACGCGCGGCGGCAGATAATCCATGGTCAAACGGATGTTGATCTGTGTCTCGACTCGAGATTTTGCTGGGATGGGGGCGACGTGCAGAGGTATGCGATCGCCCTGGGCCGTAGATGGCTTGGATAGTTCGGGCTTGGGAGCATTCATCACAGGTGAAGGCGTCATGGCGAGAGCGCCGGGCGATGCAAAAGCATGAGCATAGTCATTGTTCCACGCAGGGTTTTGATTTTGTGCCGAGTTGTTCCACATTTGACTTGCGTTGAACATATCATTTCCTTCCGAGGAAGGTGTAGGGTTGTTGAACATGGTGGTGGGCGAGGCCTCTTGCGTTTGTGATGCCTTGACCGAAGCGGGCGATGCGGTACTCGAGCCAAAGAAGAAGTTGGACGGTTCGAGGGTGCCAGCCTGCTCATGAATTAGTACAAGCTGATTGCTCGGCACATACTTAGAGACCTACCGGTGGTTCGGGCTTGATGTGCATGTGATGAGAGTAGTTGCGGTCAACCAAGTCCATGGGCTGGCCACCAGGACTACTTGCAGCGCTGCCAAAGTGGTTGGCAAAGTCTTGTTCTAGAGAAAGATTGTGTAGCGAGTGTAGCGAGGCCATGTTAGTAGTGCTGGCGGCATGAGAGTGCATCATTGGCGGTTGTTGTTCGAGCTTGATGGCCTCAAAGTTTCCTGGCGGAGACTCGGAAGTGGCCGAAGTGTTCTTGCGCTTTCTGCCACTCGTCTCGGAAGACGAGTCTTGCGACGAGCTCTCGGCTGAGCGCGACGAGACTAGTGATCGCGAGTTGTACTGTTGGTGGGAGTGAGTATGCTGAGCGTCGTCGGTCTTGATGTGGTAGCTGGGGCTGTCGGCTTGCACGGTCGCGGCCGACATGTCGAACAGGCGAGCGCCATCGAAGGGCGACTCGGCGGCGGCGCCCAGGTTGTCGTAGAGGTTGGAGAAGGAAGGATCGTCCCACATGGACATGTCGGCGTCCTGAACGACGTGCGGGTTGGGATCCTGATCCATGACTGGTCCGGCGCGGGCAGTGGTGCGAAGCGGCTTCGCGGGGTGGGTGGGGGAGGGGCGTGAAGGGCGACGAAACGATTGTTGGCTGGTGGGTGGTGATCTCAGCAAATAGGCAACCAAGTTCCGGAGTCGCTAGTATGAACAGAGGCCAGTTCGGCTCGCGCAGGGCATGGTGTGTCCGGGTGGTCGTGTACTGGGCGGGAGACGCGGTGGCAGTCGTGCAAGCGGCGGGCAGCGGACGTGCACCTACGAGTAGTGGCTGTGTGTCGCAAAGGAGGATGGCGACGTTGGCGACGTCAATGTCAGTTGCAAGAGCGAGGTCGGACGTTCAGCAGCCAGCGACAGGTCGAGCGCAGGGCAGGAGGATGCAGGTCGTGTGTCAAGCAAGAGCGAACGGCAGCCGGCGAGACCTGTTACGAGCAACTAGCAGCAACGCTGGAGTGCAGGCCCGGCGGTGGAGTACTCGGTCGGTGCGCGTGCGCTGTGCAGCCTTCGTGCTCAGTGTGGAGATCTAAAGTCTTGGGCATCCTCAGACCTCGAAAACCCAAATTTGTCACTATCACTTTCTGTTTAACCCTTCGAGCATCCCTCGACTCTGCTGCTAAACACTCTCGCTCTCTGTCTTTCTCCATGCCCAACATCCCCCAGCTTCAGGACTCGAGACTCGAGACTCGACGTGACGCCGACTCGAGCCCTCTCCGTCTTCCAACTTCCCGCTCGTCCAACTTCCCCTCGCGAATTCGTCATGCACGCCAAGCTGTCCGAGCTTTGCGCCTCCCTCAGTCGTTTGGTCGTTCACTTGAAGAACCGCTGCAGCAGTTTGGCTCTCTCGCCTTTATTGTTTCTAAACCTCTCTTCAAACGTACCCGTGATTGGCTTTATGCAACTCGCACTTGCTTGCATTCTGGATTCTTGACATGGCATCCACGTCGTGCCAATGCCTGCATGTCATTTTTCCATATTCGGTACTTTTGCTGCCTCGGTCTTCTCCGTTCCCGTCACCAAGTACAGTACCAAACTTCCTTAGAACCCGCCATCCCTCCCAGCCCGGCTGCTTTGACTTCCTGCCCTGATGCTTTACAATACAGGATCTGTAGATAGCAGGTGTCTAGACATGGGATGTCACCTCGAGGCATGCCCTTCGTTTGAGTTTCGGGTGCGTCTAGCAAAGCACTGTTAACGGTCCGAATATATAGACTGCCGTGCCGTGACACACACGGGGATCTGCGATCCTACGAGGTACCGGCGCACGTTGTACCTCTTGAGGTTGGAGTGACACTGCATCCCGGTCACGACACCTTCCTGCGTGGTAATATCTGTCTCTTGTTTGATTCTTATCCTAGTCCTGTCCGTTTGGGAGACCCCACTCCTCGAGCAGCTGCTGCATGCGGTATTCTGTCGCCCATCCTGTTTCTCGCTGGATGCTCTGCAGCAAATTCAGCACGCATCCACGCATAGCATCAACCTCATCCAGCGAACTGCCTTCACCGACAGCAGTCGTCCTGGTGGTGGAATCTCGCATGCCTAATACCTGTCCAGCCGTATATAAAGGCTGAACACTGTGAATCCTCGCGCTGTCGTTTTTCAGGCCAAGACCGATGCTAACAATCTCCTCGGCATGTTTCCTGCTCTGCCGCAAGATGGACGCGTACGATGCGTGCCGCTGAGCTAGAGACCATGTACTGCCCTTGGTGCTTGTGCCTGGTTGCTTGATATGTTTTGTGCCTGTCGATTCATGAGGTTTGTTGAGGAGCAGCTGAATCTTTGCAAAGTGGAATGATTGCATCGTTGATGCACACATGGGCCGAGCGAACCATTTTAATGGAATCTTGGTGGCACTTCGTACATTGTTCTGGCGTGGAAACAGATCAGCTTGCGTGTAGTGTGAGAAGAACTCGTTGAACTTACGTTGCCCTTGTCGGGCCATTCTGTGGCGCTTGGCTTGAAGCTGTGTGGCAATCCCTGTAAGAAACATAGATTAGTATCTGCGACTTGAACTGGCTGGCTTGAATTTTACCTCGAACCATATGTCAAGTTGCTTTTCTAGTCCATGCCAGTATTCTAGCAGTGCTATCTGTCGAACACCCAAGCCCATCTCATGCGGAAACTCATCGCCAGCAGAAATGAAATTGACCAGCTTCATCATGAGCCAGATCAATGCGTTTGATACCATGTCATCAGCCATCGGCTCATGCACTGCAGGATCATTAGACGGCAAGATGTATCCTGACTGCGATATATGCAGTCCAGCAGATCGCCACATGGACAGATCGGTTGTATCCAATCTAGTATTGGTGTTATTTATGACTGGCAACTTCATCAGTATATCGTGTTCCGGTCAGTAATATGTTGTTACTCACAGGCGTTCAACATCTCTTGTCGACAAATGTTCCAAAATACAGCCCGACGCCCCTTCGTAGAAGTTGTAGGCCTCGCGGCAAGCATTGGACTGTGATCCAGGGCAGTGTTTGACAGAGGCATTGCACCGTCCTTCGCGATATCAAACAAACTCTTAGCGCCGTCCAAATGCCTTGACCATTCTGTGCCTGATGCATCGAGAAACTCGAACACACACAGTATGGCTGTTGTAGCGATCAATTCATCAGAGTCCGTTCGAGACAGGACTGGTGGGGATTCTGAGCGATGATTGACGCCCAGTTGTATCACATCTTCTATTGGTAGTACGGCCGTGCTCGGTGACTGCTGGCCAGCAGGTGCTTGTCCAGTTTCATTCTCGAGTGCTTGTCTGAGCAATGTAATCGCTTGGTCGTAGTAGTATCGAGCCTTGTGAGACCACTCTGCAGGAGTTCTCCGGGAGCCAGAACCTTTTGGATGCTGAGACGTGATTCTGGTCCTTCCTAGAGCTTTGGCCGACAACGCAATGGATGCGTATAACAGTAATGGACTAGAAGCTGCTTTTAGGGGTACGTCGACTGCAAAGAACGATCCAAGATCAAACAGATCCATCCATTCACCCGGCCCTTCCGAGAAGTGACGTAGTAAGAAGGACACATCTTCGTCGTTTTTGGGGTCGAAGTCTCCTGATCCAGAGTCTGCCTGGGGCTCGAGCAGATTCAAGCAGGTCTCTGAAAGCTCAGTATCAAGTCTTGGGTCAATGGGTGGCGAAAAGGAGCCTGATTCACCCATTTGGCGAGTGGTATTTTGCAGATAATGGTCGCCTGAAGCTGCGGCAGACAATGCCTCTAGTCCATGTGTCGAGCTTGGCATAAATGTATAAGGATACTCGGCTGCGGCGTTCCAAGAGAGGTCGACGCGCTGTTCGGGTTCAGCAGCTTGTGGGACTGTTTGGAAGTGTGATGTGTCCGGCTCATTGTAAGGATTAGTGGTATGCACGAACGTAACTACCTGATGTCAGTCGGTGTCTCGAATTTTCCAATTTCGGACTGCTCACGGTTACGTGGAACAGCCACCCAGACACTGTCTTTGCCGAATGTTTCTTTGTATCCATAGAAGCTCTTGAGCCCACCATCAACATTACTGGTGCCCGATCCATTCATTGATGCATTCTGCTGATGTCTGAAGACAACGCCTGGACTAGGCACACATTGGCGACTAGCCTTTGTGCATTGTCCGCATACTGCATTAATGCCTTGTCAGTCTCAATTGATCTTTTGAACGTTATCATCGAGCTTTTGCATGGCCTTCTACTCGTACATTCAATGCGGTGTGGGGTGCTGGCAGAATGTGTGCATGTGAAAGTACGATTATACGCTCCCATTAAAATGGACTTTCGATCGGTAGTACTTACTTGGCTTCTGTTCGTCGCATTTGAGCTATGAGAATGTTAACAAATATTCCGAGATTGCTTGAGCCGAGGGTGCGTGCCTTGCGATTGCGACATGTCAAACTACCAGAATCGCATTAGCCATACGTAAGCTTGGCCCTCACAGAGGGCGTCGATGCACTCACCATCCAGTTCTTGACCGCATTGTGTATTACCGGCTTCGCCAATCATTGTCTTCCTTTAGCAATGTACGCGTCCGGATGGGAAGAGGGTTGAGGGAACCAGAAGTAGATGGAGGGGGATGAGGCTGAATCTGGGGATGTCAGGGTCGTCCTGATAACACAAGTCAACGAGCTATCATGATCCTTGGATCATTATCGGAGATGGTGGAATCGATAAATTCGATCTTTGAAAGCCTCCAAGATCTCATAGTACATTAAGAATATGTCTGGTCTGGTTATAAAGGTTGTGCTGGTTGCGACGCGGTGCGACACATTTTGTGTGGATATATCACAATAACGCCCCATCAAGCCGACTGCATGCGGACGACAAAACAACCCACTACACACGGTGGATTGATACATACGGGCAAATCAATTTGTCCCTCTTCCTTGTTCTGATGATAGTAGTACATCGAAGATACTTTGTTTTCGTTATGTATGTAGCAGTTGCTTCTCCTCGTGGATGCCTCATAACACCCTTGTCTCCAAAACGCCTACGCCATGCCGAGCTTCAAGAAAAGATGATCGAAAGAGAGTATGGTGGGGCCACAACAGCTACTTTGCTGTCTTGGCCTTCTTTTTGGGTGGCTCCACTTTGTTTTCCGCATCACTTCCTCCAGCATCAGCCATCTCCTCATCACTGTCGCCACTGCTGTCGTGGGCGCTGTCGTACTCCTCGGCAACATCAGACTCTGACTCGGTATGGAAGTCTTCATCGACAGATTCATCGTCTTCATCGGCTGAACCACGAGCGGCAACGACTTCATCGTCTGAGGAATCGAGATCACCATCTTGCAGCACGGCTGCCATCAAAGCACCTTCTTCCTCCATCTCATTCTTAGTTTTGATGCCCTTCAGTTGGAAGAAGTTCTCCAATGACTTTTGCTCCTCACGGTTAATGTTTGAGAACTGGTGCTCACCACCACCCTTGAGTGAAACAGAGATGTCAAAGGTACGGGAAGCACTCACAGCGCCACCAACTCTGGACATGGTGATGGCGGAGACGTTGTCAAAAGCGATGTAAGTAGCAGGCTTAGGCACGAAGAGGAAGGCGCGTTCCAGACAGAAGAGATGACCCTCGTTGGCCTTGACCGAGCACTTGACACCGGATTGCTGGTGGTGCGAGTTGTAGTCGCGACTGGGTTGCAGAATCTTCTTGCCTGTCAAGCCCAAGAAAATCTTTGAGATGACGGTGGCGATAGGGGCCTCGTAACGAGGTTGCAGTTTGCCCTTGTACTTGTTCTCGAGATCTTCTTCTGTCATATTAAGATCGAGGACAATGTCCTCTTCGCGTTTGAACTGCATGACCAAGAATGGGTAGCGAGTCTGACCCTGGCGTAGCGGAGGATCGAGGCCGATACAGATGAGCTGGTGGACGTCGTCGGGCTTGGGCAGAAGGAAGAACTTCTTGATGGAATCGTACTGGATCTTGTAGTCGTAGGTCTTGCCACGAAGGCGGAGGGAGCTCTCGTAGAGATCAATGTCGAAGCGTCCACGAGGAGTGAGGTGCAGAATATCGAGGAAGGTAGCGAAGGTAGCGCCGGCGACTTCGCCGATTTCTGCTTTGTCCATGAGCATTTCGTAGAAGAGGTTGGCTGCGTTTTGCTGGTCGTCCTCGCCGTCAGCCTCGCTGCCGTCTTCGTCGCCCTCTTCCTTCTTCTCCTTGCGGGTTGCTGTTCCGGGGATGTAGAAGCGCATCTCGACCATCTGGTCCACGGAGCCGCCAGCCTTTTTGCCCCTGCCTCTTGCGCCTCCAAGAGCGCCGTTCGTACCCGTCTCGTCGCCATCGCCGGGGAGCGAAAACTCAACAGCGACCTCGTTCTTGCCGGCGAGGTTGGTGTTGGAAATTTCGGTGTAGGGAATTTCGAAAGCGGGTTGGTTGCGCACGTTGAAGGCAAGTTCGGCCTTGCCAAAGTCGGCCTTTCCCCAGTTCCAACCGCGCAGGGCATGCTCTTTCTGTTCGAGGTTGATGCTGTACCACAGCTTGAAGCATCTGGACAAACGGTCGTAGTCCTGCGGCAGAGTTAGCTTGGTCGGAGCACGACGGTGGGCGTGTCAAGTGGCGTACATCGAGCATGAAGCCATCCAACTGAATGACGCCCGAGTTTCTCGAGTAGATCTTGACTTCAAAGCCTCTTGCGGCTCTGCTCCACTGTGATGAGATGATCTCGGCCTTGTCGAGGGTGAAGGTGTCGCCAGGGCCCGATGGCTTCCAACCTAGACCAGACTCGGCGAAGCGACATTTGCCAGTCTGCTTGGAGAGATCGAGGTAGATGTTGTCAAAAGTCTCCCTGCAGCGCATGCGTCAGCCCCTGCATTGTTGCCTTCGAATGCCTCGCTCCACACAGTGATCAGACTGCGGTAGCCTTACTCACATGATGGGCAATCAAGTTGATGTGTAGTGATGAAGGCGCTGTTGGTAGCCCTCTCGGAAGGTAAGAGAGGACAGAGAAGAAGCGGCGGCGAAGCGAGCTTCAAGAGAGTTGCACGGCGTGTTGGAGCGCAAATTAGAACAACCTTGTCGTCGGTAGAGGCAGTGAAGAAGCCGTGAGAATAATGTACACAGATGGAAACGAGCAGCCAAAGCAGTTGTTGATGGACGACTCAGCCAGCGCAAAGAGAATCCGTCGCGTTCTTGCGCGTGTCGTCGCGCGCCAAGCTTCATGTGAAAGCTGTATCTAAATAGCTGATTATCTACCATGGGCTTCCGACATCTTCACCACTGTCACTCGTTCTGCTGATCGAGTCTTTGCGGCAGCCACTCTTCTAAGCATGTCTCTTCAGTTGTAGTGACAGAGAACCAGCAAGTGAAGTCATGATATATGCGCTCTCTATAGCCAACTCTGGAATCCCCCTTGTCAATAGCTGACTTGTTCTTGACACCATTGGCTGAATATTACAAGATCATTTCATCATCGCTCAGCTCTGACCGCATACGGAAGAGGAGCGCAGCAGCTTGAACAACCCATGGAATGCCATCATTTTGGCCAAAAGCGCCGCGATGCTCGTCGAACTATTTGCCCAGGCGAGCTTATATCACCAAGAACTTTCGCAGATTACGAAGCAAGATCCCGACCAGGTTTCCTACTCTGATTGGTTACAGGACAAGCCTAGATCGACCGGACTTGATAATCCTTGTGCATACTGTCAAGCCAGTCGATCACAGTCCACAAAATGTCCCCGCTCTCCAACCCGGACTCGAACCGAGCACATCGTTCCATGCTCGGTCTAAGCTGGCACCTATCCGAGCATGGTACATGTACCTATTGCAAGTCCTGCTGCTCTCGTTCCTTGACAAATCCTCCGAGCTCCCAAAGCAGCCTGTCATGCCAACCTGGACTCAGGCACACTGCATTTCCCCACGTGTCGAACCCCAAGTGGTGTCTGTCAAAGTTGCGAGCCCTGAGCTGAATGGCCCGCTATGACGGCCTTGCACATGTGCTTCCAAGGGGGTGCAGCGAGTTGCAAGGGAGGTCAAAATGCCCCCTTCTAAATGCAGGAACATCAACAGTCTCCCAAGACCAGAGTCTATTTTTGCAGTGTCTCTTGTACAAGTGCTTCGACTTGTAGGATTGTCAATCAATCTGCCAAAACCACAAGGATACTTCAAAGCAATGTACTTGGCCAGAATGTCTCTGGAGTCTGAATCCTTCCGCTGATTTTATTGCCAACTTAACCTTATAAATGGATCATGAAGAGATGATGTACTCGAGTACCTGCTTCTCCACACGCATGAGCCCTATGCAACTCACCCAAGCGAGCCATATGCCTGCACCTCTGGAACCGTATTGGGAGTATTATTGGGAGATGATCGCAGAATATGACCGAATCCATCGATACTTCTCGTTGCATCTCGTCGCATTCGCGTCCGTGGTCTGGACGGGTCGTGAGCAACAGGGACTTGCTGCTTTGCCCATTATGAGACGAGCATAAGATGCAAGCGAGTCTGTGAAAGTCCATGCGCTTTTGGCAAGTACCGGCTGTCTTATGACGGCTAGCATTCTTGCGCGAGCATACCAATTGCCACACGCTCTGGCACGTCTTTTACCTTCCTCACAACTAGTCATTCGCACCGGGCTCAAGGTATTCTGGACAGCCACCATGGCTTCCATCTCGCGTGCGATTGCTGAACCTTGACGAATTCTGGGGTTGAAGTTTCTTCCAACGAGATTCACATGGCCTGTTCAGAAAACGGCTGGCTTCCATCGACGACCGCCCATCATTTGCCGAAATGGGAAAGATCGCCTCCCCCGCGCACGGATCATTGCTTGGGTGTTCTTCTCTAGAAAACGTGCCTAGCCTCGCGCGCTCCGGAACGCCAGTCCTTAGTCGTTGCGCCATTCGGTATCATTGGTGTGCTTCTAGCAGAATGCCCTTCCAAAGTGGTATAGCTCGCTCGGTGACCTCCTGCCAATTGCTGCCACGGCACTAGGACATATCCGACACCAAACGGTCGGGGAGGCCATGCAGACTGCTGGCGCGACAAGCCTGCACCAGAAGTAAAATTACTGTTGCATGTCAAGTCAAAGCATGTGTCCCCTCGTGTTCTGCGGTTGTGCCATCCCGACTCCTGGCAGCAAGATCGTCTCCCGGCATTCTGGATGGGTTGGAGCCGGACAATAGTTGAGCGGGAACAAACGAACCCAAATTGTCACATCTGACGCCGTATATCGTCAGTCTGCTCGCTGCCAGGCGGACAGATCTGCAGCCAATCTCAGCCATAGACCACACGACCCAATTAACTTTCTGCAGCGACGCCACGGTGTAGGTTGATAAGCCTCATCAAATCGTAGGGCAGAAGCGACAGCGCCCATTCCCTCGTGTAGACCTTGACCAGGGTCCACTGACTGAGTCAAAAACAGCATGTGGTTCGTGTGCTGCGGTTCCGTTTCCAGAGGCGCAAAGACTTCCACATGCCATCTGGTGAGCCCAATGCGAAACAGATAAAGCTCATGCTCGCCCCCGAAGCGAGAAGACCACAGTCCAGTCTCCTTGATATTATCCTACTATATACGAGTTCAGCTGTGTTTTCACAGTCAAAGCAGGCCTCGAACAGGAACGAGCTTGAGCTTCAGACAACCGCTCCTACCAACCGCGTCCCGCCTTTCCCCAATTGGTAAGGTACCCAGCTGTCTCTTGGAGGATCTTCCGGCCCATCACTGCATTTGTCCTATCCTCGGATATCTGCACCCTATCATTGTGAGCAGATCGCTCAGTGCGGTTGCTTGATCCGGGAAGTTGATTCCATTTCTTTTTCTTCTTGCCTACTAGTAAGTCTCAAAGAGGATGATTAGAGCACACACTTAATAGATGCTTACCCCATCTTCAGGAACCTCTTGATCTCTTGTGGAGTTTCGCTTCTGATACCAGTCTGCTGGGACAACCAATCATCCACAGAATACAGATCGACATGCTTGCTTTCAGTCCCTGTCCTATCAACATGGCGACCACACAAGAAGAGGAATACCCTCTATACGCATTCTCCGGACTGCCGACACACACATCAACTTACCAATCCGGCCACTTTTCGATGCCCCAGGCCGACAGCAGCTTCAATTCATACAACATTGAGCAGAACAGTGTCTCCGAAGCACCTTCTAGCTACATCCTAGAATCACACAGCTCCTCACACAGTGTGCAGCTTTCGACTCCTCTTTATTCGCCCACCAACACCTCTGCTAATTACTTCGAACTCCGACCCAACCGTTCGGTGAAGTCCGAGTCGGCAGCTTCTATGCTTTCCTCGTCCAGGGGGTCTCCCTTGATGGGATTCGGGTCATCCTCAAACTGGACGCCGGTGCACGGAGTCGGCACCAGCGTACTTCATCAAGGTCATCTCGGTCACCAAATGCTTGTCAACGATACCTTCAACTATGCCGCCCTCTCACTGCCCGACAAGCCGGGATGTGTTGGTAAGCTTTGCATGCTCATTCGCACATCCATCAACATCCTAACCTCCACCTGACAGACCCTACTCTGATTCAACCCCTCTCGCCCACCCCACCAACGACGCAGATGCAGTCTGATTCCAAACGTCTGTTCCCTCACCCTCCATCTCCGACACCATCATCAGTACCCTCAAACAAAAGTTCTGGTGTTCTCAGAACCAGCTCAATACGATCCACCCGACCAACCTCTCCTTACGTCCCATCACATTCATGGAATCCCTATCCCGTATCATCATCATCAAGGCGCCAGTCTATTTCTTCGGCGCACTCGCACAACTCCCGTCACAGCCAGTCCTCGTTGGACTCCGAGGAGAACAAGGGTATCTGTCCTATTGCATCCTGTGGTAGACACATCAAGGATCTGAAAGCACATCTGCTCACCCACAAGAATGAGCGACCCGAGAAGTGTCCCATCACCTCGTGCGAGTACCACGTCAAGGGCTTTGCTCGCAAATACGACAAGAACAGGCATACTCTGACCCACTACAAGGGCACAATGGTCTGCGGCTTTTGTCCAGGAAGCGGCAGCTCCTCGGAGAAGAGTTTCAATCGTGCCGACGTCTTCAAGAGGCATCTCACCTCAGTACATGGTGTCGAACAGACCGCACCTAATGCTCGTAGGAGAAGTGGTGGAAGCTCAGGCTCCAAGACTGCTCACAACAAGATTGGCATCACTGGCATGTGCTCAACTTGTGGTGTCGCGTTCGCCAACGTCCAAGACTTCTATGAGCATCTCGACGACTGCGTCCTTCGAGTTATTCAGCAAGGTGACCCTTGTGAAGCCATCAACGAGCGAATCCTGAGCTCGATGGTCGATGACCAACAAGTCAGAGAAACCCTGGACAGACACTCATTGAGCAGCGCTTCGAGCCTTACAGGCCCTCCCGCCTTCACCGATGACGACGAAGATGACGAGGACGAGGAGCGACACATCAAGAACGAGATGGTCTCTCCTGTTCTGTCCAACAAGAACGTCAACGATGCGACTCGCCAGGGAATGACCTACTCCACGGGTGGTGTTTCTCTCCACTCTGCCACAAAAAACAACAAACGCCGCAAGGACTACCCTCCCTCTTGGAACGCTCCCCCAGAGAAGATGAAGATGAAGAAGAGAGTCTTGTGTGTGTTTGACGGGCCGCGCAGACTTTGGAAGGATGACTTGATGCTCGGCATCGACAACCAAGTACGAGAGCCTCTTTCTGGTAGAAACTGGGTCACCAGCCTGGACGTCCAGACTCTTCGAAGGGCTGAGGGCATCCTCGAAGCTACAGACGAGGAGAAGGGCTCATGGTTGGACGAGCGAGGCAATCCCTTCCTTTTCGCAACAGCCTTTTGATTGTCATGATTGATCCCGACCTCGAATTTCCTTTTGTATTTTTGTGTACAGCGAGCGCATGGAGTTTCTGGCGCAATGTGGGATGCTTATAGATATACTGTCGCTGCCTCCTTCTTCATGCTTGATACCACTTTGCTACTATACCACAGCAGCGGACTTTGTTCCAAATCTCTATCTAGACAATTAAAACTATTTTCGATCCAACAATCTATTCCCAAGATCTCTTACTATGCCCTTGCCCCATACACCAGAGCGAAGCCTGAGGCCTGATGAGTGGGCAGAGCGAGCAAATTGGTTGATAGGAGCCCTATCAGGGTACGAATGCTAATGTACAATAGGGCGATATAGACTCCAACGGGGTCTCAGGGGCGAGGTAGCTATAGCGACTTTCTAGAACAAGTATCTCCCACAAGAGACAGTGGCTTGCTCAATGCCAGCTGACCCTCCAGCGACTGCTCTCGATGTTCAATTTCATCGGAACTCTTGTTTCGAAGGATTGTGCGCGACTGTTGATGGGCAGACGCAAAGACAAGAGAACGTTTCCGGGGAGAGAGGGGGCGCCGGGCAGGCTCGGTTCCTCCTGCATATTGACAGGGAGGGCGCACAACTACTGGAGGAACTGCCGCTCCACGCGGTTTCTCGACGGTGTGACATGCCTTTGTCGTTGTTATCAGTTGCGGTGTTCTGTCCCCCGACTCCCGCGCCAAGTTCTTTTTTGACGCATGTCGGAGCGTTTGATCCCGATTGGGACAAGCCGCAAAGTTTGCTTGTAGGTTTCTTTGCGGATGGTGCGTTGCATGCCATGGGTCGTGCCGATTTCTGAGTTTGGCAACGGGAGGAACATGTCTCGTTGTACTCTTTTTCTGTCGAGTTACACAAACCCTTTCGAGACAAGTCTAATGTGCCGCGAGAAGCGGACAACGTCCGTCGCAGGGTTGAAAGGTTCAGGGACCTTGCACTCGACTCGACAAGCTTCGTGCGTTCTCGTTGTGACCTTTCACTCTGTATGGCAAGTGGGGGCTTGAAGGAGCGAGTCACACTTTCCCCAGACTCACACTTCCTTCAGACCAGACTCACACTTTCCTCGGGACGAAGGCTCGCCTTGCTGCGTGACTGGATCGCTCTATAGAGTTTCACATAACATGTGATGCATCAATCATAGCCTCATACCATCTCCGCTACGATGACCGTCAACCCGTCTACGGCTAAATTGGTAAGATTCTCAACGACGGCTCGAGATTCGCCAGACGAAAACATCCAAGCCGTCTCGTAAGAACGATTCACAGAGAAACTCTCCCGTACAAACGCACCTCCCAGGAAGAACTCTCGTTGCCTATTGAGCCTGCTCACAACATAGGCAGCCAAAATCATCATCCAATCCATCACGCGAAAAAGAGGACAGTCAGTGACAAGACATCAAAATCTTTACAACAGGCCATTAGCATTCATGACATATATAGCATCACATCCTTATGTGAAACAGAATAACCACAGGATAATCAAAGGACAACAAGATTGTCTTCTTTCAGACATGCTGGAACCCTCGAAACAGGTAACAAAAAACACAACAAAAAGACAGACCCTGTTTCTGTCAACGCTTGCAATAAAAATTCAGAATGCAGCAGCAAGATATGCTCTCAATAAGTTTCTCAGGAAGAGGGTGCGTAGTCGATGACTTTCACCTCGGTGAGGGTCAGGGGAGCCACATGTGTGCTGCCGGACGTGACCTCCGCATTCTGTTGCTCGGCAGTCAAGGCTTGATTGTCACTGCGAACTTCGAGCGCAGGCTCATCTGCGGCTTGGGCATCAGGAAAGTGCTGTTCAGCTCCGGCCTTGGTCTTTGTACGTTTAGCCTTGTTGGCAGAAGCGGCCGAGTGCCCTTCAATCTCATTGTCTTTGCTGGAAGAAGCAGAGACACGCTTTCGTTTCTTGGTGATGCGTGTTTGTGATCTGGTGGTTGCAACATCAGCACCAACGGGCCTAGTGCCTCTGTTTAGCTTCAATATGATCTTTGCAGGAGCTGAAGGGCCACTTGGGCCGGAGGACTTGGTATCGAGGGGTTCTTCCTTGGGCACGACAGAGACATTGGTCGGAGCGTGGCCCATGGTAGATGTACCAGCCGTGGATATCGAGGGAGAGATGGTGTTGATGGCTCTGAATCCACTGGGAGGGGGCAGGGTGTTTGTTGACAGAGGGCTATGTGTAGGTGTACTCTCCGGTTCACTGGCTCGATCTGAAGTAGAAGCAAGTCCAGTCGGCACTTTCATAAGCAAAGTTTTCTTGAGTGCAGGGCGTCGTTTCTGCTGGGCCTCCAGCTGCTCTTTGTCGTGCTCGCGCACATGAAGCAGGGACTCAAAGGCAGGAAGATCCTCAATGTTGCCATCTGCCAATTCGGTCTCCAGCCAATCGAAGAGAGTACGAAGCTCGTCCGTGGTCTTGTTGTTGCCTCCGAATCGATTCTCGAACGCGATGGCGAAGGTTACTGGTGTGTTGCTGGCTCTCTTGACGTCCGAACTCTTGTCGTCCAAGTCTTCAGCATCCACCTCTGCCGCCACATCTTCTCTCACAGCTCCTTCGATCTTCATCTTGTCTGTGAATCTCTTCACCTTTTCTTGCATGGCTTTCGTCAATTGAACTGTGAAAAGGCAATCGGGGCGCCATGCTTCGATTCTGTTGATCAACTCTCTACAGAGAGGTAGCTGTATTGATGCCAAGTGTGGACTGTCAACGACTCCAGAAGCATCTGGTCTTTTTGTCTTCGAGGATTTGGACACATTTGGCTCCTCAGGCAACAGATGGCTGAATGTCTTTGGAGCATGAGACTGGACGAAGCGCAGATCCCACGAAGATGGAGACAAAGACATCTTTGTCCTGTACTGAAGTTCTCGAGTGATTGTGAGTGTGTTGATATAACAAGGATGAATGCAAGTCAAGTATGCTAGATTGTTCCAACAAGAGTGAAGTGGTAACGAGAGGGAGGTTGAAGGACGGGAGGTTTGCTCATATAGTCCAGGGGATAGAATCTTCATGTGGCATCTGACGTATATGCTGTTGTTGTCGTCTGCCAGTGCAGGATAAGAACATGTATCGTGATGTATGTTGACGAGCATGCCAGCAAAGCTGCTCACAAGCTTGATCTGATGATTAGGTAGACTGTGAACGCACATGCTTCTCGATAGACCTAGATCACATAATCTGACCATTATTCTCATGTGCTGGCGCCCTCTGAGAAAGCGGTCACCGAGAACCGTCATGTCTGTCTATATCTCACCATCCAGGAGTGGAACTTGCATGACGGACCTCAGCATTCTGGGACGAGATCATAGGCAAGATTATCAGCATGATATCCGAGATGCTTGTGTTGAAACTATCCAGTGCATATAGAAGATACGGTCAATCTGGATATATGTCAGACGTAACTGTGCAGCAATCAAGACGAGATCGATTACCCACTGGTCAGCAAATTTCTAGCATCTCTGTGTGCGAATTCGATCGATTACTTGTAGACCCGAGAGCGTGACCCAGAGAGAACAGCAAGCGGAACTTCTCCATGACCGCTATGGTTTCAAGTTCGAGTCTCAAACCATGTTTGTTATTCCCAAGCAGAATGAGCAATAACTTCCCCTGTCTGGGAGGTCGTTGAAAGCATGCTGCGTGATCAAGAAAGATCGAGTAGATATTCGACGGAAGGACAGTCTGTCGAGCAGTCGAGCTCAAGCCGTGGCGTCAAAGAGTTGGACAATATCTGTAGCAGTCTTTACTACTGTTCATACCTAACAGTGACTTGTTCTCGGACCTCTTGAGAGCTTGATGATGCCAGGCGTTGTCGGTTCGACTTGCCTTTCGAAGACAGCGGAAACAGTCCCGCGCAAGCTCTGGCGAACCGGGCAAGGCATCACCGGTCGTGTTGGCCGAAGGGAACTTATCAAATACATAAGGTAGGCGTTTGGATAGCACTTGCACCTACATATAAGAAGATACAGGTATCGCCGCATATCCCAGGATTGGACGTTTTCTCGATCATCTTCTCAATATGGCCAATTTCAGCACTTCTCCATATCAACTAGACCTAGGTGAATTGGGCTTTATCGAAGGTCTCAATGTGACCAGCAAGTCGTCGTCAAACGTTTCCTGCCAATATTTCGGAGGCATCCCATATGCTTATCCTGCAGCTCGTTTTCGGGCACCCCGACCTCTTCCTCTCTCACATCGCTACGGTACTCAGGAAAAGCCTGCCAAATTCACCGGTCAAGTTGGAATATGTCCACAGCCAGGCTTTATCGGGTTGCCCAACCCTAGTATATGGAATGAAGACTGTCATCAACTAAATATCTGGATACCTGCGGGTGATCGACCTGCAGAAGGCTGGCCAGTCTTCTTTTATCTGTTTGGTGGATGGCTTCAATTCGGAGTACGATTACTCGATGATATGTCAAATTCAACAAGAACAGCTATGCTGACATCATCTGCGACTAAAGGACCCGAACATGGCGCCGGAGGCGTTAGCAGAGCTACTGAGCGAGACAGCCTTCAAAGCCATTGTAGTCATGCCTGGTTACAGAGTCAATGCTTTTGGCTTTCTGGCAGGCAAAGAACTGGAAGATGAGGCAAGAGCGAATGGTGAAACGTACTCGAACTTCGGCTTCTGGGATCAACGCACGGCATTGGAGTGGGCTCATGATCGGATTGCGTCTTTTGGTGGTAACAAAGACAACATCACCGTCGCTGGATACTCGGCTGGCTCATATTCGACTTTCCAGCAGCTTGCCTACGATGTTTATCTTCCACAAAGGTCCTCGATCATCAAGAGAGGTATTGAAATTGCTTTCCGTTGTATGTATCGTGCTGACAGTCTTGCAGTCTGTATGCTCTCAAACGGTCCAGGCCTACAGCCTCGTTCTACCGGAAGCCGTCAGAAGCAATTTGATGAGCTCCTCGGATGGCTCGACATTCCCCTGTCACTAAGCGCGGCAGAGAAGTTGTCTCGACTTCGAACAATTCCAGCTCGTCAATTGGTCGCTGTTCAGAGTAGCATGAAGTTTCATGAATTTCGCCCGGTCGCAGATGGCTCCTTCATTAATGACAACCTAATAAGTAGCATAAATGATGGTTCGTTCGCGAGACATCTGAAAGACAGGGGAGTCAAGATAATGAATGGAGAAGTCTGCGATGAGCACTACCTCTACGGAGTAAGTTTATCACTCCAGATTCTCGCTGGAAGCTAACATGACAAAGGCGTGGCGCACCCCTGATTGGAGTTACGATGCCGTTTACGAACGTCTGGTCGCGGACTACCCAGAGTCCAAGGTCAAGAGGCTCATGGAACTTCGTGTTCCAAGCAAGAGGCTACCTGCATTTGCGGAAGACTGGCCTGACTTGTTCGGTCGCTTGTATGCCGATGTGCAAGTGCACGATCTTGAACGTGGTTTTGCAGATCGTCTTTCCAGGGGCGGATTGACTGTCGGCAGAGATCTACTTCGTTACCGTATCGAATGGCGTGCAAAGTGTGCCGACAATATTGCACCTCCAGAGTGGAAAGTTACACATTCTACGGATCGAGCAATTTGGTTCTGGGGCGCCGGCTTGGGCCAGGGCTTGACTGCAAAGGAGAAGGAGATTCTCAGAGACTTGAATGCAGTCTTCGCACGTTTTGTAAATGGCGAAGATGTGCAGTGGAGTCAACAAGGCCCGAAGTGGGTATATAGACTCAATTCTGCAGGTCAGATGGACATGTGGGACGACGACAGATGGGAAAGAGGTCTCGAAGGCTGGGAAGCCATGAATGGGTGAGCACTACACGTACCAGAACGATCACCTTTCTGTGTTCTAAAGACTGTCACAACGTTACAATTGACGACTCTCCCAGTACGATAGATTGGTAAAAGTGTTTGTGTGCAGCGATTAATTCTCTGATGTGTTCTCGTCGCCTTCAGACTCAGACCCCCAATCCAAACTTGATTCAGACTCATCATGATCTTCCTCCAAATATGTGTCTTTCTCCGGTAGACGACCCTTATACCAATCAGAGTATCGAGATCGAAGTCCCCTCATGTTCTCAAAATCTAGACCTCGACTATAGACACCGAGTAAGTCCATGAGATTTAGCCTCATCCAACCAGGGTACTCTTCGCGCTCATCCGGATGATCTCTATCTATAGCTTTGATATAGGGCGGCTGATCTCGAGGCAAAAAGTCCAGCTCAGGATTTTGCGGATGGATATTCCCAAGGACATCTTTGTCAACAACGAGGAACATATAGCTCTCGGGCCATATTCTTTGCTCCCCAAAGTCTTGAGATGCTACCCATGATTGAAAGTGCTGTCGAAGTTGGTCGATTGTGTTGCCGTCGAATTGCGATCCAGTCATCCAGTAGTGTTGCTGCCATAATCTAGCCAGGCGGCCATTCTCGAGCTGCGGACCTGGAAATCCGTGTAGAGGCCACGTTTCAAACATGGTAAGGAAATTTTTCCAGTCTGCTTCCGACGAGTAATCCGTACGATATACGGCGAAACCCCAGCGTTGCTTCCGCGAGAGTATTGTTGTGTAGTTACTCATGGTGAGTTCAAACTCAAGATGATGTTCTGATTGAGTGCCGAGACGTTTCTTTGCATGCGAGGGAGCGAACAAATTTGCTTGGAATGTATGTGGTAATGGAAGAAAAAGTAGAACAGAGAAAAGAGAAAGATTGCTTTGATATTATCAAAACAAAAAAAAAAATGCTTCAATTCTACAGGTCAGATAGACATATAAAATAACGACAAATGGGGGAAAAGGTATTATAGGGTGGAAAGCCATATATAAGAACAATTAGCTTTTTAAAAGACTGTCAATAATTGATAACTCTCCCAAGACAATACGTGCTGCTACTGTTAGCTATCAAAATGCACATTCGATTTCAGAATGGAGATGTGACCACCGGGATATCCTATAATAGCGTTCTCTCCGTGGATGCTACTATTTTCTGTTAAACATTGTGCATTTTAATAGCTGTAATGTAACGCTCTTCCGTGCCCGAGATGTCCCTCTTTGTCTTATATTATCTTTTCAGTCTTGAGACCTGCATGTCTCACTCAAGAGACCCTCGAAGACATTTCTCATATTCACCAGGGTACAGACACATGCTCGGACTGCTGTGACCAACAGCGTGTTGTCTCTGCATCGACCGTATCATTGACCGACCTTTCACTTCTATGAATACTCCGTACCATTCCGTCGTCTCTCCATCAAATTTCGACCCTGTTTTCGTCTTTGCATCGGCCTCTCACTCGTCTTTCGTGATCGAAACCATACCGTCCTGTCGTTTCTGCACCGACCGTTCACTCGTCCCAGTGTCGACTCCCCAGTCGTCTCTACACTGACACACGACTCGTGCACCGTGGTGGTACCCCTGACAACCATCCTCTTGCCGTTCGAGTAACCTCACTCGCTCTCAGTAATCAGGCTCTTCTCTTCTTATACTCTGTATGTCAAACCACTTATACTCACATTATGATCATTCGACACAGGAATCTGACAGAGATACATAACTAGCAAAGATGAATGAATACAAGAAGATCGTCAGCACACGAGTGACAAGACTTACCTATCAAGTCAAAAGCTCACCTTTCGGCCTCTGGACATTGCCCGATCCGCTCGATGGTCCTTCTTTCGCCCCGTGTTATGCGCCATACGGAGAACAATCACCCCCTATCCTTACCCACCCGGCACCCGAACAAACACCAGCAATCCCGAGTATCGAGACCGATGTCCTAAAGCCATGGGGAAAAGGTTCAAAGACCGGAAAGAAGATCAAAAAGGGCAGGGGACCCAAGAGTCGCATTAAGATAAACCTAGAGAGCGATGCTGCTAGTACAGAAACAAGCACCAGCAACAACAGTAGTGGCAGTGAGATATCGACTGCTACGACATCGACACTGTCATCGTTGCAAAGCTCGCCTGCTTCGCGCGCTAGACAGTACCCAGTGCTCGACGTGGCCGGGCCCCCCTTTCCTCGTCTCGCGCCTTACCGCGCCTACCATCCCGACACTGCCCAAGCTGCGCTCGCACAGTCGAGGAGTACGTCAATCAACCATAGTTTCTTGACTTAGACTAACACGGGATGTGTAGAGAGAAAGCACGACCGCGTCGACAACGAGGCTCCTTCCACATCGACAAAGGTGCATAGGAGAGAATAAGTAAAACAAAAGAAAAAAGGTATACCCCTTACAATATTTTCTCGACTCCCACATTCAATACTGACCCAAAAGTGCAGCCATAGAAATGCATAAAAGTCTCAAGGTTCTGTGGACGTCCAGAGAAAGGCACGTTATATAGGGGTCAGCGACAAAGCAAGGAGGTATGCAATTTCCCCCCAACTCCCTTGCTTCAAGATGCAATGCTGACTACTTTGAGTAGCCATAAAAATGCACAAAAGGTTTTGTGGTCTTGCAAATGCCCATGGAGAGTCCTGCTGCCAACGGGCTCTCAGTGGCACATTGCGTTTCTTGGAATCATTCTTGCATTTTGATAGGGTCATGAGATGGGATGGTTTGAAGTGGGAGCAGCACGATGGATTTTTTCTTTTCAGTATGCATTCGGTAAAAATGCAAGTTATCCAATATGTCTGTTCTTCATGGTCTGTTTGGTCCACTCTTCAACCCTTGTCCCAAGCCGGAATGCTGTGAATTGGTGGACGGCCGGCGGTAGACATTGTACTGGCTACGGTAGAGGTGATGGAGGTCTCGCTGGCTATGCTGGGTCTGCGGATATCCTGGTCGTCTGAAGGTGGTAGAGGTGCAGTGGATGTGATTGGGGCAGAGTTGTTCGCTTCGCTTGCGCTAGCTTGATGTCAGTAAATGACAACAACAGTGCGGATGGCAGAGCACAATACCGGCGGTCGCACATTTGCTTGTGTAGCTTTACCAGCTGGTTGAACTTGCCAACATCAACAGGGCCGAGTGTGGAAGTATCGTGTTGATGGGTCTCTGCGACTTTGGTGATGCGCTCGCAACTGACGCACATTGCTTCCAAGGTCCTGACTCCGATGTCCTGTGGCTCCCAACAAGCTCCTAGGGTGCGCTCTGCGCGTGCGCATCGGCCGTTGGGTGCGACAACTGGGCGGCCATAATGGCCACACAAGTGGTAGTAGGGGGTGTGTACCAGACACATTGCGCCACTGCGCGCGACTGCTCAAGTGACTGTGACAGCACGAAGAGTGACGAAGCTGAGGAGTTCAAGGAGCCTGGTAAAAACATGAACGCGTATCGAAGGTGTTGGAACAGTCATTCTGTCGCCGACCAACCATCGTCTGCTTTCACAAGCAAGATGAGTTGCTTTTCGTCTTCGATACGCTGCCAAAGAGGCTGCTCTGAAATTTATCATCTCAACAAGTCGCAAAGACGGGCTGTCATGCGCGCACGTGGAGTGAATGGAGAAGCACGTTGTGAACATGAGAACATAATCTTGCATGTTGAACGTTTCGGGTGTGTGCTAGCACGTGTATGCCATCTTTCTTTCGTGACAATGAGAATGATGAAGGGACAGATGGTCGAATACAAGGAAATATCTCTGTTTGCTACACATACTTACTGAAATTAAACGTGTTATAGGTGCGAGGACACAGAATTGGGACCAGTTTCTGTCTCATTACGACTACCACCTTGCGGTCTTCAGGACATAGAGGGTTGTATGGATTTGTTAGAATCATTCACTGACAACTTTGTCCTCGACAGATCCAGTCGAATTGACGTCCGGTATGGTGATTTTCGCGTCCAGTCTCCTGTCATGTTTGTACTTCCTGAGAGCGTGTCTTTGCTGCATGTCGTGGTGTCGATAAGTGGCATATAGCTGCATCGAAACGCTCTGTTGCAGACCGCGGTGCCAGCCAAGGCAAAGGGCTGAGCACAGCCGGAGCGTCGAGGTAGATGTCTTTTGCGAGATCGATGAACAGATCGAGCTGCGCTTTCCGGGGACGATTCCATCTCGTAATCCTGTGATCCAAGACGCTTTGCTTCTTTGCGTGATCCAAGCTAGAAAGGATTTCTTGCCTAATAGGACATGACCGGTATACCTGAAATGTGAAGTTCGAGATGAAGTCTTGCAACACGGTGTGCGATGTCGTAGTTCTGATAAATATCTCGTAATAGGACGTCAGCCCAGCAAAGTATGCATCCGCTTTCTTCCTGAACTCTGAGAAAAATCAAGATCGCGGACGGAAGGAAGACCGTCCTTAATTGAGTAACAATCAGTCTTCTCGAATGTTTCTCGAATCTTGCGCTGAGTGTGCTGAAGTTGCTCTGCGAGGGACAAGCGCGGTAAAGATGTCGAGAAGTGCAGAATGGCTTGACGATTTCAGGATTTAGGTCTGCCGTCTTCGTGACCAGTCCGCCACATCTCCGAGGATATACCCTCGGCGCTCTGCATAAAATCACGCTTTTACTTGAGAAGAACGTCGTGGCCGCGGCTCTTGTGCGGTTTGCGTGAATTATGTTTGCTTTTATGTGCTCATGACTCAATGTCGTGGCCACGCAGACAAAGAGGGACGCAAGAATCGGAGAATAAGCAACACTTTGCTCTACTTCAGCTCATGCTTTTACCACTGTTGAGGACCTGTTTCAAGACAGCAACAGCGACGAGTCGTGATATCAAGAAGCCTGTCAATATAGCCCCGAGAGCGGCATTGCAAGGAGTGGCTGTCGGGAAAGTTGGCGGCAAACTTGGCAAACACTCCGTGGTCGGGCAACGGCGGGCGCACTGTTACACGGGGGTCAGTGTCATTGTAATCAAATCGTGCGCGAGCCCATTGGCTGCGATAAGCACTATTGATTAGGCCCGGCTTCAAGCCCACATAGGTTGAGCGGCGAAGTGGTCCAACAACGAAAGCAAAGAGTAGGGCGCGATAGAGGCATCGAGGCTCTCTCTGACTCTGCAGACAGAGGCGCACGCTTTTCTTTGTCGAACCTTGACAGAGATGTTCTTCGATGCAGATCCAGGCCGGCGTTGTTCAACAAGACCCTGGAGACAGAGTTGGGGACTGGGCTTCCAGAATTCCTTGAGTTCAACAAGGCACGAACCTCAGCGCCGGGTTTCCGCTACAAAAAGGCGGAAGAAGTTTATTGGACGGATCAAGTCTGGGGATCGGTGACAAGGTGCAAGCCACTATCTCCAGCATTTGTCCCGGCAATCCTTCTGCGGCACGAAAGACCATGCTGCGAGACGAACGAGGCTGCGAAGGAGCGAAGAACAAGGCGCAAGGAGGATACGAACAAAGGCAACAATGCTGCAGTGGCATGAGGGACGCAGCAGACAAAGGATAGAACCAAAACATGACGAAAATAGACACAGCATCGAATTCACGATAAGGGTCCCAGCCTTTTAGGCCGGTCATAAGCGAAAAGCCGAGGGATAGGTCTTGGAGACGTACGTAGTCGACGGGCTTTTTAGGAGATCGAAACAGTCAAAAGGCTCAGAACGGCCGATGGCTGTAGTACACGTGTGAACAGAGACGGAATGGCAGCAGCACGGCAGAGACAGGCCTGGAATTGAGCAGCGATTGGGAAGTGGGAGCGTGTGGGAGTCGAGGGGTGTGAGGGGTTTGAGGGGTGTCGATAAAGACTGATATGGCATTGTTAGTGGTTCGGCGAGGATGCAACGATGGCGTCGTCGGCGCGGCAGGTGCGAGCGGGCGGCTGAATGAAGTACCTGTTAGGCAGGGACTCTTATCGCAGGCCGAGCTCGCGTGGTCAACACCCAAAACTGCTCGCTCTTGTGTTTCCTGCTTCAAATAACTTCCCCAGCCTTTGTCCTTGCTCTGACCTTTGCTTTCACTCTCCAATCCCGTCCCATATCCTTCCCCAATCCATTCGCTAGCCGTCTGTCTCCAGCAGCGTGCATCTATCCTTCTTGTCTCCATCTTAATCGACTTCCCAAGTCAACACACATTCACAACCGTCACCATGGTGAGTCACTGCCAAACAAGCCCTTCTGCACGCACACAACAGCCACTGACCACTGCGCGCAGCCGGATTCAGCATATCTCTCCAACACTTTGACTGTGAGGACATCTCAGAAGAAGCACAGCAATGTGCTCTTCGAGAGCTTCGCTGACCACTACCACAGCTCAAAAAGTACCTGAGCCTTGAGCAGTCGCCCAAGCGTATCATTGCTGAGTACATCTGGATCGACGGCTCCAATGGCCTGAGATCCAAGTGCAAGGTCAGTCACACAAGCAAAAAGTCGCGCGCTCGTGCGGATCAAGACCCCGCAAAGATGGCCTGCATCCAGAAACCACGCAGCGCACCGCGCGCGACTTTCGGTATATGCCTCATGCAAAATTCTTACTGACAAGCTTTGCAGACCATTGACCGCTCCGACGAGCAAGTCGCCAAGGGTCGTGTTGGTCTTGACGAGCTCCCAGAATGGAACTTTGACGGCTCGTCAACAGGCCAGGCCCCTGGCAACAACTCGGATGTCTACCTCCGCCCCGTTGCCGTCTTCGACGACCCCTTCCGCGGCAAGCCCAACGTCCTCGTCATGTGTGAGACTTGGATGTCTGACGGCAAGCCCAATGCCTTCAACTTCCGTCACGACGCTGCTCTCCTGATGGAGGCCAACGCCAAGGAAGGCTTCTGGTTTGGCCTTGAGCAGGAGTACACCCTTCTCGATGTCGACGGCTGGCCGTTCGGCTGGCCCAAGAACGGCTTCCCCGCTCCCCAGGGCCCCTACTACTGTGGTGTCGGTACCGGAAGAGTCTTCTGCCGTGATCTTGTCGAGGCTCACTACATGGCCTGCTTCTACGCCGGCATCAACATCTCGGGTACCAACGCCGAGGTCATGCCCGCCCAGTGGGAGTACCAAGTCGGTCCTTGCACTGGCATCAACCGTGAGTCGTGTCTGCTGTCAGGAAGCACATGTGTCCAATACTGACATTGCTATCTAGTTGGTGACGAGCTCTGGATGTCCCGTTTCATCCTCCACCGCGTCGCCGAAGACTTCGGTGTCAAGGTCACACTCGCCTCCAAGCCCATTCCTGGTGACTGGAACGGCGCTGGTCTCCACACCAACGTGTCAACAGAGGCCATGCGCCAAGACGGCGGCATGAAGGTGATTGAAGAGGCCATGGAGAAGCTGGCCAAGCGCCACAAGGAGCACATGGACGTGTACGGTGAGGACAACGCTCTCCGCATGACAGGCAAGCACGAGACAGCATCGATGGACAAGTTCACTTGGGGCGTGGCCGACCGCGGATCAAGTGTCCGTGTCAACCGCGCTGTGGCCGAGCAGGGCAAGGGATACTTCGAGGACCGCAGACCGGCTTCGAGTGCCGACCCTTACCAGATCACTGGTATCATTGTCGAGACTCTCTGTGGCAAGGTCGATGGAGCCAACGTTCACAAGACGGCCATGACGGCCGAGAACGTTGACCTGGATATGGTTGTGCCCATTTCCAAGCCCTAAATGGGACATTTCACGCGACCACGGCAAGCAAAAGGAAACCGGACAAACGGAAGACGCAGAGCAGAGAATTGAGAGCAGAGAAGTGAATGGCGATAATTTCATACAGCAAGGGGAGAAGGGAAGACAGATGTGCTTATTGTACACGGGACATGTTAGGTCCGTAGTACTTTTTGTTTTTTGTTGATTGTAGCGAATTGCATACTCGAGTATTTGAACCGAACATCAAGGTCATTGCCAAGTGAGAGCTAGATTTGGATGGAGGCGGCGGGGTGGGTACGTGTTGCAGCTGGGGATGGCGCAAGCAGCGGGTAGATACGGAAGTCGAGGGTGGAGGCGGGAAGAATCGTGAGTTCTGGTTGCATGTGACGGACATGATATGCGCCGCACCTGCAGCTGCGAGCTACTGTAGAGTGCAAATTGGTATTCCTAGTGTGTAGAGAATTGGTCGGCGAGTAGAGGATGGTTCGTGTCAAAGCAGACACAGGCCTATACGACTACGAGGACGTTCCGACAAGGCAAAGGAAAGCGCCATGACGACGCCGAAGGCGACAGGCGCGAGTCTGCTCAGCAAACATTCGCAGCCGACAATCACAAACAGCAACCCTGCCCACGCCAACACGCTCACTCCTCGCAGCGTACCTTCGACGGCAAACAGAGCCGCCCCCGTCACCACGGCCCAACCACAGCATGCCTCGACCTCCAAGCCCGCAACGGGTGGTATTGCCATGACCAGCAGCTTGAGCCAGACGTCCAATTCCAGCCTCCACGCACTGTCAGCCATGTCCACCAATCTGCTGGCCACCTCGCCGAGCAACAATCTGCTCGCCTTTGCTTCGCCCGCTGCCCTCGCCGGCCTCGACATGAGCACCCCGTCCGCTCTGCTCGATGCCGCTGCCGCTTCACAGCCCATGAACCTGACTCTGTCCGACCTGGGCATCTCCTCTCACAAGCCCAACCAAGACGAGGACCGCAGGCTGAAGCTGGAAACGCTCCTCACAAAACTCCTGGGGCCTCAGCACCATCGACGCTTTGGCAGAGTCAGCGAAGAGGGCGTGAGAAGAGTTGGACGATGGGCTGGACTGGATGTCGAGGTCGAGGCCAAGAGGGAAGCGCCCAAGTTCGAGGGCAACAGGCCTGTCGCTGTGGCAGGCAAGAACAATGTCTTGATCGATTTCCAGTTCAAAGACAATCTTCCCACCCACATCGACCTTTCTTTTTCCAGTCAAGACCAGGCTGTCACCGCTCACCAACCTGCCGCCGCGAGCGTCCTACTCCAAGACTTGACGCCCCCACCTGGCGTCTCTGCCATCAATACCAAGCTCGACCGCTTCGCTGCGAATCTAGAGACTTTGGCAAGATTGGACAAGCTCAGCGTCTACGATCAGCTCAATTGCTTCGAAGCAATTACCGGTGTCTATGAGAGTCTGAAAAAGCTTTACGAACATGAAAAACAAGCAGCCCGCACCATCGTCCAAGCGAAGCGTGGGCATGCTGAACTGCGGGCAGAGCGACACGTCTTGTGCAAAAGAAGTGGTCGTCCTCAGATGCACGCGCGCAGGAAGATTGGCTTGGGTCTGGACTACTGGATGGAAAAGAGCAACGTGTATCCATCGCATTCTCCAGCCACCGCAAAAGACGCATCCGCTATGGACCTCGATTCCAAACCTTCAGAGACATCACCGAAAGAGGCCGACGATGCCATTTTCGCTCTTGATATCACAGCCGAAGCCGGCACTCCCGACCCGTACTCCTCCATCCGTGTTTCGTCTTCCTGGATCGCAGACCGTATCCTCAAGTCGGCCGAAGAGACAACAGACCCTACTGACCTACTCTCTGGTACGCAAAGTATCGACTGGCAGGACCCGGCCCCCACGTATCTCTCCGACAACAATCAAAATAACAGTGATGCTATGGCTATAGACAGCAATCCCAATGCAAGTGTCCAAAAGCTGCCCGCTGTACGCTTCGTGGCAAGACTCAATCCACCACTCGCCATGCCTTGGACAGCCGCTGCCGCCATCCTGCAGTCTGTCGGTGCCGCCAGCATCATGTCCGACATTCCCGACATGCAGCGCACCTATGAAGGATCACTTCTTCAGAAACCATCTGATGTGCCACTGCTCAACAAACCTCTGCAGTCCTCTGGACCCGCCGCCTCGACCACCACGGATGTGCTCACTCCCGATGGTGTGGATGTGCAGCACAAGAACGCGCTATATGTGCCCAAACAGGACTTTGGCTATGTGCTGACGTCCATCCCGTTCGCCCATCCCCGCCAAGTGGTTGCATTGTTGCCCGTCTTGAGACAATGGGCTTATCTGGGAAGCCTGCTCAAAGGCACATTTCTCAACAAGGGAAACAGCTCTACACCACCAAAAGACGAAGCTTCATTTTCCCTAGCTGATCTGCTCAGCGGGACCAACATCAGCACAGGCAATGCCGTGGCAGTCGACATTTCGTTGTCCACACAACCCTCACCGACCCTGGAGTTTGTGTTCCCGGTCAGTGGCGTGGAGGGTGGGTTGGCAAGTCTCGGTGCCAGTGTCTCTGCCGATGGACATGTGGTTGTCTTGTCGCAGAATGTGGTCAAGGGCAGTCAAGAGGAGCAAGACAAGGCAGCGCAGAAGATGGCCAAGGCTCTGGAGCTCGTAGGCGACATTGGCGTCTGGGTCGAGTGGATCAGAAAAGTCTATGGAGGAGCATAGAAAGGTAAGAGGTCAAAAGGACGTTATACACTTTTCTTTTCACACAAAACAACAAACGAAAAGAAACCACGAAAATATTCTTCTTGAGCGTTTCATCAAACAATAAAAGTTTATCATCCTTCCCATCCATTGGTAGAAGAAATCAAGTATATACAGAAAAAGAGTTTGCTTTTTCCCTACACAGACAGTAGAAAGGAGCAATGAGAAAAAAAAATAAAAAGAAACAATCATCTACTCATAACGATAACAATACCCCTCAGCAAACGTATCCATCAACTCACGAAACACACGATCCTCAGCAACAAACCCAAAAGAAATAACATCGTCCAAAGTCATCTCAGCACTAGGCGGACTATTGCCCAACGTAGAAGTGCCCTTGATGATGAATTGCCTTCGATAGATATCCAGATTCTGCCATGTGGTCCAGATATTGTCGATCATGGCATGGTGGAGAAAAAACAAAGGGTCAGTGGGTGAAGAGTGGAAGTCTGCGGCTGCGCCTCCCATGCCCCAGTGTCCGCCTACGAAACATGTTAGTGTGATGTTTTGATGGTGGGTAAGGCTAAACTGACCTCCGTGTACGCCAAAGGGGTCGCCGGCGGCATAGCCTTGCATTCTGTCTTGGAAGTCTTCGAGGTATATGCTTTCAAGCACAAGCTCGGTGACATTAGAAAAAGTATTGTAGCGCTGGGTGAAGAAAGGGTTAAAATCGCGTTCCAGGCAGCGAGGATTGTATTCGTAATTGCTGTTTACGTTTTTGCTGTTGGGGAGGTCCAGGGGCCCGAGGTTGAGTGTGATGTTTGAGAATGGGCCGTGGGAGACGCAGCCGCCGCCGGTGCCGGGAGGCATGTTGACGTGTTGGGTGTAGAGGTAGGTGTCGCTGCGGTTGGGGATGGGTTTGCCGTTGGAGCCCATGCTGTACTCGTCGCCGGTGAAGAGGGGTGAGTCTTGGGGTGCAGAGGCGTCTTTGGCCCAGTTCCAGTAGGGAAGGGTGCCGGTGTAGCCGCAGAGGTCCTTCAAGTCTTGCTCGTAATGCTTGATGTAGTGTCTATGCCATGCCAGGAAATCGGCAGTCGCGTGAATGTTCAGGGTCATATTTATATGTGTTGCTACATACTCGTCGTGGCGAGACTTGATTCCAGGATAGTTTGTAGCCTGATCCTTGGGCATGCGCTGGGGAGGTGTGTTCATGAGGCACGTGGCGGCATCGGTGAAGGACTTGCGATCCTCCTTGGACATGTCCCTGAACTCTTTTCTGACATCCATGGTTCCCCATTGGCAAGGAGAGTTCTGGCGTGTGCCAAGGTTGTACAATTGATTGTCCCTGGCGATTTGAGTGACCTCTTCCCAGGCAGTGCCATTGTTGATCTCGGATTGCGTCCATTGGTCAATGCTGGGTGCCTGGGCAGATGCCAGGGCACTGAAAGAGGCGAGAGCAACGACAGAAGCTTTGAAATGCATGTCGGCTGTGTCCTCGTGGTGTATTATCAGAAAATAAAAAAGCGAGTGTGGTGAATCAGACCTCGAGCAAACGAATGCGACGAATGATCACAAGAGATAGCGAGTGTGGTTGACGTTGAGAACCCGAGAAGTGAACCGAGCAGTCGGAGGACCTACCTATATACGTGAGGCTAGTCACCTGTTGCTCTTCTCTATTTGGCGCAGATGACGATCATTGAGGGCTGGTGGCCCACTTTCAGGGAGGTTCTGCCTTGTTGCTGCAGAAAGCATGCATCGCATGGTGCTCTATCGCAATTCAAGGAACGAAAAAAGGCCCACCTTCTGGAAAGAGCGGCCCACGAAGCTGCAGCTCACGGGCCAAATGGTGGTTTATAGAAGATTCTTGCTGCAGTGTCAGTGATCGTGGTCGGCTCACGGTCGATGCGAGAGGCCCAATTCTCAACAGAGAAAGGTTGGATCCCAAGCAGGTGCATCGAACCGTGAGGGATGGGAGTTGTTCTGGCGTAGGAACACGAAAATAGTGATTTTTATCTCTGACGGTGGCATGGTACCTGGCGATCAATCTACTAGCCGAGTAGTCGTCTCCCTGCTTACGGAGTACTTGGCCAAGCAATCGGTATCAGAAGGCATCTTGCTCCGGTCGTTCATTGTGATCGCCTCTCTTCCAAAACATCATCTAGCGCTTCTGAGATCGGCCTGAAGACGGTGAGCAGACAGTTTGTCTTGGACGCTCAACATCAAGAAACGTGACAGTGTCTTGTTTTATCTCTCTGTCGTGTGGGGTCTGCAACGGGGCCCAGCTGCCGAGCCGCGCCTTCGCGCTTGCGAATTTCTGCTGCAAATCCCGCGAACATCAGATTGGCTGCCTGTTTCGTCGAGCTTAGGCCTCAATCGTCTATTCCTGGTCGACCCTCTTGTTGATGCTTGCCCTATCTGCAAGAGGAAGGCGTCTTCCGCGAGCATTTGAGACCAATTTTCTGGCCAGGTCGTTGTATATCGCCTGAAGGTCCCCAAGATGGATGTAACCCCTTCTTCACGGCCTGCGAGCAGAACTGCAGTCGGCCGTCAGGCTGTGGAAGTCAGAAACAAGAGCTGAACGATCAAGTCAAGTCATGCATGCCGTAGTGCAATATGTGGCATATCCTCCAGATCTTTGCTCTCGATCCGGGCAGTTCGACATGTTGATCTGCCCTTGCATAGATGAAGTTTCCTGGAAGGAGCGCACGACTCATACCCAAGTACAAAATCGTAGGTCATCAGCTTCTTTTGCTCCGCGCGCATAAAGACTTTCATCACCACCGCGAGCCATGTAGTGGATCGCATGCATGAATCTTTCCAGAAAGATGCACCTGCAGGACACCAAAGCAGAGCGACTGCAACTCAATTTCCACGTTCTTGAATCCGGGTTTCCCTGTTGGGAGATGTGCTGCACGACACCAAAACGAGTCGAGCTTGAGACATGTGTTCAAGAGATTATGCATGAAGCTCTTTCCACTGGTATGGGCAAAGCATGTACTTGTCGCCGCCTATTAGTTGTGGATAGTGCCCTTGCCATGTGGTTTTCTAGAAAAAGATCTCGTCGTTCCTCTCTCCAATTTTCTGTTCTCACCCAATCTGGATCACTCGATATCAAGTCTCTGGAGGCAATTTTGCTGCACTCACTAGAGAGCACAGAATGTCGGTCGATCAGCCGCAGCAGCAGTTTACTGCACACGGCAACAACACGCAGGCTGCATTATTGGTCCCTGCAACAATCACTTTGGCGTTGTCGCTGTTGCTGTATGGAGTTCGCATAAGAGCTCGTCACTCTTCGCCTCTGGTCTGGACTGATGCCACAATCACTGCATCTTTGGTGAGTAACGACTGGAAGCTCATTGCTCTGAAGGCAGCATATCCTAACTATTACAGACACTAGCGATAGTAGACTTTTTCGTCGCTGCCGTCGGTTGTCACCACGGTCTGGGTAGACACACGGCGTTTGTGGACTCGGCAAGAGTAGTCAAGGCTCGGTATCTTGGGTTCCTCGCACAACCAATCTGCATGTGGTCGGTCTGCCTGGCCAAATGTTCAATTGCTTGGACTGCTCTCGGATTAAGACCGGATCGAGAGTGGCGATGGGTGTTTTGCTGGATACTCTTTGTACAGGTCGTCTGCACGATTGCAGGCAACGTCATTCAAGTTGTGCAGTGCAGTCCAACATCTGCGTTGTGGAACGATAGTGTGGAAGCGCAGTGCTGGCCACCGGAGAGGACACAACTTGCTGGTCATGTTACATTGGGTAAAAAAGACCATCACTCTCGTCGCAAGAAAAGCTTGACTGACATGAGCCAGGTTTCGGGGTCATCACGAGTATACTGCTATCCCTCACACCAATCACCTTGGTCAAAAGCGCGAACCGTTCGATCCAAGAGTTGGTTGCATTAGGTCTGTTGGTCGGAGTAGGCCTGTTTGTCATCATGTCCTCGGTCGCCAACATGGTATATCTACGCAACTACCGCATGACCGAGGACCCTCTCAGAGACTTGATAGCACCAACAACCTGGTGGCAGATTGAACAAAACTTCAGCATCATGGCCGGCCTGGCGATCCATCTCCAAACACCTTACGAGGCGTTGTTGGCAAGATGCGGATTGATATCTTCAATCAGCACGGAGTCGTCTCCTAGTCACCGACTGAATCATCTTGAGCACGGGTCGCAGACTTTGAAGAGCTTGAAGACGACTATACCCTGGGGACAAGTGTATGATTCAATGACTCACTTGCCGAGTATTGTCAAGACGACTGAGGTTGTGCACTCGACCGAGCTGGTCAAAGACGATGGCTTACATTTCGGGACACCGGCGAGGAGACCTTCGTGGCTGTAGTTCTAGCCATGTTGCTATTTCACTCCTTTCTCGTCTCGATTTTCAAGACTACAAATAAACTGATATCTCTACTGCTCCCTCCATATCCATATCGTTCAATCGACTATCCCGCCAAAACAAGGTTCGACAACCCCGCAGTTGTGTTCGTGTCCAAGTCGCAGCACATCACTCCATACAACCCATTTCAAAATCTACCCAGTGACGATAGCCATCTCTACCTCTTTCCCTCCCTTTGTATCTTTCGAATTAGAATAATACACAAAGCGACCAAAAATGCCATTCGCAGTCAAAGCCCTGGACCACGTCGTCCTGACCTGCCGCAACATCAACGCAACAGTAAAGTTCTACAATCTGCTGGGCATGAAACACGAAGTCTTTCGCTCGTCAAAGGACGCACCAGGAGTAGAGAGGTATGTATACATCCATGAATCCGTATACATTCCATACACCTGCCTCCCCCAACCCCTTCCTGCCTGCCCACAATCCTGCCCCCACCCACACCAACTCCCACCTACACCCACACCTACCATACTCTGACTGACATGCAAAAACAACAGACACGCCCTCTCCTTCGGCACCCAAAAACTAAACCTACACCAAGCAGGCGCGGAATTCGAGCCCAAAGCCTCCGTCGCCGCACCCGGGACCGCAGACCTGTGCTTTGTGACAGACACACCCATAACAGAAGTCTTGGCAGAGTTTCAATCGCAAGGACTGCAGATTTTGGAAGGAGGGAAAATTGTGGATAGGACTGGTGCTGTGGGGAAACTGAAGAGTGTGTATACGAGGGATCCGGATGGGAATTTGATAGAGGTGGCGAATTATGTTTAGATTTCTGTGTGGGAGGAAGGTGTGATGGTGAATAGTTGTTTGTTGTGGGATGTTTGAGAATTGCCAAGATCTTTTTGAATGCATGCTAGTGAGGCTATGTTTACTGTGATTTCAGAATGTAGATTTTTGGTTCCATCTTTACGATGGGCCATCGTCCGCCAGTCAGCTTTTGGCTTGCCGAGCGCGCTACCCCGTTGTACATCTGCAGCACCTTGTTCAGAGGTCGAACAATGACACTGCGTGTTGAGAGCAGCGGTGCACTATCCTGCTCTGCACTCAACTTGCCAAGACCAATGCCAGAGTATCCGTGAATGGTGTCCACGACCTCCCAACTACCAATAATGCGCTTTGGATCTTCTGCGAGCACATAGTCGAATTTTTGCCAGAAGCCTGGATCCAGCAGGGTTGTTTGGTTTTCCGTCTTGTCGTACATGAAGTTTGCTCCGGCGCCCTTCTCCAAGAAACGAGTTACACCGGTCTGGCAGGCGAGATTGTCCATGTATACCCAAGTCTGGCCTTTTTCGGCAGTGGTCGCAACCTCGTGGAGACGCGTGAGAGCTTCGCCTCCGGGATAGTTGAGACTAGAAAGATAGAGCAGACCAAAGCTACCAGCGAAAGACAACAGGGTCGAACAGACAAGGCACAAACTCAAGAGCCTGTAGAGTAGAGTCTTGGACCGGCGGGTCCATATCCATGATGCTCCTGCGGCTGCTACGCCTGTAAGGCCAGGGATGATATAGATGATAAAACGCCACTCTTTGTGAGGCAAGACACTGTATATAGCCACGAAAGCGAGCAGCGGAATCATAATATCCAAGCTCGTCTTGCGGGTAGCGCGATTGACCAGAGCCAGCGGAATACAAAGTGACCATGAGGTTGGGTTGAGCAGAAGACGAGGGATGGCGTTGATGAAGTAGTAGTGCCATGGACTCACGCCCCAGTCGGAAGATTTGCCTTGGACGGTGTTGTAGACGAAGCCTATCCACTCCGGCCACAGAGGAAAGCGTTGCCAGAAGTAAGAGTCCACCGAAACTGTAACACCAAGTCCGATGACGAGGCCAAATAAACCAGCAGGGATGACTTCTTTGACCAAGGAAGTTCGACCCTGTAGTAGCAAGTACAGGGTCTGCATAGCCAGCAGGATGGCTATTTCTGACCTGAAGATGATGCCTGAGGCGGTGAGAAGATAAAGAGCCAGACGCCTACGCTTCGAACTCTTTTGTGTGCGCGTCGCGACTGCCTGAGCAGAGATGAGATTGGACAATGCCAAGGTTGCTGACATGGTCAGGACGGGATGGTGCTCTTTGGTATGGCGAGACTTACTGATGCTAAAAGCAAACATGTTGGGCAGGGTGCGGGATGCATAAAACATGACATGGAACTGCGAAGCTTGGAGTATGATGTACCATCTTCCTGCGACTTTGCCATACGCTGTATCGACAGCACGCTTGAACTGGATGAGAGCTGCTGCGTTCAGCAGTCCGAGCACTCCTCTTGCTTTTGTGACAAATCAGAATTAAAACATAAAATATGCCTCGAGTGATCGTCTTACTGGCAATCTGGAAGATAAACTTGTCAATATCTTCTGATGATAGCATGTTCATGATAATCTGCAAAGGTCTGGTCAAGCCGGACATGACAACAGCACCAACAAAGGTGCGAGGCACGGGTCCAGGAAAGGTGAAGTGGTCATAGTACGAATTGAAAAAGGCGGCAGCATTGCGTGTCGGGATACCATGTATTAGAGTATCATGGATGGCCTGTATGTTGAAGGACTCTTCAACTTTGGTGAAAGGAGCAGACCATAGATGCACGAAAATGGTGAATGGGAGCAGCCCAAGCAGAACGACGTCTTTGAGAGCAGGAGGTCAGCAAAAGTAGACGGTCATGATGAATATAAAATCGAGACATACCGATGAGTTCGCGAGGCATGGTGCAGTTCTTGGCAATTGCAAAGGGAGGACAGCTTTGGGTCGACGACTTGTGTGGAGGGCGGCTGCAACGCGTGGTGGGGACAAGGAGACATGTTGCTGCTTTGAGCGCAGCCATCCCCCGACCTTGACACTCGCATACAAGAACATCATGTTTTTCTTTGGTCTCGGAGGCCTGTTCTATGGTAAGCATTGATCCCATTCGATGTCGGCGCACCAGAAGCTAACACCTGTATTCTCTCAGTCTCGGTATTGCTGGTCAACGCAATAGCCATCCTCTCCGAGGACCGCTTCCTCGCCAGAAGTACGCATCGTCATTAGCATACGCCTGACCCTCGAACACACAAATCTAACAAGACACTCACAGTCGGCTGGGGATCCGTACAACAAGAGCCCGCGTTCGGCGGTCCGGCAGACAACACCAGCGTCAAGTCAAAAGTCATCAACCTGATCGCGTCCGTCCGCACCCTGATGAGGAGTACGTTCCCTTATCTCATTCTACATTCTAGACACGGCGGAGCTAACACCATTGCTCACAGTACCGCTCATCGTCATTAACACGCTGATTATCGTCTACGAACTTATACTGGGATGAGCACACGTACCAAAACCGCGCCTTAAAACCACCAATGAAAGCTATACCACAATTTCTCGAACTCCCTGCAATGAGATCGCGCTCGAGACAGTAGCTGCAAAGACAGCGTGACATACCTGCCCCTGACCGAGCCTTTGCACCATGCCAGCCGATGCAAGCTGGCTCTTCGACATTGCTAGGGAAAAGGACACGCTTCATGCCCGAACAAAGATAGAGCATCTTGTGCAGAGTAAAAGATTGAGTTAAAAAGTCGGTCTCGAAATACATACATGATAATCGAACAAAACATCAACATAGAATCAAGCTGCCAGCGCAACCTGTTTATCATCTGCCATCGACCAACAAGTGCGATGAGAACGCCACCACACTGTCCTTTTGTATATGTCCAAGATTGCCCCCCGTGCATTACATGACCTGCGCGAACAGGCCTAGTATGGTATATGTACACTGATCCTCACATGACCGTCGATTTCTTCCTGCCCAGGCTGAATCGATTCTTCTTGACGTCCTTGTCTCCACTCGTCGTGTTGATGGCTTCCTCGGCCTGTGTCGGCATTGGACTTCCAGCTTCCTTCTCTTTGCCCGATGCCCAGAACTTTGGTTTCTGTCGCAGACTCATCGAGCTGTGTCTGAATCTGCTGAGGCCCGGTCGGTCCTTTCCATCCGCTGCCGGTGTCGCTGACGGTGTTGACATGTCAGGAGCAGCATTGCCTGCACGGGTCGCCTCTTCGGCAGCCGTTTGCTTGCTGAGCTCAATGGCAGCAAGGTAGTCCTCGTTCTGCTTCTTCCACGCGTTTCTCGACGCCTCGGCCGCCTCCTTTCTCTTAGCATCTGCAAGCTTGCGAGCTTCCTTCTCTTGTGCTTTGCGTTCCTTTTCTGCCTGTTTCGCCGCCTTCTTGTCCAGGGACCCGAATCCAGAGCCGAGGAAAGGCGACGTCGACATGGCGCTGAAGGTTGAACGTTGCTGTGATAATGCTGGAGCCGTGGAAGCGTGAGCAAGATTTGCAAAGGCGCTGGGCTCCTCTTCGATCGGTGACTGCATTGTATGTGTGTTGCGAAGGCCGTTGATCATCAAGCCACCCTGTGTTTCTTTCGAGACCGAATCTCTATTTGGCATGCTAGCAGCAGCGGCAGCCTGCCTGGCCTCGGCCTCTTGTTCTCGTTGCATGGCTTCCACCGTTGTTTCTTGGTAAAACAGTACATACGCACAAGCGAGTTGTCTGGCGTCCTGTACTCCAGGCTTCGGCTCACCACCAAAAAAGTTTCGCACAAAGCTCTTGTCAACAGGCTCGACCAGCTCATCGTCAAACATGAGCCACCCACGGTCTTGAGTCTTGATTATAGAGACATAGTGTCCATGATAAGGTCCACCTCCTATGTGAACAACAACAGCGTAAAGTTCGTACAGTCGGTCCGGATCCTCTGCGTCGTCGGTGGTATTAAATAATCGCAAATGGTAAGGGTATACAACTCGATGAAAAAGCTTTTGGAGTCTCTGGAGGTCCTCGGTGTATTTGAAACGTTTTAGGTGCAGTGCCAGAATGCGTGGTAGTCGTTTGATCTTCATCCTCTTCTCAGCTTCCTGCAAGCCGCCACAGTTGTCGCAATGGAATTTGTTCCGTTCGCACAACATCTCCTCTTCGGAAAACTTCCGCAGACATGCCGTCACGGAAGAGTGGGCTTCCAGATCGACAGACAGATCCATGAATGCTTCATCTCTTTGTGATGTGTTCTCGCAGCTGAGGCAACGTGTCTCTGAAGTAAGGAGACCCTCGAACAAATCATGGACCCAGCCAGCGCCGCTCATGCCAGCTGTGTTGTGCGCTTTTGCCATTGCAGACATGGCGCCTGCCATGCTTGGTTCTGCACTGCCGTTGCCGTTGAGAGTGCCGTTGATAGCCGGCAGCATCTTCGAGTACATCTCTACATTGTCGACGACCTGATTCAGCAGCAAATTCAAGAATTCATGAGCGTCCTGGTGCATGGCAGAACGAAACATCTCGTTTTCCTTTCTTAGAATCTCGAGGAATTTGAGAGGACTGATGATTCCTGTGCGCGACTGGTGGCCGATGATAGATTCGAAAATGTCCTTTAGCGAAGTGAACAGCGACTCAGACATTCCGTATGCGTTGGAGTTGCTCATCTGCATTTCCAAGACGGGACCCGACCTCATGGCCACCTTTTTCTTATAGTCTGGAGAATCCTTGTCATCAGGCTTGGTGGCCTGGGCTTCAGGTGTGTTTGGCAGGACAATGGGCCTCCTGGCGGGCGAGCTAGATGTGAGGTTGTTTGTGGCAGGAGTCAGAAGGTGGTTTCCAGGAGCCGGCAGACCATTCTGGAGACTCATACTCCGGTCTGCATCGGAATCGGCTTGCTCGGGCGAGGGAGGCAACGGAGGGAAGTTGAGGACATTTTCGCGGAAGGTTGTCGAATAGTATAGACACTGTATGATCGAGTTGGCGTAGCTGTTGCGCGGAAATTAGCGACCACTGTTTTGGACTCTGCAGAGTAGACGCGTACCATGTGCTTCCGTACTGTTTGGGCAAGTCGCAATTAGTCTGTGTCGCTACTTGGACGGGAGTAGAAGGGTTTACGTACGTTCTCGAAGCCAAAGAACTTGTCGCTACCATCCGGCCGTACAGGGCCACCCAGATCAGCAATGTGCTTCTCTAGTGGGGTTGGTTGAGGGATGGTGGCATCTCTCTTCGGGGGCAGACTGCCTACGTTCGGACTCGCTGGTGTCTAAGACGGTCGTGATCGTCAGTCAAACGTGGCGCAAAGTGGTGGGAGAAGCACACGACACTCACTGCGTTTCCCTTGAGTTTGCCGAAGAAAGACATTCTACAGTTGCACCAGGGATGCGGACATCAAAGTCGGGGCAGGCGCGACTGCGTTCCCGGTCCTCGGGCAAGCAATTGACCGATGTCTCGACGGCCGTCTTTGGAAAAGAGCGAAGGTCAACCGAGACTGCGTGCAAGTGTGTGTCGTGCTGGGAGCGTGGCAGGACAAGAGGGCGGGAGAAAGAGAGAGACGACTACGGAGGCCGAGACAGAGAGGCTCGAGAGTTGCGCAGAGCGTGAGTGAAGGCAATGCAACGGCTAAGTGCTGGACTCGCCTACTCGACTACCCGAGCGGTTTCTGGGGATTGGATGGCGGGGAAAAAGGATTTGACCACTTTCCGACAATCGATTCCGTGGCTTGCAAAAGACTTCCTTGACACCTCCCGAGCCTCGCTTCTTCTGCACCAACTGCTTCGTCTGATGTTGGTCTCTGGGTTGCATTCGCTCTTGTCAACTCCGCGCAGTTACACGAGCCTTATCAGCGGGTCCCACCAACAATTCTGCGGAGGATTTCGCTGCTTGACATCACCGAGTCCTGCCCGTGCCCCGGGGCTCGCTGATAGACCCGCCGCCGATTCAATCGGTAACCACGCCCAAGGGTACCCCCCCAGCATCCAAACCTTCCAAAGCCGCCATAGGGCGAGACGCTTCCATGCGCCATAGCGCAAGAGGCCCGTGTCTTTACGATGAGACACCGTCTAGACACTGTGCGACGACCAGCTTGCGGACATATTGCTCATGAATGATGGCTTCTACTACAGAGTGCGAGCTGTCGATGCTGAGCCTGTTCGCGAAATGTCGAGATGATCGGCTCATATAGATATCTAGCGAGGGCTTCCATACCCACCAAACACCCTATTTTGACTTTGGCGCTCCCACGCGGCCATCACGCGTGCAGCCAAGAGCGATCCTTGCGCAAGAATAGCCGCCCCTGCAAATCATCGCCTGCTCTGAAGCATCCGCCTAGAACGATAGTTGTCTCCGTACACTACTCAAGTACTATTCATACACGCTGACTAAAATCTTTCCACCACTCGGACACTTGCAACCACGCCAAAAAGAAGCCCAGTACCTCAGGCCTTACTCGCCGCCGTCCGGCTCTGTGTAGTTGATGGTCTGCTTGCGCCGAGGGGGTGCCAAGGGAGCCACCTCGATGCTGGTGCCTCCCGTCCACTCGTTGCCATTGGTAGGCGGATGCGCCTTTTGATAGTCGACTCTGATTCGTCGGGCATCTTGATCCCACTGCGCTGCCTCTTTCTCATATTGCGCTCGCGTCTCTTTTACCGCTTGCTGTGCCGCTTGCGTCTGCTCGATGTAGGGTCGCTTGACCTCATCACTTGACATCCGCCATTGACGACCCACCTCAGTGCGGATCTCTTCTCGCAAAGCCTTAGCTGTGCTGTCGCCGCTCGCCTTCTGTTTCGCTTGACTCAACTCCTCCTTGCAGCGTGCCCAATAGTCGTTCGTGAACAAGAGGTACGGGTTGACACTTGCACCGGGCCTTGAAGGCTTCAGAGGGCGAGGACCGAGTTCGGAAAGGATAGCATCAATGATTGCGGCCTCGTATGATTCATCCTCGACAGACTTGCTGTTGGTTGACGATCTGTAGGGATTCAACTGTGCTGGCGGGTTCGGCGTTACCGCAGGGAGATGTTGTACCGGCTCAACGATCTTCTTTGGCCTGCCTGGTGGTCTACCAGGAGGTCTACCTGGAGGTCTGCCAGGAGGTCTGCCTACACGCTTTTGAACCACACTAGGCGTCCCTGCGTAGACATCTCTCAGTGGTGACTCTGTACTAGCCATCTCGGATTCACCTTCGAAGCCGGAGATCGCAAGGTTCTGTCGAGGCAATACCAGAGGCTCTGGGACTGCCATTTGGCCAATCATTGTGTCAATGACATCGGCAGCGGCTCTGAGTCCCGATAGATATGCGCCGTGAACAGTCGCAGGATGAGTGCCGCAAGTGGCTTCTCCAGCAAAGTGGAGATTACCTACAGGCGCTGCCATGATATCATAGTCCAATGGGCTAGTAGCAGGTCCAACAAACGAGTATGTGCCTCTTGCGAATGGGTCCTTCTTCCATCGCGTAACGATGACTTCGACAGGGGCAGGAACATTCTCAGCCCCGAACGTGCGCCTCAGCTTCCCCAGAGCTTCTTGTAGTAGTATCTCGTTGTCCGTGATTTCCACCTCATGAGCTGCTCGGCCAGACATGAGAGCGCTGAGAACTGGTCGGCCACTGTTTTTCTCGCAATTCCACATCATGTAGAAGCGGCCGCGGCGGGCGGCATAGTCGTCGGGGTTCAGACTGTTCTTGTTCTCGGCGTCGTTGAGAAACCCGAACATGTCGTACTGGCTATCCCAGAATGCGTGTTCGAAGACCATGACCACCTAGAGATCTTAGTTGTGATTACTTGAAGGCAAAGATCATGATAATACCTTGTTGAGCAGCCCGAAGCCCATTCGTTCAATGGCCCCCTTCTTCCAGTCTGGCAGACTTGGCTCGAAGGCTATAGTCTCGGCTTTGAGCACACCAAGTGGGGAGGTCAAAATGACTTGATCGGCCTCGAAAACTTGTCCATTAGTGCACGAAACTGTTGCTGAGCTGTCTGCGTCGTCATCGCTGGCATTGTAGATAATTTTTTCAACGGCTGATTCGAAGCGAACGTCAAGAGGATATGGTAGCATCATGAGGCCACGAGGGACCTGGATGTATCCACCTACGACTTCAGAATGTCGACCTTCGAACTCGTTGCCACTATCCTGGTCGTGGCCGCCCAAACTGAGGTTGGAAACTGTAGCAGCGTTTGCATATTCGAGATCGGCGTAGTGCCAGTTGAGTAGACGCATGTCTTGGGGTGTCAACTCGACCAGTTCTTGATACTGACGAATGGCTTCATCCATGGTTGCGCCTAATGTTGGCTTGTCGGACTCGGTGGCTATAGCATCAAGCGCGAGCGAATGTCTCTTGGTTATACCAGGCCGCAATTGCCAACCAGCTGACCGTACAGCTTGTGCCGCTGTTCGGCTCGAGCTGTTGCCAGCAACTACCTGAGTCCTTCCTTGGAGCTTGGCGAAGCCCGGAGGCACAGCTTGTTGTCTTTCCTTATTCAGAGTAGGAGCATTGGTCCTGTCCGTTTTGATTTCTACGGGATCTTGACAGACCTCGACGTAGTCTGCGAGTCCCTCTAGTGTCTCTATAGGCGTTGGCTTTACACGAAAGTCGCTGGCTCGCTCCAAAAGATCGTTGTGAATCTTATTGACCATCATATCGCGCTCGTGGTTGACTGCGAGCCCATCAGAGTCGTACATTGTAATCTCATCCCACATAAGGTGATAACGGAGGGCGAGTTGACCACGAACGATCGCGTTCAAGGGATTTCCATGGTTGAAGCCCGTAATGATCTGAGCGCCCATCTCGGCAGTGTTTCGCAAACCGTTTGGCAGGCTGTCGGGCACTTGCTCTCGAAGTGGATGTGAATAGACGCGACCACCGACTCGTTTTCTTCCCTCCAATACGACAACCTTTGGGGGCAATTCTCCAACGTCAGTCCAATGATCGCCCAGCTGTGCGAATAGCCCTTCGAGTTGTCTCGCACAACCGAGGCCTGCCATGCCAGCACCCACAACGACTATTGTCCTCTTTCGAGGTATCGATTTCCGCTTGGCACTGAGAACGCCTGCGTGAGGAACCTCAACACAGCCAAAGTTGATGTAGCCATTTCTGACCAACCACCAATACGACGTATGTGCTAAGTCAAAGAAGCGTATGTCTTTTGCGCATCCAGCTGCTTCCTCCTTAGAAACGCTGACCAAGGGATTTCGAACCCATAGGCGAAGGATGCCGTTGCGGATGTTTAGATATGTAGTGACTTGGGCTTGTGTGATGTGGTCGCGCAAGAGTTTGTACTCTCCTGGATGCAGGGCGTACGGGTTGAGGCGCGACGAATGAGCTGCTGAGACACACTGTCTTCCATATTCTTCCCAGGACATGTGGACGGGGATGGATGATCTCGGACGAGCATGGGTTGTCAATCTGGTGACCTTGGAGAATTTCTTCGTCTTTGGTGTAGGGGCTTTAGGAGCCGATTGTATGCGATCATCTCTCAGAGAAGAATCTATCTCTGAATTTGGACGTGCGTTGACTTGGATGTTGGACAAAAGCGATGAGCGGTTGCTAGACGTGGCGTCATCTGAAGGACGGGCATTTTCAGGAGATAGGGCCTGTCTTTTTGTTGCCCTGTCGTCATCAGAAACCTGACTCTCGGGATAGCTATGAATCTCTTGAAATGATCGCTTGTTAATCGAAGGCACGGAAGTGACGGATGACAGTCCAGTTTCGTCGGCATCGAAAGAGCCATAGCGAAGGATACCATTAACATCGACCTTGGTCAGACTTGTCCCTCGAGCATCAGAAACAGTACTCAGAGGCTCGCTTTCGACGGAAGACAGGCTGGAGCCTGAATCTTCATCCCTTTCGAGACTGGTATGTTGACCCAATGGCCTTGATCGGACTTGATTTTGTGCAGTTGCTGTATCGTCTGAAGCCTTCTCTTCATCCAAGATAGTGGATACTATCTGTTTAACCTTGTTCGGAAGGTTTTCCAGATCGTCCAAGGCGGTGTGGGTATTGCTGGATGGATCCATGTTGGCAATATCAGGATATGGGGGCAAATGAAGGGCGGGCGATATGATGGTGCATCGCTCCTCGATTCAAGTTTAGCGCATGCTCAATCTCAAAGCCCTGGGAGAAAGAGAGAAGATGTTTTGTAAGTATTGATGGGTCGCGAAGACTGATAGGCGTAAGTGCTGTATCGAGTTGGCGATATGTCTCGAATTGGTGATGGGTCTTGCAGCCGGTGTGCCCTCGGCGTCGCTTTTTCCGCGTCAACTTTGCTTCGACCTCACCTCAACTCTTCGTCTCCAATATTCCTTGCACAACGCACCATACATTCGCTATTGCTGCCCATGCTGTCAAGTAGACTCGCTGAGCAGTGTCATGATGGTGAAAGGCAGAATTATGCATGACAATATCATCATATCGTCGCATCGGTGACGATCGACCCGGCGCTCCGCAAAGGGCTTTTCCACCTCTGCTTTATTGCACGTCCTACACTGTCTGCTCAGCCAGCATGCGCGAAGTCGAAACCATCACAAGCACATCGCTTCGCATACCTTGAAAACAATCAGAGCCCGTCGCTTGCTCTCGCATACTCGATATACGTATGAGTAACTGGGAGTCGCACAACCCGCACGAATACTCAAGCATCGATTCGATATTCCTCGGTCTCGGGGTCGTAAATTGGTTCTCGCTGGTGGGATTCAACATCGTACCAGTTTGACAAGCCAATCTCTCATATTGCAGTAGCTTCTTTCTCTGAATCAATCGACTTTGCTGATATCACGTCCAGATATGTCATCAATACCAGAATACCGATCGATTTCTTTCAATACCATTTTCAGAAGAGCAGCCCTCGAGTTGGTCCTGAGCATATCCATATCTTCAACGCTACCCACCTCAGAAACATGACCGGTTCTGATGATGTTCATACCAAAATACAGCGAGCAAAAAATGCTGAACAGCATCGTACTCTGCTCCTCAATACTGTCTCGAGCTTGTGCTGCATGCTGAGACTCGAGGGTGGAGGGGGGCATTGAGGGAAATCAACAAAAGAGGTGTCAATACAGCGTTGTGTGGGCTGCTAGTCTGGAATCCGCTGCATCAGGGCGGAGGATGCTTGAGCTCTGCAAAACAGACGCTTACGAGTCGAGAGCTTCGAGCGGTTACGGCGTACCACTGGAGTTTGTCTGAGACATGCACGCAGGTCGATTTTCAAACAATCACACAGGAGTGAAAAGAAGTTCACGACCAGTCACATACAGCTTATTTATTGCAAATAGCGTTCTGATCTTGCTCTGAATTGTGTGTCCCTCTCTCAGTCAGGTCAATATCGACTTTGCAGAAGATATTGCATAGCATGTGAGAAGCCCGAGCCATTGGTCAGGCCCAACACGCCAACGAGAGTCGAGTGAGGTAGCAGAAGCCAATCAAACAGTGGCTGCGAGTACCACCAAGGGTCAAAACCATCTGCCATATCAGTGACAATCAGAATCACGTGCAAATTGGCGGTGTTGAAACATGATGTTTTGACCATGTCACAACTCAACTCCATGCACTCCAGCTGGCCCTGAGATTTGATCGACGCTTGATTTGATTGTTACAGATTACAGTTTCAGCAATATCTCGCTGGACAATTGTTAAAATCCACAATCACACTACAACTCATAGTCCAACATGGCGCAAGTGCGCAAATATGCCGCGCTGCCCGACCTGGTAAACAAGACACGCATTAGTAAACCGACAGACTCGAGGCTAACCACCAAAACAAGGACGAATCGCCAGACACATACGAGACGCCAGACCTCACAGACGACGCATCCACATTACCGACATCGACAGCATGGTCAGAGACATCCGACACGGAAGCGAACCCCAGCATCAGCCGAACCAAGCTCCAACCCGACGAAGCGCGATCCCAGTTCCAATCCTCGCGCGTCGACGCACGGGAAACCGACTTCTCGGATCGAGTGAGCAGCAAGAGAAGGGCATATGTGGTGAGCAACAGGGCGCAAGATCAAGATGGCGACGACTACGACAGCGAGGACGAGAGCGAGAGTCTGCAGAGGAAGCTGGCGAGGCTGAACAGGGAGGTGCACGAGGTGCAGAATGAGCTGGACAAGAGGAAGACCGAGTCGAACGGGACACAGGCACACGCAGAGGATGGAGACGTGGCCGCTCAATTGGCTCAACTGAGTACAGCGCTGGACGGCATGCGCCAGTCGCAATCCGCACAAGTTCGTCTGAGCAAACAACTGGCAACCCCGACACCAGCAAAGGCAGATGCCGTGACAGTGCCAGAGTCAACCCGTCCCGAAGATGCCGCAAAAGATACTACCGACACACAAGCATTGAACAAGGTCGCCGATTTCGATGCCCGCCTCGCGCTCCTCGAACGCCAACTCGGCATCACCTCCCTCGACACCCCCGAAGCCGCCTCGACCACAACCTCAACCTTTACACCCATCCTCCCCACCCTCTCGCTTCTAGACCGTCAAATAGCCCTCCTCACTTCTTCTCCCTCTCAATCCCACATCGACACTCTTTCCCAAAGACTCCAACAGCAACAACCATCCCCCACAAAACCAACGGAAGCCAACCCCGAAGCACACTCTCCAGAAGACATGGCAAAACTGCGCGCCCTCTACGCCCTCCTACCCACCCTGACGTCTCTGAGCCCCACACTACCTCCGCTCCTCACCCGTCTCCGGTCTCTACGGACTCTACACGCCAACGCCGTGACGGCGAGCCAAACACTCGACGATGTAGAGCAAAGACAAGACGAAGCAGACAAGGAAATCCGCGAATGGCGCGACGGGCTCAAAAAAGTGGAGGACGCCGTCGCGAGAGCCGAGAGCGGTATGCTCGAAAACAGCGCTGCTGTCGAGACTTGGGTCAAAGAGTTGGAGGAGAGGGTCAAGAAGCTCGGGTAGAGAGACAAACATAGAAGGGGATATCTACAAATGAGCAAAAACTCAGCCATGTGAAGTTTGGATTGGATGAAGTGATTAGATTAAATAGAAGATATGATACAGTGAAAGGGTATGCCAACTCTGTATGAGAGAAAGAAACAAAGACATGCTGTTTTGCTCGCCATGCCGGTCGAGGGTAAACCAAATATGCGCCGCCGAAAATGCAGAAAGGAAAACCACAGCCAATACTCTTATGCCTCGCCCTTCTCGGGGTCATGCAGCTTTCCCCCCTTTGCAGCCTTCCTATCTGCATCTTCTTGGGCCTGCGCCGCGGCGTTTGCTCGCTGAGCATCAAGTCCCGTCTTTGTCTCGGTGTGCTTCTTGCTGAGCTCCTTCTTCTGGATGAACAGACTCACAATCAAGCCCAGTGCTGCAAAACACACGTACATGATCCACATGGGATGCAAGGCCTGTGCGAATGCCATCTGCGCAACCTTCTTTTGTCCGCTGGGCAGGTTGTCGATGAGCTCCGTGTTGGCACCGGCACCGCCTCCTGTCAACTGCGCAGCGACCTGAGGACCCAGGGCTGCCACCAGCGTGGCCGTCTTGGTGTTCATCTGGTTTTGGTACACGGTTTGACCAATGACGACCGAGATGGAGGTGAAGATTTGGCGGACGAAACCAAAGGTTGCCGTCGCTGTGGCGATATCTCTGGGCTGGACGCGAGTTTGGAGTGCGATCAACGGGGCTTGGAAATTAGGGCCTGGAATTGTTTGTTAGCTCTGGAAGTGTAAGAGAGATGAGGCGAGTTCGCTTACCGATACCGATTCCTGCGATGATCTGGTAGATGATCAACTTCGCCCAGCCACTGTTGGCTGTAAAGTCGACAAAGAGACCAAAGCCCAGAACGAGAAAGACCATTCCAAACCAGATTGCGGGCAAGTATTGGCCTGTCTTTCGGATAAAGATACCAGTGGCCATCGAAGCAAAGGACAAAGACAAGGCTTGAGGCAGAATGTAGACACCCGACAAAAGAGGCGTGGCTCCACGAGCAGCCTGGAAGTACAAAGGCAAGTAGTATGATGCCGAGATGAAGACCATACCGTGAATGGCACAGACACCAAGGACGGCAATGTTGCTGTGGCTCTGGAAGAGGCGCAAAGGCATCACTGGCGATTTGGCAAATTTCCACTCGTTGATGAAGAACAAGAACATGGTGAAGACACCCATAATGATCAGGCACAGGACGGTTGCAGAGTCCCATGGGTAGGTGACGCCTCCATACTCCAGGCCGAACAGGAACATCAGGACGCCACCGACGACAAGCAAGGCTCCAATCCAGTCGATTGCTTTTAAACCTTCCCATAGAGGAGTTCTTGGTGTCTTCAAGTCGAGGAAGAAGAAGATAATGGCGAGGGCAGCACCATCGAGAGGCAGGTTGATATAGAAGCACCATCTCCACGAAACCTTCTCGGTGAAGACACCTCCAATGACAGGTCCGATGGCTGAAGCCAATGCCCAGACACCTCCAATGATACCGAAGTAAGCACCTCGTCTTCTGAGACTGAACAAGTCGCTGATGCAGATGTTGACAAGAGTGACCAGACCACCGCCTCCCACACCTTGAATAGCACGGGCAGCAATAAGCATTCCGATGCTGTTGGCAAGAGCAGCGATGAGCGATCCGATGAGAAAGAGCAGGTTTGCGACAATCAAGATAGGCTTTCGTCCAAAGATGTCTGAGATTTTGCCCCACAAGGGCACACTCGAAGCATTCCCAAGCAGGTATGCTGAACCAATCCATGTATAACCTGCGGCCGAGTGGAAATATTCCGAAATGGTGGGCAGAGCGGTTGTGATAATAGTGACGTCGAGGGCAGCGAGGAAGACGGCCATGCCCAGAGCAGTCATAATCAAAGCAATCTTGCCCTTTGATCGCTCTTCCAATGGAGTTGAATCCTTGCGCTCCAGCTGTGGTTTTTCTTGTGGCGGTACATCATCGTTTTTGGTGGATACTGAAGACGTGCTGTTGTTCTCGACGTCTTCTGAGAGTTGGTTGGCGGGTACAGCGTTCGTGGTCGCGGCTCCAGGACCAGCCTCTGCAGCGGCTTCCTCTCGTGCAACCTCGGTCTGTCGCGCTGTGTCGCTCATGGTGGCACAGATATGAATTGTTGTGTCGAAAGGAGACTAGGTGTCCTAGGTGTCGAAAAGGAGATAGGGCAAGAGAGCGGCATGACTCTTTTCTTTTGTCCTGCAGACGATGCGAAAATGCGCGCCTCCTCTACCGGCATCTCGGCCAAAAACATTCTAAAAGCCGTCTCGCTCTCCGTTCATCTCGGCCGACATGTCCGAGCAATCTTCTCGCTCGTCATTGATCCTTTGATCTTTTACTGTTGCAATTTTCGGGTGTCCGACCAAATCCATCTGTGGCAAAGTGCCTAGACGAGCTTTACGTTCTCTCAACTCGAGGCATCGCCAGTTTCTGAAAGTCGAGCATCGATCGCATCACATCTGTCACTTTTCTTGGCGACAGATCTCTCTCCACACCTTGGCGAGGTTTGTTTGTCTTTTGGTGGAACGTGGGGTTTGTTCTAGAAGAATGACACCTACGACATCGCTCCACGATCGAAGAAGCCTTGTAGATCTGCCAGTCCTTGCGACTCCCGCCGCCATCACGTTGCACGATTGACTGGCCTATTGAACATCCAACGTATCTGCTGGTGACAAGAACATGACACAAAATGGCCGTCAGAACTGTTGTGCCTGTAGTAGGCGTCACATCGATATGCCTCTAGTCACAGATCACAGCTGGCATTGCTCGGCACAGCAGTCTGAATAGGACTCAAGTTGAGGGTCAGAGTTGTACACAGACCAAATGGCAAACATGTCAAGGCCCTACATTGCCCATGATCAACAGCTGGATCCTCAGGTTGGTACTCTATGGCATCCTTGATTGTGGGCAGCAGGACGAGCCCCTCCATGATTCCAGTACAAAGGCCTTCTCAACTATGGCATGGACGTGAAGTATTATTATCTCGTTTGGTTTCAGCAGGTCATGGGTATCACCAGATTGAGGTCAGTGTTAATGTAAGCTCAGCATGACTCTCCACAAGCAGAACCTAGACTTTGATGCATATGATGCACTTCAAAGAAACGAACGTCTGAATCTTCCGGAATTACTGCACCTTCCGTTCGAACGACACAATGCACACAGACGCGCGACGAACTGTGCAGCTTGGTTCGGGAAAGAGCAAAACATCCACGCCAAATCCGAGCTGCCAAAACAATTGCAGCCTTGTTTACCAGGCACGCTCACCTAACACACACACCTTTTTCTTCTCCTTTAGAAACCTTCCTCTATACTAGGCGCGTGAGTGCTTTCTCCTTTGGTCACTTTACACCTCCTCCATCTGCCTCTCGGACACTCGTCACTTGGCACGCACTTTCGCTTCAGTCAGATCGCACTTTCCTGTCACTACCGCCTCACCAAGCGCGCATTCCTTCTTCAATTAACACATACTTCCTCTCCAGACAACCTTCATCGACAAATACGATTATTTAGACAGCATGTGTTTCCATCGATATACCGAACACCCCTGTGGCCACCCGAGCACGTCGATTGGGAAATGCACGATTGACATTCTAGCCACGGCAGTGCCATTCTGCGATCATTACAACGTTGTAAAGGACAAGTCATTGGATCTCTGTGGCGGTGACTACTGCAAAGAGGACAAGGATACTGCCCATTGGGTCGAGAACGGATCAGCTCTGTTGACAGCGTGCGAAGATGACCTTGCGTACTTCAAGCATCGCCTCCAGACTCTTTTCCGTCTGCTTCAAGCTTTTGAACAATACAAACAGGCTTTCGGCGTCTTGCAAGAGAACGACATGGACAGAGCCCGGACCATGCACGACGAGTATGAGGCATTGCGCCACACATACTGGGACACCAAAGCCAGACGTCAACTCATCACAGATGGCATCCAAAAGGCTAAACAAAAGCAACAAGCTGTCGTTGCGGAGAAGATGCGAAGGGTGCAGCAATACATTGATGGCCTGAAACCGAGCTCTGCTCACCCTCCTTCACCACAAAGCATCCCAAGAACCATTCCGACACATGCAAGCGGATTGGTGAGGCGCACCAGCTCGGGTCTTTGGGAAACTGGAGATACTTCTGCAACTCCTTGTCGACCTCCTACCAAACTTGTTTCTCCCGTCAAACGCAAGCCAAAGTCGTCAAATCTTTCGGCTCCGACCACCTACAGCCCCCCCTCCCTGGCGTCTCCTTTTGCGGCCGTGGCTGGGATTCGCAAGACAGCTGTTGTTCCCGACCCCACACCACCTAAGAAGAGACGCGGAAGACCTCCAAAGGCCAGTAAAGTGGCAGACGTTGAATCTCAGCCTTCAGTCCCCTTTGACACGTCTATTCACGACGTCCAGATCAACAACGATGACTCGTCCATGGCTGGTGACCAGCATTCGGTGTCTAAGTCTCGATCGACCAAACGCAGCAACAAAAAGGGTCCATCTGACCAAACCCTTGCATCATCAGGAGTTCGTCGCAGCGAACGTGCCAAGCAGCGAATTAGCTATGCGGAATCACCTACTTCGTCTCCTGAACGACCTGCTCCAGATGAGTTTGAGCCTGACGCAGAAACGGCACCTATCGGTCAACCTCAGAAGTCAACAAGAGTCACCAGAAAAACAAGTGGCAAGAGTAAACCGCAGAAAGAGGATTTTTATGCCACCGAGGAGGAGGATGAAGACAAGGGTATGGATGACGACGATGAGTGGCAGGCCGATGGAGATGTTGGAGAGGACGATATGGACTTTGAGCCCACACCTGTTCAGAAGACACGCTCTAATGCGAAGCGCGCCGCAGCATCTCCTCCCATGGATTCACGATCTCTGAAACGCCAGGCCAGAGCTGTCTGTGGAAATACTAGACAACATGATTCCAGCCACCACGATGAGATGGCATCACCTGACAAAACTTCCTACCACATGGCCCCTGAGCTTGGCAACAGATGGACTCACACCACAGCTCAGTCAAAAAACCCAGCAGGTGTTCACAACGTGCCCTCGACATCATACAACAACATGATGGCTGTCGGAAACAGGTCGAAACTGCAGTATCACACTAACCCAATGGCAGACGGAGTGACTCTCAATGCCACAAACCACCAGAGTCAGATTCTTACCGAGGCTGAAATGTCACCGCTACGTCGATCAGACTGGATGAACGGACTGGACATGGCAGACATGGCACTATCACTCGACAACGTTGACGACCCCAACGACTACGACTTTGACGTCAATGCTATGAGCAGGATCATTGCCGAACTCGATGCTCAGCAAAGCTAGACTGTTTGCGTGAGAAAGATGAAGCAATGCGAGAAGCAATGGGATGAGCAATGGCGGTGCACCATGAGATGAAAATGAGGATGCAGAAAGCATTGGGAATGGAGACGGGCTAACATGAGTTCCAAAAGAGCGACACGACGATGAGATTGTCAGGAGAAAAGGCATGGAAGATATCGACGAGGGACATCATAAGCAGTAGTAGTGTAGAGGTAGCATTAACAGGTGTACTTTGAGTATTCAGATTAGTAGTCAGCCCCATCGCTTGTCCACATAGCCAAAACTGACAATGCATGTTTCAGTCGATGCTTTCAGTCCTTTGCGATGTTGCTAACTGGACAATCTGGTAGCTCATTCGATAACTGGCGTGAAGAGCCACTTTGAGTCAAGTGCAGAAGCGGAGAAGCGGAAGAATTCTCGACAGACTGGCAGATACCCGTACATGATACAAGATGAATGGAACCAGTCCACTAGTTTCTGCGCATAGCCCTCTTCTTCCTGCGCTCAAAGTCTCTGCCGATATCACCAGCAGAACCACCTCTACCACCATCATCATCAACCTTTCTTTTCCTACTCCTCTCCAAAGCACCACCCACACCACCAGCACCAGTCCTCTCCCCCTTCTTTGTCAGTCTATCAATACGCCCAATCCCCTGCCCCAGCAAATCCCACTCTTCACCGCCAAATCCACCACGCTTATTGCCACCCTTCTTCGCGCGCTCCTTTTTGGATTCTTTGGGCAAGCGCACGAGGTTGGATTCTTCGTAGGCGGTGCGCTCGGCTTCTTCTTTGCGTTCGCGGGCGGACTTGTCGCGGCGGCCGCCGGCGGTGATGGTGCTGCCGATGGAGGGTTGGGCTGTGGGGGCGCCGCTGAGCTCGTCGGCGACGTATTCGTCGATTGTGTTGCTGCGCATGGGCTTGCGATCTCCCTTTTCGCGGCGAGGGGAAGGGGGTGCGGGCATGGTTGTTGCGTTTATGCGTGGGGGTCTGTAGATGCCGTCGTTTGTCTCGGGCTTTGAGGAAGATGTGGGTTCGGTTGCGTCCGAGGGGCGAGTGAGGGCGTTGGGGTTGGGGCGGAAGGCGAGGCCGTCGTCTGAGTCTGCTTCTGAGGCGTCATCGTCGTCGTCGTCGGAGTTTTCGTCAGAGTCTGATGCTGCTGAGGTGGCAGCTGCGGTGGCTTGTTTGGCAACTGCAGCTTTCTGTACGGCACCGCGGGCTTCGTCCTCGGCGGCGCGGACGACCTTGTCGATTTGGTACTTGAGTCTGTCTTCCAAGGGTCGCACGCCCTTTTCTAGGTATACGCGGTGCTTGACAAGGTCTCTAACGAGCTGGTCGTCAAGGTCGCCAGCATTGGTCTTTCCATCCTTGGCGCTACGGATGACGGCCAAGTTGCGAAGGGCCAGGGTTTGCAGGTATGAAAGAAAGAGCTCGTTCTTTGCGTCCAGAAGAGTGATGCCGTTTGCCGGAGGAAGAATCGAGTCGCCGGTGGGCAGCGCCGGGATAGCTGATTCCAGAGAACTCGTCAGACCGGGGAGTATCGATGCCAAACTCGTATCCATGCTTGCTGCTGCCATTGTGTTTGCTAGGTTGGAATGAAATAAATATGCGTTCAACTTTTCGAGAATTTCCCAAAGAAGGCGGGAACTTTTTCGCCGACATCCCCGGCTTGTTTGACTTGTTTGATGGCCGTAGTCGATCACATGAAAGCAGGGTCCACTTTGATACATTCACCTGCAACTTTCCTCTTGTTTCACACATTCTTGATTGGCAAAATATAGGGGTATCATAAATACTACCTGATGAGAGAAACGAACCGTCCTCTTGCGCCCCATCATGTCGACACATGGTCTCGTCGGAAGATCATTTCTGAGCACGCAGTTCAACAAGAAAGCATCAGAGGCATCATCGCTGTCGTAGGATTTCTTCCAAAAGGTTCAGTATAGGCCATTGTCGGTGACGGGGGAGATGGAGTTGAAGAGGAAAAGGCTTTGCGCACCTGTGAGGAACTCTTCGCTACATGGCTGTTAGCGCACTATCATGGACATTAACACTCAAAGGCCACTTACAAAGACAGAGTAATGTATCCGTCACGGTCATCGTCATACTTCTTGAAGACGTCCGTCATACGCTTCAAGCTGATACACGCCTGGACAAACAGATCGAAGCTGAGCGTCTTCTCACGCCCGCCGCCGTACGACTCATCGCCTCTTCCGCGTGTCGTTCTCGCAAACGTGTTGAACAGCAACTGAACAAACTGAGGACTCAGACGGTAGCCGAAGGCGACGAGAGCATCCGCAAACTCTTGGAAGCTGATATTACCCGAGCGGTCGACGTCAAAGCGGTCGAAGAGGTTGCGCCAGGCGGCCAGGAACCCCCACAGGCCGCAGAACTCGTCAAAGTTGATGGTGCCGCTACGGTCCGTGTCAAACATGCGGATCATCATGCGCACAGTGTGTGCGTCGAATGCCGTGTAGTCGCCGTTCACCAGAGCGCTGCGCAACGAAGACTCGCTCAGTTGGCCGTTGCGCTCCTTGTCCACGGCCATGAACAGCGGCCATAATGCCTCACGGCTGTTAGGGTCAGGGTTCTGGGGCGGTGCGACGGTAGGTGGGCGTTGGGCTTGAGGAATTGGAGGACGGTTGTGATATCCAGATGGCCGAGGACCTTGACCATAGTTGGCTGGAGGTGGAGGTGATGCGAATGCATTGCGTGGAGGGGGAGGGGCGCCGCCAGCAGCGGGAGTTGACGAGGGGCCGTATCCACTGTTACTGCTGTATCGCTGCTGCTGATGTTGTTGCGGCTGCTGGGGCGGCGGGTAATTGTCGTAGCGCTGCGGGGCGGATCCCATGGCGGGAGATTGGTGACTGGGAGGGCGCGAGTACGACTGTGACTGCTGAGGCGGTGGTGGTTGTGGTTTGTTATGGTAGCTGGCTGTCGACGACTGTCTCTGTGGGTTGTTCTGCGACAGCATGGCCGCTGCCTGGTCGGGTTCGGCGTGTCTAGGAGAGCCATCAGCCGTGCCCGATGCGCCCAGCGTGCGAATGCGCCCAAACATACGCTGGAAGGGCATCCGGGTTGCCCGAGTATCCTCGGTTGTATGCCATGTTTGCGTGCGGCGATGTCAATCGAGTGAAGAAGAGGAAGCAGGAAAGGCGGCCGGCATGCGCATCAAGTAATCGTCTGCCATGGCTGACCTGCTGAGCCAAGGGAGCTCAAGTCCGCTTCCTTATTGCCAGCCAGCCCCACCTGTCACCATGACTCGACCATATACCGGCTTCCGTATTACTGCCGTATTGCGTATGCTCATCTGAATTTCTGATCTTCTTGGTTCTGTCTGCTTTGACGCGCGTATTAATTGCATCCCCTATAAGTACTATCTGGATGCTGTGGTAGTTACTGTCCCTAGTGAATAATTATTCGACATTTACTCCCTCTCCGACTTCTTTTTGATCTTGCTCAGACATCCTCGCAGTATTTCGCTGTGTCCATCAACGCCTTGTGCCTGTGCAAATCAATAGTATGCAATCATTACTCCACCGCCTCTCTAATCCTTGCTTCTCTTCCCACCTCCTCCTGCTTCTTCCTCCGCTTTTCGCTTCTTCTCGTCTTCCTCTTTAAACCCTGGCCCGCTGAACACCACTGGCGTCTGGAAATTGAGTGGACTCGGCATCATGTTGTTGTCTCTCCCGAACCATGCATCGGGCCAGAATGACGAAGGACTGGGCAGGAGATGATTCCCATCCATGACCCGACTGGGTAATGCAGAGAGCGGTGTTTCGATGTGATCTCGCTCGCGGTTTACAAGCGGATTCGTACTGATAGGCGGCGCCGGTCGCGCGAATGGATTGGGCGGTCCAGATGCACCTGCAGAAAGGACTGCATTCGTAGATGGTGATGGAGGTGGAAGAACTACCCCTTGAGCAACCCGCATCGGCGTCGCCGCTGTACTGCCATCTTTTGGTGATGAATCTGCTGTCGCACTACCTCCGTCTGATTGTTCACTAGGAATCTGCACTTTCAATCGTGGTCGTTTGGCTTCGGCAGCCGCGCCTCCTGGGCGTATGGGTCCAGGTATTGAAGACATGGAGCCCGTGCGTTGGGGAGGTCCTGGAGGAGGCGCTTGCATGGTAGGATTAGACGTGGCTGGTGGTGGTTGTGCAGCATTTGCGGCTGCTATCGGCTCTGCAAGGCTTGGACCTGCGTCGTCAGGCTTTTGGCGTAGTGCAGAAGAGACATCGACCGAATGTGAGCGGGGAACTTCGGTTTTTATGACCGGTTCCCTGTAATTGGAAGTACTTCCACCCCAATGCTGAGCGAGGAGCGAGCGGCTATCGTCAATTGGCGTAAATATACTATGCGATCTCGCATGCGCTGGCAAAGGTCTTGGCTGGGGTAGCGGAGGACTTTGGAAAGTATTTTGGTCAGGTTGAGGAGAAGGTTGCGCGCTGTGTGACTGATTCTGTTGATATTGCTGCTGTGGTGTCGGAATATGTTGCTGTGCGCCCGGATGAACCTGGCTCATGAAGTGTGGTGGAACCGAAGATTGCCTTCTCTGTTCTTGCAAATATGCCTGCTGAGCAGCAACTTGCATTTGTTGTTGAGTGGGTGGGGGATAAGCGGCGTAGTATTGAGGAGGTTGGACAGCGAAACCTTGCGGGGTAGGTCGCTGCATGACAGGATTCGGGGGCGGAGGATGGTAGGGAGCGTTCGGAGAATAGGCATAGGTAGGCTGAGGAGCAGGTGCTTGCGACGGAGTGCCCATGTGCTGAGGCACCAGGTTCGAGCTAGTACGGCGGAAGTGCGAAACGCGGGACGCAGGACGTGAGCCATTCGGCGGCTGGGGAGTAGCCATGCGCTGAGGGAAAGCGGGCATGGCGCCGTTCGGAATGGGCGGCGATGCAGAAGGCGTCGAGTTTCTCATGTGCTGGAGGCCGGGTTGGTGCTGGAGAGGGTGTTGAATCATGGCAGGCTCAGGCGGCGAGTGCGATTCGTGCTGGTCGGCGGGCTCCTCATCTCCTTCCTCATCATCGTCACCACCACCTTTGCCCTGGAAATCGGCGGGTCCTTTGTGTTCGTGTGCGCCGCCATACTGTATAGAGTCAGCCATGGTTCGCAAGCGTATCTGTGGGCGGCAGATGATAGCATACATATTGGAAACGAGCGACGGTCTCGTGAATGTCGCCGGACGAGAACTCGTACAGCTTCTTGTTATTACCAAAGATGATGACAGCGACATCGACAGAGCATAGCACGCTCAACTCGTAGGCCTTCTTGAATAGACCGCCTTTACGCTTCAAGAAGGTGCTGCCATGGCCGTTAGCATTGACAGCTCAAAATAGATGAGAGGCGGTGGTCCGTACACGCTCCGATTCCTGTCGTCCTTGATAGGACGGATCTCAATCTTTCTTCTGCCCATTGTCGACGTGCACGCGTGAAAGGCGCGGACAGCGAGTGCAGAAACGGAAAAGGTACAAATTCAACTTTCATGCGACAAGCAGGTTGGTCGGACGCGCAATAAACGGATGGCTGTCAGAGGCTTGGCTTCCTCTGTTCTGGTCTGCTGGGAGCGTCTCGTTACCGCTTGCTGAACATGCAGCGTATGCACGTCGTGTCGTATTTGCTTGAGCTCCTCGTAAACCTGCGCAGGACAGCTGCGAGTCGACGCGTGATAAGAGTGTATTGTATCCTGCCTGCGTCAGATCAAATGCGAAAAGTCAGCGCTTGAGCCACGAGCCACGGGCGCGGGAAGTGATGCTCCTGAAATAGTAACGAGTAACGCTCGGCCGCCCCAAGCTTCGTCGCTGAAACTCGCCCCTCTGTTTGTTCCGACGTTCAGAATACCGATGCTATCAGAATGCCAACTGACGTTGACATCCTTGATGAAGATAGTCGGGTTCAACCATCCAATCGCTGTGACACGCTGTGGCATTTATATACTTGCAGTTCCTACCGAGATCTTACTCCAAAGACTCGTCCATAGCGACACGAATATGCGATCTCTCGGGTCATCGAAGCTAGAGTAAAGTGCATGAGTTTAACATCGACAGAGAATTGGTTAGAATATGGTCACTAAGGGCAATAAAATGTGTTTGTTCTGCCTCCTGCGTTTTCTCGCAAAGACATTGACAAAGATGTGGAACTCGTCATTGCCAGACGCAGAACGAATGGAATACCCAGGTCGCTCAGAGGCTAATCACTGATCTCTTTTCTCTAGATGCCAACGTTCAGAACGCTGAGATCATTGAGTTGTTAATCGACAAGAAGCCAATTGTAATGGCACATCGATCGCTCCCTCCACCTCTCTCATGAAACACCTCTTACCCTGTTGTCCCATCCACTCGGTCTGCGGCGATCCGGCTCTGTACCCCCTTGGCGCTCGCTGTGCTGTCAGAATCGCGCTTTGCGGCACCGGGGCTGGAGCAGATACCAACTGCTATAACCTGTCTGCAAGGGCGGACCATTCGATTCTGTCTAGAGTCTCTTGATACCTGCGCATGTCGTTCTATCGACATTCTTCTGCACACTCAGGCGCGGAGTCTCTCGAGCTTCCAACGTCGGATGTGGAACATGGACCATCCCGTGGTCAACTCCCTCTCCCTATAGCCAGCTGCGAACCAGATTTCCGTCGGCTACATCTCCTAGACACAGAACAGCTCTGGAAGATTGAAGTAGGTAAAGTAATCATTCAGTCATATAACAGCTCGCTGTTGTACAACATGCATCTAGGATTGCTGGGGGTCGTGACCCCAGTTCTTCAGAGACTTAGCACTCTTGCTTTCCGGGTCCTGCTTTGCTTTTCCTTCCTGGGCCAAATGGCGCTTGTTGTACGCCACGACTTTGCGCATGTGGCTAATATCATCCTCGTCGTATTTGCTGGGATCTTTGCTCGGGTTCTTCTCCAAGATCTTGATGATCTTACGACCGCTACAAAGAGATGGATCAGATCCTGTGCGACATGTCATGAGAAGATATCGAGTTCGAGGGCACTTACCTCTCGTGGCCAATGGTCTCACCTGAGCCATCATCTTTAGACCAGCCTGCGCCAGCAGAGTCCTCACCACCGAGCCATTCCTTGAGCTGGTCTGGGCCCATGTTGACTAGCTCATTGAACTCTCTAACACTGCATCAGTTCTGGGGGTTCTCTCAAGACCAAACCGAGGCTGCGAAGACGGTGTACTCACTTGATGACTGTGTCGTTGTCTTTGACCTAAAAACACAGTCAGCATCATGGTTGAAGCATGGCACTACGTTACAATGAGTCCAACGTCTCCCATGTCAGCAGCCCCAGCGCAGCAAAACAGGTGCTGGAAATCGATCAGGAGAATGGCTGGTGCTAGTATGGCCAGCAGCATATTTTTCTGGACGAGATCCTTCTCTTCATCTGCACAATGCCGGACACATCTCCGTGACACGGCGGCGTGTCTAGACCCCAAGCAACATAGGTTGACAAGTGAACGTACCATTTTGATAGCAGAGATTGAAAAACTTCGGGTTGTTTGGTGTTTGTTATATCGCTGGAGACGCAATGGAGATCTTGTCAGTCGAGCAAAGGTATACATAAGGTAAATGAGGGAGCAGTGTTCTCTGAGGAAGCAGTTTCAATACATTCCAATTACAGCTTGACATCATGAATGACATCATGGAAGTTCAAGGAGATCATGCTCTATCGTCTACCGTTCTCATAAGTGTATACAGGAAGCGATGTGCTTGAGAATTCAAGTTGCTGACCACAAGGAGGCATGCATGCAGTTCCGATACTGGTTTTATGCAATCAACTGCCGCGAAAGTACGTTCTCCGTCGCAATATACAGATAGCATGCTGCAATCTACAGGGTCGCATTGACATTTCACATGCTTGGCCTTTGCTCAAAACTAGGTTTGCGGGTATGGGCCGTTGGCGTTAGAGAGCCTGTGATTAGCGCACCCTTGGTCGCCAGAGTTAAATTGCTATAGAAAAAGTGTCTCAGAAACACTCGTCTTGCGGCGCGCGACTCGCGGTTGAGCGTACATTCAGGGACCAGGGGTTTCCGACTGCGACGAGGGCTGCAGACGCAGGCGGGCTATCTTGATCGCCAATGATGTGCTGGCACCCTTATAGGATCCGGTTACAAGCCAGAACTTACCGCTGGCGGAGGTCAACAAACAAGGACATCAGTCAGTCGTTGATGCACGATGTTATCAGATAAAGAATGATGGAGGGCAGTTCGGCCAACAAGGTGGTTTCGGCTAGCACGCCCGCGCGAATGAGCTACTGCAAGCTGTAAGTTGCTCAGTGCAGTGCAGCACACCCAGGTAACTAATAACTGCTGGGCTGCATCCATTCTGGCCATTCATTAGGCCAGGTAGCTGCTCGTTTCTCGTCCAACTCACCTCCATCTCTTCGACTCGAGTTTGACAGCTCGTACAGTTTCACCTCGGGTGGCTTGACGGAAAACAGGATCGACCGCGGGCAGGACGCACCTGGTAGATTTGCATACAAGGTTATTTTATTAACTTACTCAGTCCTCAAAGGTACCGCAAGTCCCCCGATTTAGCTATTACCTTTCTTGTCTCACCCCACCCCTCTCCCTCTCGCCCTCTCTCTCTTCTCTTCTCTTCTCTCCTCCCCTCTCCTCTCCTCTCCTCTTTGCGCAAGAGTCGAGTCGACCATTGGCTCTTTGCTTCCAGAACACATCAACTGACGCTCTCAATTGGTCTGCCAGCTATCGCGGACGCGCCGACACATGATTTCAATTGTTTCTCGCGTATTCATACAGTATCGCTGATAATCGACAAGCCCGCGACTTGTGGCCGCCATCGCCATGGTGTTTCTTTCAAAGGTCTTCAAGAGCAAGGATGCAAAAGTGAGCGCAAAGCACAAAGTACAACAAGTGAACTCAAGCCAAGGGCACATGCCCCTAGCAAAGCCTAGATTTGTATCGACATGGAACAGCAAAGAGATCGAGCCGGACGAGGTTGATGAGCTCATACAAGTGTGTACTCTGATTCTCAAATCAAGAGGTATGCAACTCGCATGGCGTTACGGACCACGATTTGCTGACGGGACCTCTTAGCCGAGGCACTGGACACACCCTTCCTACTCCTGCCCTTCAGACCAGAAACCGACACCGTGCCAGCAAAGACGTTTATCAACAACTTCTTCAAAAGCAACCGCGAGGGGGGCAGGAGTTACACTGGTTCGAGCCTTCGCAGAGAGCTTGTTCTTACCGATCCAGCAGTACGTCTGATCGCTCTCGAAACCTTAGCCCTGGTTAACGTGAGTCCAGATTCTCTGCAGCATTCTCAAATGGTGCTGGAGTCGCATGCCTGGCGGTGTTGTAACCTGGCCAGTCTATCATGGTTTCTCTCTGGGGGAACGTGGTTCGTACTCTATATCTGCATGGAACTACACAGTCGGCTAATCTGAGTCAGATTCAAACATGGCAAGAAACGCCTTTCATACCTTTATCCCCATGAGCGTCAATTCCAACGCCAGAAAAAACATCATTTACAACTTCTTCGATCTCTTGACCGCCATCGCTGCTCACGGCAAGACCAATGGATTTGGAGGCAGAAAACTATCGCGTATGGCTGGTTGGTGGGCATTTGAGCACTCGGACGACGGCAAAGGGTTTGAAGGCGGCTACAAATCATGGGCGACGTGAGTTCTTCTTGTCCTACGTTTACGCTGATTGATGCTGACTAACTACTACCAAAAGCGCTGCGGATGCTTCCAGTCATCTCTTTTTTGGCTACCTCAGATCTTTGAACCCCGAGGCTCTGGACGGCTTCACAGGCATCAACGGTCTACCGCGATCTATCCAGGCATTATTAGCTCAGACCGAGTATCCTCCGGAAGCGCCTATGCTCATGCAAAAGCAAATCCCCAAAGTCGTCATGCTTGTGGACGTCGTTTCTCCTGGTCCCTTTGCTTTACTTCGCAGAACCAACAACTTCAACTACCGGGACGAAGATCTGCAGATGCTGTCGGAATTTGATGATCCTGTTCAAGCATTGACCGAAGAATGCAGACGTGTTCTTCACTGCATTGCCTCTGCAAACCAGTCTATCCCTGTGCGATCTCAAAGTAACATGAGTATTGGTTTGGAGAGTCTCAACAATAGACCAGATGAATCTTGGTCACACTTCCAGGACTTTGGATTCTCTTCGATCGGCGATGACTCCAACGATCTTGCAAGTAGCTCATCTTCACCGAGCCTGGAGGCAAGACCGTCAGGACTAAGGTCTGCACCCCGATCCCGCGCCGATAATGGCGGCCGACCCACGACACCCTCTTGGGCCGACTTCCTGAATTCTGGGTTCGTCGATGAAGGCAATAACTCAAAATCAGCTCCTATTAGGATGTTGATGCCACCAGACAAGATGCTTCCTCCGATCAACAGTGGACTTCCGAGATCATCCAGTGGCTATCAAGAAGAGGATGTCAATCCAGGCGAGCTAGCTAGTATCACAAAGTTCGATCTGGATGACTGCTTCTGGTGGGTCTGGATGACCAGTCTTGCTAGTGAAGAAACTGCTGCAAGGAAGGCGGTATTTGGTCGATGCGCCCTTATTGAGACTGGATTACTCCACGGACGCTGGATCCTGCTGGAGGAACAGATCAAGAGCGCTGCTCCTGAGCCGGGCGAGGATGCATATATCGCCGAGAAGAAGTCACGCTTTGGTTTCAGTCGTAGGTCGAGACAAAGCCGCAGAAAATCGGCCACTGTACCGCCAACCAGATATGACAGTCCTCAATCAGAGCAACAAGCTGCGCCAACAACACCAAACATAACCAGTATCTCTCCGGATCAACAAGCAAGAATTAGGGCTGCAGCAGCCACTCTTGCTCGACAGCATGTCAAAGCAGAGGAAACGCCAAACGGCCAGCGACGAGGACGACATGATGACGCTTCTTCAATGAAGACCAACAGCGTCTTGACACTGGGTTTGACGAGTGAAGCGGCACCAGCTATGAAGTGGGCCCACACATTCGACAAAGAAGTGGTGCGCAAGCAGTACCTGGGCGATAACTTTGCTGGTAAGGGAACGCCTGTAGATATGCATATTCCCGATGATGCTTCTATGCTCGCCGAAACACAAGGACCCAACAAACCCTTACCTCTTCCTGATGCTCGGAAACAATCGGTCTCTGTCTCCGAACACGAGGTATCCACAGCTCCAGATCAACGCAACGCAAGCGTAGAGGATATTCCCCTGGCTCGTTCGCCCTCTACCAGTGCTGAACCCCTGTCACTCAGTGCTTCCATCATCTCCGAGCGACCGGTCGTACACAACGCTACAGAAGTGCCGACCGTATCCTCTGTACCCAAGGAGACCCAGGTAGGAAGGAAGCCAGTCCCGGAGCGTACCAACAACGTCCAGAATCATCCCGCTTTCAGGCCCTCTTTGGAAGGAAAGAGACTTAAGAAGTCAGAAACTTCGGCAGTCAAGGCTGCAAGAGAAGCATGGGAGGCCAAGGCCGCTAACTTCAGCCCTGACAAGATGGCTCACGAGCAGAACAAACGTCCCAGTGGATTCAAGCGGATGTTCAGCAAGGGTCAAAAGAGCGATGATGGTAAGGGTCAGCAGCCATCAGCTTCCATGATTAGCCTCGCTCCCCCTTCTGAAACGAATCTTGGAAGGAGATTGTCTCTGCTTCGCAAGAAATCTACTACCCCAACTCCCCCAGCACAGCCTCCAATGCCAACCAACGAACCACTGTTTCCTCGCCGTGCGGTAGCAAACAACCTGGCAGCGCCTATCTCGGAGCCAAGTCCTCCAGAAGTCAGCCCATTGGCGCCGGGCTTTTCCCAGCAGCATCTCGGAACTGATGATCACATGGTCTCTCCTCTGCATCCGGACCACAGAAGCAATGTCGACGAAGACTACAAGCGTTTTGATCAGGGACCTCTTGCGGACGCTCCTGCCTGGACACCTCGCGAGTCTATCGATTCACATTTGCAAGCACAAGCAGAGGCGGCTCACAAGGCAGATCTGGAAGCAGGACATCTGAATGCACCTGGCGGGTTCCCTGAAACTCCTATGGAGACTCCGATGGAACATGACTCCAGTCGCCAACTCGAGACTGAGCCGGTCTACGATACTGCCCAGCCAGTCACAAACAATCTCGATAGATGGGCACAGATCCGAAAGAACGCTGCTGAGCGCGCAAACAGAGTGAGTGAGGACCAGATCTCTCGCCGTCCATCTCACATCACCACTGGCACCGAAGATGAAGGCGACACCAGCGGCGAAGAGACAATCGAGGACCGAGTCGCTCGCATCAAAGCTCGCGTTGCTCATCTTACTGGCAACCTGGAGAGGGCACCTACAAGCACGCCCCGCTACTAATTCATCGCCATCTCAACATCTTTGTGTTCTTTCTGGCTACCATTTTCTCACTGTCAAAGAATGGCATATACGCAAAACTCTCTAACGCCTACGATGAAACCATAATACCCCTACACACGACCACATGCGGAATTTGCTTTTTGTTATGAGAGCACGTCACGTCTTGGTCGAAAGCCCCTTTTAATCATCCCTCTCCGATTTGCTCTTTCTCGCGATACCAATCTGCACTCACTGGTCTTTCGAATTTATGTTTTTCCTTTTTCACTTTTTTTTCTCCCTCTGATGGTCTGTACATGTTGCTACATATCCTCTGGGTTTCAACGAAGCATTGCGAGGAAGGCGAAATTCAAATGTACACTATCGAATAAGATCAGCAATGGATCTAGCTCAATGTCCTGTCAGGTCATCGTGATATCGCATACTAAACCCCACTTTTGTGGCAGGTGGGGAGAGCTTGAGGTGGGGGATGACCCTGCCTGATGATGCGGTCATCACAACAATGCTGTCTTTCTGTGGTAGACCCAACATACTTGATAACGATCACACGTGTTGAACTTATATCAGTCACTTCAACAATGATTGAAGGCGAAGACCTACTTCTCTGCCCGACCTGTGGCACTCAGTTCGATACATCCGCGAGCAACCCACCAGCAGGCTACTGCAGGATCTGTGATGTAAGTAATTCTCGACCAGATTCACTTCTTCATTCTTGACTCCATGGAGCTTACTGGACAATTTGTGCAATAAAGGATCCTAGACAATACATCCCTGCCAGTGGACAAGCGTGGACGAGTTTGAAGGCCGAGACGGGCAAGCACGAGACCAAGTGGAAGCAAGATGAGCAGGACAAGCGTATCTGGTCCATTTGGGCGGAACCAAAGGTATGTATATGACTTTCAGTTGTTTGAAAAACGAAGACGGCGAAGAGGCAAGGGCCTCTTGAAATCTCATGGCTTGCTCGGCCTTGAATCAGTCATTGAACTCGTGACAAGAAATAAGCGTCCAATCCTTTTTTCTTCAATCATTCAACATCTCGTTGACAAGTCTATCCCATAACTAACTCTTATGTTCCAAACAAAACAGCTCGGCATCGGCCAACGAGCTCTCCTTCTCCAAACCCCTCACGGCAACATCCTCTGGGACTGCATAGCCTACCTCGACCAACCCCTCATCGACTTCGTACGCACCTCCAAAACCTCAAAAGCCCACCAATACACCTCACTAACCGAAAACAGATCAATTCTCTGGGCGGCCTAACAGCAATAGTAATATCCCATCCCCACTTCTACACCACACACATTTCTTGGGCATCTACTTTCCACTGCCCCGTCTATGTTCATGCTTTCGATAAACAATGGTTATGCCGTACGCCTCTCCCCTCCACAAAGCGAGTCTTGCTAGAAAACCAATACGAGGAGATTGTGCAAGGCGTCACTGCCATACAGGTAGGAGGACACTTTGAAGGCAGCATGGTCTTGCATTGGGATAACCATCTGTTTATCGCGGACACCTTTGTCAATGTACCTGTAAGTTTCTTATTCCATCTATCCATACTCATGCTCCTTTTTCCGAGCTAGAGGTAGAAATGGCAGAAGACTGATCGATGCTAAATTTACACTAGTCGGGTTTCTACCGCAAAGACCGACCACAAGGCACGACTTCCTTCTCTTTTATGTGGTAAGTAGACACAAATACTCTTGATCCTCAGTCTTCTTAGTCATCATGGAACTAAAAATCTTACAACAGGAGTATCCCAAACATGATCCCTCTGCCTCCGGATACAATCCACAACATGTGGAAAGCGGTAAAGCCATACGAGTTTACAGCCACTCACGGGTTGTTTGTCGGCTGGGATATCAGAGATGAAGGGGTAAAGAAGAGCGTACTCAAGAGCATGAAGATTCAGGTCAGGAATCAAGGGTTTGCCGAGCATGCTCTCTTGGACGAGGAATGAGTGGACAAGGCCTACACATGACATTCTCTTTGCGGATATTGTTTCGTTGCGGAAAAGAATCCGTGCATTTCTGTAACTACATTTTGACTTGTCGATTCGCACACGGGAAGATGAGATGGACTGAGACGACAATCAACGTTTAAGAAATGATATATGTTGGTCCATTCAAAGAGCTAAATAATTTGGTGACGCCGAAATGTGCTTAGAACAAGATAATATTTGACGCGTGATATGCACAATGCCGCCTAGGATAAAAATGCTTCCCATATGAAGAGAGTCCAAAAAAAGGCTAGAAACCCGCTCGAGTGAAAAAATAGTATCGACAAGAATGTAACAAGAAAAGGTATGGGTATCTTTTGGGATCCGCGCTGTGTGGATGCATAGGAAGGAAAAAGGTGGAGGAGCTTGGAGTATGTATGCCAGTCGGTCAAATGTTGATTGCTGGGCCATGGTCGAAGAAAAATGCTTTGTTTGCAAAGAGATTGTCGTATGTTCGTGAAGTATTTCGTAGGTTTCAAAAGAGTGTGTGTGCGGTTGACAATGGTAGGTGATCATATCGAGGTAATGCGTGCACCCATGGTGTTGCGCTTTGGTCGCAGGTTCATGACAGATTGAAGTTCGCGAATCATATTGGTGCTCGAGTCACGCTTGTCGCGCATTTCGGACAGACGTACTCGCTCCTCTTGCATCTTCGCGATGCGTTCCTCTCTGGTCAAGGAGCTGCGTTGGCGTGGTATGTGCAGAGAAACACCCTCAAAGACTTCTTCATCAGAGCCAGATCCTGCAAGACTAGATCTGTTTGACTTTGATTCGCCGTTCAGTGCACGCAAGGCATCGGCTGGTCCGCCCTCTTCAACAGCGGTCAACCCACCAAGACTTGGGGCTGGCGAACGAAGACCACTGGACGCTTGCGAGATACGACGCTCCTGCTTGTCGAGATTGCTTGCAAGAGACGCCTTGCCGTTCTCCCAGGCTTGCATCAAGATCTTGAGATCGGCTCCTATAGATTCGTACTGCGACATCAAGTTGGGGCCAAGATCAGTCAGGTCATCTGAATCTTCGATTGCCTTGGTGGACTCTTCTCTCATCAGAGCCATTTTCGCCTGTAATGATCTGATACCTTGAGAGAGATCGGTGATCTTGCGGACCTGTGTGCGCAAACGCTCGCCAGCAGGTCTGGTAGAGAGTCTTGCCTCTCGCGGGATTGTGAATTCCTCGACCTCACGAAGGAGATCGCTCAGCTTCTGTGCCCAAGTCGCAGTAGTGGTGCTTAGCGAGTTCATGATCTTGGTTGCGGCCGACCAGCGAGCGAAATCGGGATTGCCTCCATCGGCCTCGAGAGACATGAGGGAGCAACAGACGACTCTTCTGAGAGTGCTGTATTGGTAGCTGACGACACGGAGACTTCTAAGGGATTCCGGGTCGTCTTCTTCCAGAGAGACGAATACAGGGCTTACAGCCTCCTGAACAGCGTGGTGAGGGATATCGTAGACATCTAGGTATTTCTCCATGTCGTCTTGGTTTAGCAAGACCTTGAGCGATACGGTTGCATCCCTGAAGGCAGGCAATGCTTCAGTGTAGGCTTTGTTGAGGGCAGCACGGAGCTTGGCGCATTTTCGGTTGACCTTGACATCGTCGAAGCGGGAGATCGGAGGGAGTGGGGTGCTCCTGCGATGTGTTAGCGGATATCATAGAGATTGCCAGAGATCGTCATACAGTCTGTAGCCCTTGGAGACAAGCTCAACCTCTTGAATCAGAGACAAAGCGGCGGAGGTGGTGATGTCAAAGCCACGAGCATTGGTGGTCAGCGAGGAGACGCTATCCACAGCCTGGTGTCTGAGGTACTGCAGCCACTGTCGACGGATATATGCGTAAAACAGAACGCCAGCTACGGCAGCGCACAACAGTGCCAGTAGTATACGACTCTTACTCAATTGCGAACCGCGAAGCCAGTTTAGCAGGAGGACGAGGACAAAGGCAACGCCGGCGGTAGCAGCGACACCAGAGACGTTCAGCGAAGCATTCGGGGCGAGGTCTGTGTGGCCGAAAGGAGCACCGTTGATCTGGGTAGTGTGCAGCGAGCCGAGATCCGGATATTCATTGAGGAGTTGCGAGGCGACGATAAGATAGCGGAAGTGTTCGAGGAAGCGGTTGTTCTCTGCTCGGCCGATGCGAGAGTTGACGGCACGCTATACTATGTAAGAAGGCGAGTACAGACAGGAGGACAAGGCGAGAGGAGGGCATACCGACCAAGCGTGGTGAAGCTTGGAAATGGTGCCCTGGGCAGGGAGTCGCAGGTTTAGGGGCTGAGTGAAGCGCTTGAGCGAGGGCTTCTGCGGAGCGATGGATGGGGTGAAGGGAGGAGTATGCGAGGGCTCGTGGTTGAGATGGTTGAACGAGTCGTCGGCGGTGCCATGGCCTGCAGCTTCGCTTTAGTGGGCTTGTCCGGTCAAAGAGGAAGGCGCGTCTGCGTGACCGACCTTCGAGCAGCGCAGCAAGCGGTCCGTCGTCTTCAAAGTAGCTCTCCATTCACGCGGCCGATGACACTGTCCCTGGGTGAGTGTGGTCGAACTCGTCGCGCAACAGAGGTCGAGACAGAACCAGCAGGTGTGCAAGACGGAGATCAAGGTCACGACCGGCACAAGGCCATCATATCCGCGCATCCAGACGTTCTTGCCTTGTAAATGAGATGCGATCATGCAACGTGGAGTAATTAGCGCGGAGTCTAACTGCACGGCTCCAATGCAGGGACCTGCCACTCGCGTTCCCGCCATGCCGGCTGAGTGCCACGTTCAAATGACTCGTCTACCCTCCGCACTGTTCATCTTGTTGTATACGCGAGCAGGGACACCCGTCGGCTCGTTGCTTGGGAAGACGAAATTGCACCTTGGTGTGTATACGTCTATTCATCAAACAACTGCATTATTGCCTCTCGCCTAATACACATTACATCCGCCACCTGTTCCTTCTCCTATCCCATCATCAGCCCTGCGTCGCGCAGCTCGGCCAAGTCACCCCCTGCTTTGACTACCGCATTCAGCGCAGCCTGGCTGAACCTTCTCCGTTTCTCCACTTGCTCCCTTTCACGTCGAGCTTTGGTCTTGCTGCTGCCCGAGGGTGCCACTCCGGTCAACAGCTTCTCGCTGTCTGATGGCGTGTAGTTCACAAAACTGCCAGATGATCCTCGTGGGCTATGCACCTGTCCTGATGACTTGCGACTGTGCCCTTTCGATGAGGGTGTCCGCCGTTGACGCCGCCGAGGTGACAGCGTCTCTGATGAAGGCGTCCGACGCTGCCGACGTGATGTTGACGGTGTGCGTGACTCTCTTCTTGATCTGCCTATGTGCATCTCGCTCACCGTCTCCTCAACTCGTGACGGTGCAAGTGTAGGATCGTAACATATTCTCAGGCCTGACATTGAGAGGTCATTGTGATAGCTCGGAATCCTTGCTGTTGGCTGGGTGCTCATAGATTGATGTAGGTTGATCTCGCTTTCGTCGCCCATCCAGGGACTGAAAGTCGGCGAAGGTTGGTGAATGTCTTTTGCATCGAATGAGTTCGCACTCCACAGTCTGTTGTGCTGAGACGGTTCGGGATACACGCTCGGAACCACGGGTGATGGCTCGTTCAATGCTGCGATCGGATATGCAAGTGCAGCAGGATTGCATGTCCCGACGTCCAGTCCTTCGGCATTAACGTATTGGTTGAGCACATTGTCGTACGCAGAGGTCCACTGGAGTTCCTTGCTTGATGATCGGGCACGGTTGGGCCGTATAGGCAGTGGTCGAATGGGGTAAGTGTATTGATGAGTAATGAATGCCATGGCAAGTACTCTGAGACGTAATGTTACTGCAAGGGTGTTTAATGTTTTGGATGGAGGGTGAAATACACAAGCCAGCTCATGCAAGGTATTATATGCGGTAATGGGCAGACCAGTCGAGTGGCTGGGAATGTGTATGGAATGAGAACTTTACAATGACCAGTCTTCCTGATCTGGTGCATATCCGAGTGTTCTGGCTTCTTTGTTCGTTCCTTGGAGCCTACATTCCTCAACTTCTAGCCACCTGCTCTGATCTGATATGAAGTGGTGCTGCTTTTGCTACAACTCGTCTCCATAGGTCATAAATTGGCGCTGGCCTCATTAGTCACAAATCCTTTCAATTGATTTCGACTAATCTCCAGAGCCAGCTTGCAACACTTTTTGGTCGTGTTCTATCAGAGACAAGATCTAGAATGACGTGTCTTGTCACGCGAGGAATGCTAGCCATCCACCGTGGAATGTGTCAGTGATTTTGCCAAGTAGTCTCCAACCACCTGGGTCCTTTGTTCTAATCATGTGGTGGCCGCATCCAGAAAGGCTGTAAAGATAGCGCGGAGCTCTTGCTTATACAAGGGAAGTGTAGATTATATACAGGGATATTTACGTGGGGAACGACAGAAGTCTACTTGTCGAGGTTCTTGAGCTCAGGCATGAAAGCCATACCTTGACCACTCTTGCTGTCCGGTTCAACCTCGCCAGATTTGTCGCCTTCAAGGACACCTCCAGCACTGCGATCCTTAACATGTTGCCTAAGCATGGCCAAGACCTCGGAGTTCTTCCATCGCTGAGGAACAGGACGGTAAGCGGGCTTAAAGAGACCAACAGTCTGGGCCCACTCGCCTGTGCCAGGTGGGCGAACAGGCTCATCTTTGGCGGGCTTGCCCTGAGCGACAGAAGTAGCCTGCTCAGGACCCCCTCCTTCGGCGTATTCCATGGAAGTAGGAGTGGGCTCCTGTGTGGCCCAGTAGTAGATGTCCCAGTCGTTCTCGTCAAGGAAAAGATCGTATTGTTGGAGTTGCTTGGGGGTCATTGTTTCGAGGTAGCGATCGGCAAAGGTGGACATGAGGAGGTCACTCTCTAGTGTTCCTCTTTTCCTGCTTTGGTCTGTAGGAGGTACACATGTCAGCATTGGCTCGACTCTATCAAGGGAGCGTGAAAGTGATTGGCGACGAACATAAGAGTCTAGCCCGAGTGGTGTTGGTGTCTTCGCCTGTCCTCCTCAAAGGCTCGACGCGGAAGGAACCTCCCTCGAGTTCACCTACTTCAAGATCGGAGTTGACGCCAGACTCGGGGCTGCCCTGCTGAGTGCCTCCGGTCATTCTCTCGGTGTTCTCGGGCACAGAGTCCTTGGCAGTGAAGCTGGGGTCGATGCTGGTGATCATCTCTGGGGGAACATTGTCCTTGCCAATGCTGGGCATCTCGTTGGCGATGGTCGAGGTAGTGTTGGTCATGTGAGGGTTGAGAGGCTTCTCCATCTGAGCCTTGCGATACACATCGACATTATCGTGGATGCGAGACTCATGCTCTGCGCCGAGACGGGAAGTGGCCGAGCTGAAGGGACGCACAACGCGAGGGGCGGCGCGAAGAGATCTGAGGACGAGTCTTGCTGAAGACATGTTGTATGTGTTTGGTGATGTAGGTGTGCAAGGTCAAGGTCGAAGTTGAGAAAACGAAGAGAGCTGCTCTTGTCTGGGGTTTGAGAGTCGAGATCTCGGGCATTTTTGCCGACGTCATCCTCGACTCATCATCGAACTTCGATACTGCTAAAGTTTGTCACACCTACTTATCGTCTATGCGATTCGTACTATCAAGCCCATCTCACCTAGCCGTCAATGACTTGACTGCTACAATGCTTTGTTTCTCTACAATATGCTCTATCAGAATCAGTTTTGTGGTCCTGCTAAGAACAACAACCCAAACGCACAGACATCTGCACTCGTGTCTGAAGCGTCTTTGACAGCGACAGACTGAAACTTGACATGGTTCGATATGCACGTCAATCATGTTAACCTATAGTAGAGACAAATGCGAGTTAGTAGGCCAAGTATTCTTCTAAGTCAATGAAACCGTGTTTGTCGTATGCTGAGTCTGGTGTTTGCAAATTTCTGAATCAGAGATGGATGATTGGCAAGCGATAGCCGCCTCATTTCCTGTGTTTGTCAGGTATGACCAGTTGAAGTCTGTACATGAGACTGGGAAGGAGCAGGGTCGACGGTGCTGGGGATAAGAGGGCAGTTGCAACAGAATCGCGACTTCTCTATCAGCACCAATCCAGCACCTGGACCTTGATTCTTCCACCATCTCAACTTTCACCTCCTACCATCCATCCTCCATCTTTGATCCCATCGTTACATGATCAATATCCCTGACACCTATACCCATCGATACAAGGTCCTACCACCAGCGTTCATCGCATCGTCAGCAGTATCACCATGTCTAGCGATCCCACCCTTGCAGTTCCCGTGGACACAGGCCGTCCTGCAGCATCTCGCACAAGCTCATCCCAAAGCGTGCAGCGCCCTGTTGAACGCATCGATGACCGTAAGGACCTCGGTACTGTTGTCAAACGTGGAACAAGTCCAGCACCAAACAGTCCAGCAGATGTGGGTGCGGGCAGTACAGCAGACGAACGTCCTACGAGCATCGCCATTCCGGCCACTAAGGCTTCGAGCACCGGAGACCTCAGATCTGGTTTGGCCAGTCCAGTAATCCCTGATGGTGCTGTTCAGTGAGTCGTTCGGTGTCTGGAGCCCATAGGTTGGAAATTGACCTGTTCGCCCAGGTCACTCGTCGCTAGTATTCATGCCGACAACCCAGGCAGCAAGACTCCTACGCCTGCAGACATCCCGATCACCGTCCTTCGCGCTGGCGTCACCCACAAAGTCTTCAAGGTGCCCAACTATCTGCTCACCAACAAAGTCCCCTTCTTCAAAAAGTTGTTGGCAACCACACCAGCTCCCACCGAGGAACAACTGACCTTCGATGATCTTGACGAGTTCGCCTTTGCACTCTTCGTCCGCTGGTTGTACAGCGGTATGCTCTCGGGCCCTCATGACTTCCACTCTGTCCAGCACTACCTCTGTTTGTATGTGATTGGTCAGAGATGGGACGTCGAGTCTCTCTGCAACGACAGTAAGTACACCTTGAAGGAGAGTGATAGGGCTCAGCTCACGATTGATAGCCATCGATCTGGTCCGCCTGTACTACCACAAGAACAACATGACGGCACCTACCTTTCGCCTCGAGTACATGTATACTTTCACCAAGACGCCTAACCACATGCGCAAATTCTTGACCGAGACAGCTGCGTTCCGCGCACTCTGTGGTGAACCTGCAGCCAAAGGTGTCTACTTGTCAGACTCGATGAAGACGCTGATCGGCAAGGGCGGAGACTTCTCGGTTGACTATGCTCACTCCCTCATCAAGCTCACCAAGGACGATTTCCCTGACCCAAGAAAAGGTTCCAGATGTGACTTGCACGAACACGCTGACGGCAAGCTTTGCGCAAAGGAGGACGTGGAGCCATACATGACATCGTGATCCGGGTCTCATCGAGGAGTGTGCCAGGTCAGGAAAGGGTCGAGTTTGCTGTTGCTTCCTAGCTGGCCAGACAAGAGAACGAAGAAGATAAGACACAGATAGGGAGAGAGGCTGCAACTGCTGATACAGTACCTATAAACTATTGCTGCACGCAACACAGCGGCAGCTCTCCAACCTGAAATGACATGAAATGCATTATACCGTCCATCTCGTCTAGATGAGGTGCTTGGATCTGTGAGGTTGCGTAAGCTTGTGATGTTAGTGAAACAGAGGCGATATGCATACCTGAAGTAAGCACGCAGGTAGACGATCTGCCATGCGCCCAGACCGACCAGCATACCCATGGTGCCAAAAGCGAACCACTTAACACGCTCGTTGGTGCTCTCATTGGTATCTCTCAACTTTTGCTCGCGGATACGGAGATAGTCCAACTCTGCGACGACCTCGGCGACCATCTCCTCGATTCTGCGTAGCTCCGTCTCGACAGGCTGAAGCTTCTCGCCGGCTTGAATGGCAGACCAGTCCTTTGCATCAGCACCAATGTCGATGTCGAGTTCAACATGACGGCTGGGGTTCGGGCCTCCGTTGTCTGTTTAGGTGTCATTAGTCTTGTGCGAACGGGTGTAAGAAGCATGGCGCAAACGCACTTGAGGTCAAGATGTTCTCGAAGCAAACGTCAAAGGCGGAATCGGCATGAGAGGTGAAAGCGTAGCGACCTTCGCCGGCAACGTCGCGAGGTCTGTGGTAGTCGTTGCCGACGGCATCCTTGATCTAGACGAGCCATGTCGTGTCAGCATTCGACTCTCCTCGTTGTGCTCCCGTTACAGGCACTCACGTGCAGGTTCAGAACCTGGCCGTCTCCCCTGTGTCCGCTGATGGTTGCCGTCACGACGACAAGCTGGTCCTTTGCGACAAAGTTGCGGATGCAGCGTTCCTTGCTCGCCGACTCTGCTCCGGGATGCGCCTGGATGTCGAACTTGAGGGCCAAGCTGAGGGGCAGCAGTGCCAGTAGGAGCAGTCGCACCAAGAAACTCGTGCGGGATTCCATCTTTTTTTTGTGCTTGTCGTCTCTCCACCAATCCTTTTGGTTTGTCCGGGTGGTTGGGCAGGAGAGAAGCAGAGCTCTCCTTTATTTTGGTAAACGTTGGCCTTTGGAGAAACGATGCCCCGGATCCCTGAGTTGTGGCTCCCTATTCTGGATGCAAACACGCCAAGATTCCGCTCCGCTTGACTCTGATGTTACTAGCACCCTGCTTGACCTGCTCTTTTCAAACTCACATCTCTTTCTCTCAAGTGTTCGCTCAGTATTCATTGGAGCTTTGAAACACTGTTATCATGATCCACTCGAAGCTAGCCTCAATGGGCCACTTGTCCAGATGAAGACTTCGACTCGTTCGGCTTCTCGAATTTCTAAGCAGCTGCATGAGCGGGGCCATCCTTCAAGCATCCATACATCTTTCGAAGGTAGGTCATGGCATTCAGATGAATAGCGCCGCAACTCCAACTTGCTATCGTTGAATTTACCGCCCACCATGTCTCAGCAAGAAGCGTTCTGGGTACAGACAGAAGATTGGCACACCGCCGGTGAACCCTTCCGTATCGTTGCGGACCTGCCACCTCACTGTACCACGACCGGCAACACAGTGTGGGAGCGGCGCCTCAACATTATCAATCAGCCACACCACCCATTGGACCAACTACGTCAATCTCTTTGCCACGAACCAAGGGGCCATGCCGACATGTATGGAGGCTTCATTGTCCCACCAGACGATTCTGGTGCCCATTTTGGCGTTCTGTTCTGGCACAGAGATGGATTTTCTACGGCCTGTGGCCACGGTACAATCGCACTGGGCCGATATGCTGTAGCCAAAGGACTCGTGAAATCTGTCCAAGAAGGCGCAGTGAAAGTCATTATCGACGTACCTTCCGGAAGAGTTACAGCAGAGGTCAACTTCAAAGACGGCAAAGTGGCATACGTGAACTTTGTCAACGTTCTCAGCTACCAATACGCCAAAGACTTACCCATCAGCATATCAATACCCGGCTTAGACGCTTTGCAATTCAATGTCGATCTTTCTTGGGGCGGAGCTAGCTGTGCCTCTGTCGATGTTCGTGATGTGGGTGTAGAGATCAAGCCGGCCAATGCTCAACGCTTCATCGAACTTGCCCGTCAGATCAAGGCTCAAGTTGGGAACCACGGAGAGCACAAAGGCACGTCTCTCTACACCATTTCTTTCTTTGAAACACTCAGCGACAGCGACCAAGCCATCGAGCAGAAAAATGTCGTCGTCTATGCAGAAGGCGCCATTGACAGATCTCCTTGTGGCAGCGGCACTGGCGCTCGAGTAGCCGTCTTGCTGGCACAAGGCAAGTTGCACGGAAACAAAAAACTCATCCATCATTCCATCATCAGCACGACCTTTGAAGCCAGAATTGTATCTCAAGAGCAGGACGAGGGGTCAGAATATCCGACTTGCATACCTGAGGTCAGAGGAAACGCCTTCCTGACCGGCCGTCACAGCTTCTTCATCGACCCGAGCGATCCAACCTACCCTGGCTTCTTCTTCGAGTGAAAGGCATGTCGAAACACGATCGTAAAAACACAAGTGAATAAGAAGAGGATTATAACATATCATGATACATAAAGACAACTCATTACTTCGATCCTTTTACATCGCCTCGTGACAGTCCAGGGACTTCTGTATAAATATCCTCCAGATGCAGCGCTTCCAACACAATCTCCTCAGACGGCTCAACTCGTAGATATGTCTTGCGACCCTGAATGATCCAGAACACAATGGAGACGACAAGCATGACACCAAACACCGCAATGGCGTAGTTCATGTCTGCTCCCGACGGATTGGGTCCGCCAGGGAAGAAGAAGAAGATTGTCGTGACGACACAGTACACCACACTGATCCAATTGATCACAGCCCCGTACCTGCCGAGCCCGAATTGCCCGCCAGCAGGCAATTTGTTGCGACCCACAAGCAGCAGAGTCAGGATGGGCATGGCATAGGACACGGTCAAAGCGATGGTGGCAACACTGAGGATGGCCTCAAGCACCGTGTTCGCAAACAGATACAAAAGGCCAACCAGACCCATGAGCACGCCCTGGACCAGCAAGGCCTGTGGCGGCACCTTCCACTTCTTGTTGACCCGCTTGATGTATTTTGAAAAGGGCAGGCCGTTGTCGCGGGCAAAGCCCCAGGTCAAGCGGCTGCCGGTGGTGGTGATGGAGATGCCCTGACCCAAGCTGTTCATTGTGAAGAGCACCATCAAGACCACAGCGCCTTCGAGGCCAACGCAGTCTTGAACCAGCTGCATGAATGGCAGGCCGGTCGGTGTGTTGATGACTTTGTCGAGGTCCTGGATGCAAAAGAGACATACGACCATGAACAAGAATCCAGTGATGGCGCCGAGGACGACCGACAGCCAGATGGCGCGGGGAGCATTGACGCGAGGGTTGGGGAGTTCTTCTATCATGTGGACGACCTTGGAGGGGATACGTGTTAGTGTGCATTTCAATCGTGCAAGGATAATGTACATACCGAGTCAAAAGCGGTCAACCCATAGGCCGCTTGGACGAGACCGGTAAACCAGACCACTCCCGACGGCCATCCCGTCTCGTTGATCCATGCACCAAACGCGAAAGATGGCGGTTGAAATTCGAGACCTTGCTTGGTGCCGACAGAGATGAGCAAGGCAAGACTGAGGATGAAGAAGAGGGCAGCGAACTGGATGCCAACAATGTTGTTGAACCAAGGCAGAATCTTGTCGTTTCTGCAAGCCACCAGATTGAAGCCTGTGAACAGGACCGTGATGCCCAGATACACCAAGAACTCGACCCATCCTGTTCCAGCACCCTTCCAGTCCGGATCGTACATGAGCTTGATGCCAAGCAGAAAGTTGGTTGCAAAGGCCACGAGCGAGGCATTGAGTGTCCACCAGCCAAAGGTGTTGATCCAGGCACACATGTATGATGCAAATCTTCCCGTTGGTGTATGCCACAGCGAGTGCATCCAATAAGCCTGACCCAGAGCAGTAGGCATGGCGCTGCACAGCTCACCCAAGCTAAGTGCAACACAGAGGTTACACACAAAGACAAGCACCAGACCCCACAAGATTGTAATGGGACCTCCATTGTTCAATCCAGATGCCAGATCTTGGGCGAATGTGCCATAAGTGCCCAGAATGGAAAAAGCGAGGGCGAGCATGCTCCATGGTGAGAACTTTCTTGTAAGTTCTTCTGTATGGCCCAAGGCCACCATGTCCCGGGCATCTTCGTAGCTTTGTTTCCCGACGTCAATGGGTTTCGAGTCCATGACTTCGTTTTCGTGTAGGACTTTGCTCATCAATTGATGATTGTGTGATGTGCCAATGTAGGAAGAGATTTTGATAGTTCAAACACAAAGCAAAGAGCTGTCGAACACCACACACAGAGCAGGGTGCGAAGTCTCCAAGTGTTATAGTGCAGCCATAAAGCAAAAGATAGGCGTTACTGCAGTACTTGCCGTCGATCCAGTGTCCACCCGCGACCTCATAACCAAAAAGTGATAAGAAAGGGATGTTCAATCTCATGACCAATTCCGAGGCGTAAATTTTGTCTTCCCCGCTTCTTCACTTGAACTCTAGTTGCGAAGACATTCTTCAGCAACCAATCTAGAGGGCGGAAAATACAGCCTAGATCCATAGCATCTTGGTGACAACGGCCACGGACCAAGGATGTGAAGGGCACACGACTGCATTTGGAAGGTTCATGCGAATAGCGTGGAGTGCCCCGGCCGGTTATCTGTAAATTCGTGTGCGTCCTCTCCTGCGACGGTACATACGGACGTCGAAGCGGTACCCAAACGGGAAGCTTCATACGATGATATCTTGCCTGTCAGTTATCGTCCCGAAAGATGCTCATGTTATTGGGTAGACAGCTTGAACCATGGACAAGCTGAATGAGAACCTCGTGTCAGAAGGTTGACGTTCAACATTTGCTCCAAACAGACCGGCTTCTAGACAAGCTCAAGCAACAACAAGAATCATAGGCCCTGAATTCACGCGTCTTATAGTCGGACGCGCTGTCGAGAGGGAATGGTTGTTGAGTCGAGTTGGGCAAAAGAGATGGCTGGTGAACGTATCGTCTGTGCTCACGGGTGCCGTCATGCGCAGGCTCCTTGCGCGTTTATTATTTCCGTACTATCATCACCCAATGCATAGCATCAACCTGAGAGTATATCTTCGACCACAGTATGACCACCGTGCAGTATTCGAATTCGCCCCACGAACATATTCACCTGGCAAATCAAGCGGATGTTCAGAGCTCGGCTACGCTTGAATATCTCGCCGAGGGTAACGCGAACATCGTTTACTCCTTCAGATCGATCGCCAACAATGTACTTCCTGATGGCTTGCACCATAAGCTCTTGCGTTTAAGGAAAGACAAATCCTTCATCCAACCTACAAGAGCTCAGTACTCGACTTTCCAACAAGAATTCCCTCCGTTGTTTCGACCTGACAACCTTGTCGAGCAAACCTTGATCACATTGGATGAGGTCCTCATCAGGCAGCTCAATCAGGAGCTTGAAGAGCATGAGAAGACAAAACTTCGAAAAGACATGCGCCACGGTGATCAATTGGCAATCGACGAGTATGGCTTGCTGATGACTGACATGACTGCTCGTCATGGCGAGTATCTGTTCGAAATCAAGCCCAAGTGGTTACTACAATCACCCGATGCACCTGAAGGCTCCAAGAGATGCAGAACTTGCGCGTTGAGATTGCAAAGAGCTCATGCAACGGCTCGAGGCGCCGTGACGCCGAAACCAGGCGGGTTCTGTCCCCTTAGTTTGGTTGACGACGATGTTGGAGAAAGAAAAATCGCTTTTAGGAGCATCATTGAAGCACAGGCCGGTGACCTGCCCAACGAGTTTGGTACGTTTTCAAGGACGAGCGGTACAAAATCACTTTTACCCGTACCTCTTTCGTTGCACAGCACACTCACCGCAAATCCATTGACTCAAATTCCAGTGAGCTCGGTCGTCACCTTCCTAGCAGAAAAGGGATATCAAGTTCTCGGAACCCTTCGTAAGCACCAATCGCAGTTCGACAAGTCCGGTCTACTGAGCTTAAGCGCGTGAGTTGATGAGTAATTGCCAATCCTCGACATTCCTAACAACAAGCAGCAAGGGAGTATCAAACGACTACTCAAAAGCAATGACCCTCCGTGATTGTGTGTTGTTCGTCAAAGGCTCATTAGACACATTCGAGAATACAGCAGACATTCGCCTAGCAGACCTGGATTTCAAGCATGCTCATCCGGACAAGGTAGAAAAGTGGATGGATACGGAGAGAACTCTCATAGACGAAGGCTGGTACACGAACACTGAGATCGATGAAGCTTCTGGCTCAACGTGTTTGCTTACTCGAAGATCACTTGGAACCATCTAAGCATGTGGGAATTCTTTGTCCTTGATGCCAGAAGATCTTTCAGGTGATCGAGGCGAGGCGGTTCGTGAGTTGTCTAGATGCATGAACCCGCTAGTGCGCTAGTAAGTTGTATTCCAGATGGATACTTCAGTTGAAAGAAAGTGTTGCGCTCAGTATCAATCGGACATGGCGAAGCGTTTCTGCCTGAAAACCATCACACGATACTTTGGTACAGGAACGGCAGGGACGACTGCGGAGAGGAAATCCCACATGCGCTCGAAGATCGCTGAGCCCTGTTGGGGGAAGTGCGGCTTGAGCGTCTTGGTGCGACTTGATCGTCGCTATGTTGTTCTCACTCAGCAGATTGGGCATTACAATTTTACATGCAGCTGAGGTGGTTGAATCTATCGATATCTCATTGTTTGCCTTAGGACTGTAAGTGTAACCCGTTCATGTCTTGACGACCACTCCTCTTATCTCGTGTCTAGACGAAGGTACACAGTTGTCGCCAAGCAGCCTCGCCATGGCATGGCGAAGCATTCCGTCCGCAGCCTGCAGATAGGATTCGATCATGATCACCTGCTCACATTGTCTTGATATATATTTCCAAATCTTGCCATTTTCCTTCCACAAGCATCTTTTGCATCAGCCAACCACACCTAAACGCCTACAACCATCATTGTGGCCTCGTCAAAATCTCTGCAAGACATTGACTCAGACCCAACCTCGAAACATTACACTTACACACCTATCATGACTACTTTCGTGCAACGTCCAAGCGATACGATCCCAAATGGAGCTCCTTATGCCGTGCAGGATCCGCGTACACAGCAACACATACCGCCTCAGGCCAGCCAGCAGCAGAAGCTCAGTCGTCAGCGTCCGGCACCACGCATACCGCCATACCCAGACCAAGATCAACTATATCAACAGTCAGGATATGCACAGCAGCCAGACCATGTGTCACCGCATAATCAGCGTCCCACCTACCTAGCTGTGACTTCGTATGGACCGATAACGAGCGAGGCCGACTACAGTCAACAGCTCCGACCAGCTCTGGCTCAGCAGCGTAGCGAAGCAAGCTTCCGATCCGCGCATTCCTACAAATCGACACGCTCAACAGGCTCTCACCATTCCCACCATTCGACAAAGTCAAGCCATTCGCATCGATCCCACCATCCTCGTCATGACGCGAGTCGTGAGCTCAAGGGTCGCAAGAGAGAAATAGATGCCCGGCCGACCATGGGAGACAGTGTGATGCTTGTTGTTAATCACTTCCGGGACCTGATCTCTGGCGATAGACGTTGATAGTGTTGTTAGGGACGAGAGAGTTGACGGATTACGAGTTATGATACCATAGGCGTTCGGAGAGTACTAGATTGTTACCATATCATACCTACCCGCATTCTTTGTTTCATGCCAGCTTTGTGTCTCTATTTTCTTTCACGTGATGTGACCATCAACTGAATCGGCATGTGCTTTGGACTCTTTGAGAAGTGTAACATTGTATGCAGACTCATTGGTTAGGTGTGAGATACCTAGACGAGTCTCTAAGACTGAGCGCCTGACAGAAACAAAGCCCCGACCGAAGTTTACCCGGTCGCAAATACAAGCAGCGAGGGGCCACGGAAAAAGAGGGTTAGAAGTGTCGGAAAGCGGCGTGTTGATTCAAGCGGGTTTTTAGATCAACGCGCGCGGGCAGTTCTCGCTTGCTCTTTCGTGATCTTTTGAGCGGCTGCCTAGCTACAAAAGCCCTCCGTCTCCCACCCTCTTCATTCTGCTCCACCACAACGCGACTTTCTTCCCACTTATCTCAACCGCATCAACGACCTCGTGTCTATACAACAACTTCAACCTTACCTTCTAACCAAATCTTCTCAACATGTCTGGACGTAAGTAATTATTCTATGCACTCCCACTCACTCTTGTTTATCACGTTGCCGCCGCCGCCGCCGCCGCCGCCGCCGCCGTCGCTGTCGCTTCTGATTGCGGAAGCGCGTCGTCGCGTCGGCTTCCATCGACGCCACTTCACATCATCATCCATCATCACACAACATCTCTTCGACATCGACTAACATTCTCTTACAGGTGGCAAGGGTGGCAAGGGTCTCGGAAAGGGTGGTGCCAAGCGTCACCGCAAGATCTTGCGTGACAACATCCAGGGTATCACCAAGCCCGCTATCCGCCGTCTCGCTCGTCGTGGTGGTGTCAAGCGTATCTCTGCCAGTAAGCTCCACCCACTCTACTTGTTCTCGTAACAAACAGCTAATCCGTCCTTTAGTGATCTACGAAGAGACTCGCGGCGTCCTCAAGACCTTCCTCGAGGGTGTTATCCGTGACGCTGTCACCTACACCGAGCACGCCAAGCGCAAGACCGTCACCTCCCTCGACGTTGTCTACGCCCTCAAGCGCCAGGGCAGAACCCTCTACGGTTTCGGTGGTTAAACGCTGCCATGCAACCTGGACCTGGTTACTGCCTATGGTTCTCTTCTCTTCACGAACTTCTTTGATTACTACTACTTTGCTTTTCACACTCCACCGGCGCGGGGATACGTGAGCATGCCTCTGATGCAGCCACTGGGACACGGTTTATGGAGTTATTATGGTACATGGGTCACGAGCGAAAGGAAATTGCTCTTCTTCAGATGAAGGAATGTCTATCAAATCACACGAATCAAAGCATGAATGGCACATTGCCTTCATAAATTATCAACTTCAACCCCCCTTGTACCAACTCATGTGCCTTCTCGTGTTTGTTTTTGGGTGTTTTGCAATTTTGTACAATTCGTCGACTGCTGCAAAACAGTCTGGTCTACTCGTTGAGCCCTTCGTGCTGAGTAGGAAGCTTTCTATCGCTCCATCTTCGATTCTCCAAACAAAAATCCAGAAAACGCCTTTTGCCATGCAATCCCAGTGGATATCCCTCTTTCTTTCTTCTCAATCGTACACGGTGTTTGCGAGTCATCGAGTTCATGCAGCAACACCCTCCTTCTTGATCTCCTGTCCCGGCCTAAACTTTGGCTCCATCAGACCAATCTGTAGTGCACCTCTTGTTAGCAAACACTCTCTCCAAACCCCCATTTCCTTTTCTGCTTTCCTCTCCTTGTGCATCCTGACCACCTCTGTCCATCCTCTTTTCTCCCTAGCTCTTTTATCCATCTTGCCGCCCGCCGCGAAAGAAAGAGAAAAAACTCACCATGCTGAGCAACCTCCAAGCGGGCTCGCTCGGTTGCGCACCGACACCCAACCAGTACTTTGCGCGATGAATGTCCAGCTTGATGTCCTTGAACTTTTTTGCGCTCTCGTTGCCGTCGGTGGGCGTTTTTGGGATGGGGTCGTATGTGCCGAGGACTTCGAGGGGTTTGCTGCCGCGTGCGGTTCTGTGTTTGAGAGGTATGTTAGACCGTTGTGAATTCTTTTTCCATCTCTTTTCTTGTGTCTTTTGTCCGAGTCTAGGTTTTGCGAGGGAGGGGGGAGAAATGGTGCTGTTCGAGAAATTTGGGGGTGGTGGGCTTGCGCGCGCAAGGGAAGATGGAGAGGCGTACCGGGCGTGGGCGACGACGATGTTGTAGAAGGGCGCATGGCGCTTGCCGAAGCGCGCGAGACGGATCTTTAGAACCATGGCGAGATGTGGTCTTGATGTGTTGGTCCTTTGGTGTGTGAAGCGGACTCAACTTTTGCGGAGACTCTATCTGGTGTGCCCGCCGGACGGCTTTCGCGATGAGCAGAAGGAACGCCAAGAACAGCCGCTGTCTGGCGGTTTGCGGGCAAAGCATCGATTTGTTCGGCTTCACTCTTGCCTTTCACTCTGGCCTTCACATTCCTTTCACTCATCACTGTCGCTTTCACATCTTTTTGGTCACATGATTTGATTTTTGGGTCAGCTGATGCCTCTCATCAACTTATATTACAGCATCTCGATAACCCGAAGTACATCCTGAGCTACCCTCGCTCCAGGTGGGTATAAAGCCTCGAATTACATTACCCAAGTTTCGTGTCGGTGCTATGCACCCCAGTGGTCTCCCTGCCTATCTTCTGCGTGACACTTCAGCCCACAGTTTTCTTGACCACTAGGCAGCAAAAGTTAGTGATCCATCAGATCTAGATAAGAGATGCACAGAAGGGATTCCAACTTACGATCTTGAAACTGCGCGGCCAGCCCATCGCATTTTCCCATCGTCTCGGTGACCTTCTTGTTCAAGTCTTGGTAGCTCTTTATGATCCTCGCTTCCAGTTGCTTGTAGTGCGCATCCAGTTGCTTGTAGCGGGTAATCAGCCCTCTCAATTCTGTAGGCAGCCCATAGGTAGAACACCATTGATTCTCCATCATCTTACAAAGCTCGTCTGTGGTGACAGAATTGAGACGAACTTCATGTCTTTGAAGCAGATCAATATGATTCTCGACGCTCCTGCTATTGAACTCCAGTTGAGGCCTTAGATTTGCTTCGAGTTGTGTAATGTTTGCGCTTACTGCGCTTACTTCGTTCTTCGATGCGAGGCCCTTGACCTTGGTTTCCAAATCCTTCCATGTATTGAGGGTCTGCAGATCTTCTTCTGTTAAGCCTCGGTTTCCAGGGATTTCGTCTTTGATGCTGGCTTGCACTTGGTTCAAATTGACTTGCACCTGGTCCAGCTCCAATCGCAACGAATCCAATAGATTGGCGAAGGTCTCGTCCTTCTCAGTGGCATCAGTCTTCATTGATTGCACTGAACCCTCGGTGGCTTTGAGTCTGAGTTCGAGTTTCTCGAGAGCAGCAGTTGGAATCGTACTAGGAGCCGCAGGAGTACTAGACAGAGTGGTGAATTGATGTTGAAGCTCGTGTAGGTCTTTGCGGGTGGCAGCCAAAGTCTCCGAGTTGACTTTTAAAGAATCAATCTCGAGATTGAGATTTTGCTGCATTGCTTCGACCTTAGATTCACAAGACCCGAGTTCTCGAGCTTGCTCTTCATGCATCGTTCTGGTTTTCTCGAGCTTGTCGTCGAAGAAAGATCGGACAGCGTCGATGGACTGAGTCATCTCCTTGTGTCTTGTCTTATTCTTCTCCATTTCCACTTCCAAAGTTGAAAATCGAGTTCCGTGGCTCAGCCTGTCTCTTCGATCATCTTGCTCGAGTTTGGCAATACGATCTTGGGCTCCTTTGGCTGAATGGATCTCGCGGTTGATAAGAGCTTCTTGTTTCCCCAGCCTACTCTTCATCTCACGATTTTCCACGCGGAGCTCCTCTAGCTCCCGCATTTCTGCGCGGAACTGGTCTGTAAAGTTACGAAATTCTGAACGAGAAATGCAGTCTTGATGCGAGGCTGGTCCGGTTTGCTTAGGAAAATATTCCTTCAAAGCCTCCAGCAGCTGATTAGTAGCCTCTGCGGTCTGCGCTGTGGTGACTTCATGATCTTTCCGTGCTAGGTCCAACCGAGTCGTTCGTTGGTTACCCATGGCTGGAAAGTCTTGATATCTAGGTAGCATGTTTTCAAAGTCCGCTTCGACATTCTTGAGATGTTGACCACTCTGGTTCTGTTTGGAGATGGTCACTATGAAATTCTCAAGTGTTTTTGGAAGGCCCTCCACGTTGTAGCGGGGGATCGTGTTCCCATTTCTAGCAGGTGACCGTGAACGGGGAGTGTTGTAGCCAGTCTGATCTGGCGCATGTGTTTGTGACGTCGATGACCTTCTGGAACTTGGGTTGGAAAGATCTCCGTTGCTTTGATATGCCGACCCATGGTCAAACCGAGCGATCTTCCTAGGAATGGGTTTTGGTTCTGGGATTCCAGGATATGGGCGTTTTAAGCTCTCTCCAACCATGTTGAGAATGTCGTGCTGGTCAATGTCAGAGAGAGAGGGACTTCGAAGGGTTGTGACGGAGAGTCAAGTACTCGAGTGGAAGAGGAAAAGAAAAAGAAAAAGAAAAAGGAAGCGGTGTGTTGGATGTATGTACTGAACAAGTAACTCGGACAGTGAGGAGTATTGTTCTGAACCGAGTAGTAAAAGTGAATACGGACATGAGTGATGTGAGTGCAGTCAAGTGAATATCTACCACAGCATGTGACGGTGAAAAGTGAGAGCAGACTTACTCTGAGTCGAGGGATTTGGGGATGTTCGAGCCCTATCGAAGCCGTTTGTCGAGTGACATAGATGATAGCAGGTCGGGCATGAAACACAAAAGCGGAACCGAAGTGGAAATGTTCGTTCGACGCGGAGAGTCTCCGATGTTGCACGACAGATGGTAAACGTTGATGTTGAAGGCAGCGATGATTCAGGCAGAGGTATGTGTAGGCGAAGAATAGTTGGTTTAAGAATTGTTGATGGCGCGGTAACAAGATATTAATTCGCAAAGGCTTTAATCGAGCTTGGGGCTCTGGGCGGTGGGTAAGGATCAGAGGGAAGTGCCCGCGAGTTGGACTGGACAAGCAGGACAGTGACGATTCACTCACCGTTTGCCAGAGTGAATGTGCAATCACTGAAGTGCACTTCACTTGAGGGCAAAAGGCAGCAAGGTAGTTGTGGCGCGTAAATGCATCAAGACTGTTCGGCTTGAGCCGCAGTTGAGATGCGAAAGCTGCGGAGCGTTGCAGCAAGAGCTCTTGTCGCATCCATCTCAGTCACGTCCATATTTTACATCAACCACTCACTTTGAATTGCACTTGTTCGCCTCTAGTCCATCTCCCAATTCATTCACAAGTCCAACTTTCACATCGCGACACGAACCAACCGTCTCAATTGCAATGGCGGCGCAAATCTCGACCATCGCCGAATCGAAAGAGGTGCGCGGCCTCAACCTCATCGCCGCCCACTCCCATGTCCGCGGTCTAGGTGTGCAGCCGGACACTCTGGCTCCCAAGCCTGCTGCCGAGGGCTTGGTTGGCCAGCAGAAGGCCCGCAAGGCAGCTGCTGTCATTCTTCAGATGGCCCGTGAAGGCAAGATTGCAGGCAGAGCCGTACTCATCGCTGGCCCGCCATCCACCGGAAAGACTGCCATCGCCATCGGAATGAGCAAGGGACTGGGCGAGGATGTTCCATTCACCATGCTGGCTAGCAGCGAGATCTTTTCGCTCGAGATGAGCAAGACCGAGGCCCTGGAGCAGGCTTTCCGCAAGAGCATAGGAGTTCGCATCAAGGAAGAGTCGGAAGTCATCGAGGGAGAAGTTGTCGAAATCCAAATCGACCGCAGTGTCACGGGCGGCAACAAGCAGGGAAAGCTCACCATCAAGACGACCGACATGGAGACGCTGTACGACATGGGCACCAAGATGATTGACAGCATGACCAAGGAGAAGGTCCAGGCTGGCGACATCATCTCTATCGACAAGGCTTCAGGTCGCATCACCAAGCTCGGCCGCTCCTACACACGCTCGCGCGACTACGACGCCATGGGCCCCGACACCAAGTTTGTGCAATGTCCCGACGGCGAGCTTCAGGTGCGCCGCGAAGTCGTACACACCGTGTCCCTCCACGAGATTGATGTCATCAACTCACGAACCCAAGGCTTCCTGGCTCTATTCAGTGGTGATACCGGTGAGATCAGATCAGAGGTTCGCGAGCAAATCAACACAAAGGTTGCCGAGTGGAGAGAAGAGGGCAAGGCCGAGATTGTTCCTGGCGTCTTGTTCATCGACGAAGTTCACATGCTCGACGCCGAGTGCTTCTCTTTCATCAATCGCGCCCTGGAAGACGAGCTGGCACCCATCGTCATCATGGCCAGCAACCGTGGTCAAACACGCATCCGCGGTACCAGCCACATAAGCCCCCACGGTCTGCCACTGGACTTCTTGGACCGTCTTGTCATCATCAGCACCCAGGCATACTCGCCCGACGAAATCAGAGAAATCCTGAGCATCCGTGCACAAGAAGAAGAGGTGGACGTGTCAGCAGACGCTCTCGCTCTTCTCACCAAGATTGGCCAAGAAACCGGTCTGAGATATGCCAGCAACCTCATCACTACTTCACATCTACTGGCACAAAAGCGCAAGGCAAGAGAGATTGAAGTGGCGGATGTCCAGAGAAGTTTCGAACTGTTCTACGACCCCAACCGCAGCATGAAGTTTGTGTCCGAGTTTGAGAAGAGATTCATTGGCGATGAGGGCGGTGTCGAGCTGGGTGGCATGAACGGCAACCCCGACGCCATGGAGATTACCGCCTAGTCTCGTGAAGACATGACACGGACCAGACGGATGCATGTAAGGGGCGTTAACGGAGTCACAAAAAAGAATCGGAATACCAAGGCTAGCAGGGAGTGTGTAACTGTAACGGACGTTTGTTATATAGATGGCAGAGAAGCATTGGCTTCGGCATATCTGACTATTGATTTGAGCGTGTGCAGATGATCATGAGGGTCGTGTCTATTAAGTGCTATATGTGCTGGTGCAGGATCTCGTCTATTCAGACACTGAGAAGGGAAACCACGGTCATTCGTCATATGTACATGCCTGGGATGCTCCCGGCAGCTCGAACGACAGCGATACTGTACAGGCTGGACAAAGCAGAGCCGCACACCTGGTTTGTTTTATCCTGTTGAGAGGGCCCCATCCTCAAACGCCAAAAATCCCATGTTAGAGACTCCAAGATAAGAAAGAGAAGGAAGAAACATGCTGGACACGAAGAGAATGAAGGGTTTCGGGGGGGGAAAGGCATGGCATGGCATGGCATCAGAGACTCAACCTGTCGGCACTGAGGCGATCCGCACTCGTGTCACGGCGCACCATGCTGAGTTTGTAGAATCGTTCTTCGCCAGCGGCGGTCCTGCCGCCAATGTACCACTTTTCGGCTCCAAGGACATCTCTATACCCCATGCCGCCTTCAGAGCTGCTGTCGGACCCTCTGCGATTGCGTCGAGCTTCTGATGCTGTGGGATAGCTGGGTGGTGGACGATTTGGAGGGCCATATACAGGCATGCCGGCCGAGTTTACACCCAGACCTGGCGAGGGTGGAGACCTTGGGCCATGGGTGAGCGGCGAGACATTGTGCTGTAGAGGAGACAAGGCCGGATGCAGCGGTGTAGGTTGCACAGGCGCAGCGGTGGTTTGGTTGGAAGAAGCCGACTTGTGGTTGATAGCACGAGGGGCCGAAGCAGCATTGGGAGAAGACTGAGGAGGACTTGTTGTGGAAGTCGACGACCAGACGGTCTGAGAATGTGAAGTACCGACCGCTGCTGCGGCTGAGGAAGTGGTGGAGATGGACGGATTCGACTTGGGCAGGGCGGCAGAGTGGGCACGGAAAGCGGCCCAGAAGTTGGAGAAGAAGGGACGGTTACTGCTCATGGCTGGCATGTTCGGACCCTCAGGTCATGTCTGCTCTTTGAGCTTGCTTTCCTCGAGGGCCAGTGAAGTGGTGTGCAGGACTGTGACTGTCAAATCTGGGGTGTGCAAGGCGACGAGACGAATGGGCGATGTAGACAGGCACGACTGCGCGCCCGTTGTGTCGTGCGTCCGCGACAACGTCTCTTCTGCAGCAAGACGTAGAAGAAAACAAGACTGAGGTCCCTCAGAGCGCAGAGTCGATCATGTATGAGCGAAGGATCACCGACAAGAGCGGGCAGAAACGGATCCCAAACGTATCGAGATGGGCTGCGTTGATGAGGGGTGCCCCGGATTTTCTCGGGTTCCGCTTTCGTTCACTATGACAGCGTCTCGCCGGCTATGAACACAACGATATGATTGTTGGCAGAGAGGCTGTATAACAGGTTGTTAATGGGCAATTCCTTACGGCCGACCTGTCGTGAGGGGCGGGTTATGGCGATTCGAGGAGGAGACATGCACAAGAACCATCCAAAGTCCATCTCTCCACACCAAGGTGGTTTCTTTTTTCAAGCCTCTTTTGCTCGCTTGACCGAGCCGACCCGCCTAGTGAACGACTTGATTGTCCTCATGGATCTTCCTGCGCCTTGACATGTGCATCTCAGATGTCGAAGCACCATGCAGCATACAGCATACAGGACATGAAGGGAGAAACTCCTTGAAGCTCCTTGAGAGATCAAGCTTTCCTTGAGCCTGCTACTCGTTTCAGTGATCGACATGTCGACTGCTCTTTGGGATGCCCCCTTCAACTGTTGTGCAGCTGTTTCACGCGTCCTTTGCTTTCACCAGCGCCAATCCTTGAAACCATATTGTGAATTATGGGTATAAGTGACTGCTGTAAGACGATTTCGAATAGGAGTCATGCGCGCCGGTACGATGCACCGTCATGCTCATCGTCACCGGGCGCCTGAACCCTGTTTTACGTCTCGTTGGTTCGCGTCCGTCTCACATTCCTTGGTGGCGTGGCGCGTACTTCCTTCCCTGACTATATATTTCTTTGGACAACCTCTTCCGTCTGTTTCTCAACTTTTCGCTCGCTGCGCAAACAAGCCTCCCCCTCAGTGTATTCGTCCTCGCTTGCGCCTCTACATCTCCACTCGCATATATCAACATGAACTTTATTCTTCCTATTCGCATCGCGCAGCTCATCCTCGCGCTCCTTGTCCTTGGAACGAGTGCCTATGGTGAGTGCGCTTTCTGTCTGGCAGTCATCGCATCGCTTTGCTGACAAGTGCCTGCTTCCAGTCACCAGCGTTTACCACAATGGCTCACCCTCTTCGATCAACTTCCTGGTCTTCTCATCGGTTTGGACGCTTCTCGCCTTGATCTACCTCAGCCTCACATCGTGGAAGCTCGAGCGCTTCGCCCACCCATGGATCGTCTGTGGTGTTGAGAGCTTGACAATGCTCTTCTGGTTTGCCGGTTTCATCGCCGCCGCAGTCTTCCTCAGCGACCTCATTACCTGTGCTGGACACGCTTGCAGTGCTGCCAGGGCCGCAACTGTCTTTGCTGCATTCGAGTGTGAGTCTGCCCCTATTGGAAAACTCAAAACATGCCGTGTTGACAATAATGTTATGCAGGGGTCTTGTTCGCCGTTACAACAGCCTTGGCTGTTATGGCTGTACTCGGCAGAGGCCGTGCCACCAAGGCCGGACCCAACACCATGGGTGCTTGAGAGCGTCGCATCCATGACCTCGTACGACCATGATGCGTGTCACGATTGATGGGTCTGATTTTCAAGGCGGCGGCGTTATTCTACGGCTGGGAAAAGACAAGATACCCTGGGAGCTCTGGTAATACTTCGGAAGTGATATGGTCAGATCGGCAAGGGATGTTTTCTTTCACATGCAATTCCGCCCAAGCCACACACCCTTGTGGCGGTGCTTTGATGACGCGATTAATCAGCATCGAAGCCGCGCGAAACACTCGAAGGCGACGACCTTGTCGCAAAGGCTGTTGATACCAGACTACAAAATCAATATTCCTCACGCAGTCTATTGTCTGTTCCCTGTGTCTATATCGCATCATGACAGACGCAGTCGAGCGTGGGCCTACGCCTGAAATACTACCAGAAACCGAACAAGACAGCCTCGCTCTCAACGTGCAATATCATGGACAACCCATAACCCTCACTCTCTCGACCGATGCGACCATCGAAGACCTGTCGACCCTGGTCGCCGAAGACCTCCAGATCCCACCCTCGAACCAAAAGTTCCTCGTTTCACCAAAACCAGGTCTCCTCCGCCCACCCTTCAAAGACCCGACCCTACGCCTCGCCTCGCTGCTCCAAAAAGCAAAAATCACACTCCTGGGCAGCACAACCCAAGAACTCGCCGACATCGACTCGGCCATCGCATCTCTAAAGCAAAAACAGCAGGCCCGCCGCGCCGCCCTCAACGCCGGCCGCAAAGTCCAGCCTACCCGCCACCGCGACTGGAAGACCGTCACCGAAGAAGCAACATACACATTCGCGACCCTGCGCCCACTGCCACACCTCCACCACCCCGAAAAGTCTTTGCGGTTTCTGGAGCGTCTGCGCGATGACCCCGGCATCAAAGCCGCAATGCGCAAACACAAATTCAGCGTTGGCTTGCTGACAGAAATGGATCCCGCCGAGCACACGACACACGAATCGCGGACCTTGGGATTGAACAGGAATAGAGGAGAAGTGATCGAGTTGCGGCTGAGGACGGATGCGTACGATGGATACAGAGACTACAAGGTCATCAGGAAGACGCTGTGCCATGAACTCGCGCACAATGTGGTCGGTCCGCATAATGCAGAGTTTCATGCTCTGTGGAACCAGATTGAGAAGGAGGTGGAGAGGAACGATTGGTCAAGAGGTGGCCACTCGCTTGGGCAGGAGGAGTTTTACAATCCTGGCGATGACTATGTCGATGACGACGATCACTGTGATGCCGGTGGTTGGGAGGGAGGGTCCTACGTTTTGGGTGGAAGTTCCAATCAGAGCTCTGCCGAACCTCTGACTCGACGAGAGGCTATGGCCAAAGCAGCTGAAGACAGGGCGAAGAAACAGAAGAATGTGCAGAAGGCGGCTGAACATGACTCTAATCCACCATCGAACTGATTTAAGCAGCACTTTACGACACTTTCCTTCGGCATTGAAAAGTAGCATAGCATAGCATAACATGATTACGACATGCATGAATAATGTCATTCAATGAAGAAATTTTGATTACTTGGTTCTACTGCTGTAATGGCTTACCTCTAGCTTGCAAACATTCGCGCCTGGCTTGTCATGTCTTTCCGCCATTCCGAGACTGCAAGGAATGCTACCGCCAACCTCGAGCCCGCAACAACAGATTCGTGCTTTTCATCTAGCAGCATCTGTTGTCGATTGACTGAGATGGTCAAGGCGTGCAGAGCTCACCTGAGGGGCTTTTGGAGCCGGTTAATAACGCCCCTAATCATGGCCCCAATGAACCAAACCCTGTCATCAGTCAGCTCTGACTTCGACGAGGACCCACCTAATCCCAAGAGTCGTGAAGCGATTCTGGTCGGTCATCGCAAGTCCCTTGTTGAGAAGGTCAGACGAACAAGGGGGGCGCTCAGCATGGTGTTCACAAGATGATCGAATTGGCGATTCAAGATGCAAGAGCCAAGGTCGAGCGACATGGCGATGGAGAGCGCCGAGAGCTGACAGGAGTTATGAAGTGTCGCACGTTACAATGTTGAATTGCTCATTTAGTTGAAGCAATTTGATGGGAACCGCACCACGGGACGTGTAACTGCATTGGAAAAAGGCGGACTGCCGAACTAGGAAATCCACCGGAAAAGATGCTCGAGAATCGTAAAGCTGTATAACGCGCGAGTGTCTCTGGGTTGTGTCGCCAAAATAGTTGCAGAAGCACGTCTCAAGATTTCTGATTCTGTCTTCTTGCCGTACGACGAGCTGAAGCCGAAAAGACGCGAGTGATTAATCTGCTGATGCGCCCCGAACGAACCGTGAATAGCGTGGAAGAGCGGCAAAGATGACGAGAAAGGTGAAGAGGTACATGATGATGGTTGGGCAAGATAACCGATGGGCCGTCATGTCAAAGAGTGCTTTTTGAATTCCCCCTGGTCATTAGTAGCGCTTCAGCGGCGTTCGTATCTGTCAGCACCGCGCTCCTCGCCGTAAGCACGACGGCCGCCGGAAGCAGCAGCGTCGGCAGCGGGAGCGGCGGGGTCAGCATAGCTAGAAGGAGCATCAGCGCGGGCACTGCCACGGTCGTAGCCATATCCGCCGCGTCTGTCGTCGTCACCTCCTGAAGCACCACCACGTCCAGCGTAGCGGTCTTCGCGGCCGCCTCCGTATCCGCGGGAGCCACCGCCGTAGTCGTCACGGTCGCGACGGCTGTACGAGCCACGGTCGTCGTAGCGATCGTAGTCGCGGCCACCACCGTAGCGGTCATCGCCGTAGCGATCGCCACCACCGTAGCGTCCACCAGATCTGCCACCGTAGTCATCACGTCTGCCGAAACCGCGGCGGTCGTTGTAGCGGTCACCACCACCGAAGCGACCAGGAGGGCGGCGATCGTCAGCTGAAGACAGAGTTAGTCGAGAGACATGCGTGATGGAGGCGTGGTTGAATACTTCTCTTAGGAGGGCCAAAGTACTTGCCGGGGGTAGGGGTTCTGGGTCTGGAGCGACGGGCCTTCTCAATGCTCAGAGTACGGCCCTCGTAGACCTCACCCTGGAGACCGGACTTGGCAGCGTCTGCCTGCTCACCGGTAGCCATGTTGACGAAACCAAAGCCACGCGACTCGCGAGTGTGAGGGTCGCGCATGATGCTGCAAGTGTCGACATCACCGTACTTCTCAAACAGGCGGCGGACCTCCTCCTCAGTAAGACGGGGGTGGATGCCAGTGACGAAAAGGTTGGAGCCAGGGTTGGCGGCTTCTTCCTCGTCTTCACGGATCTGCTGGGCGGTGCTGGAGTGGTTGTCAATGACATGTTGTAGATGGATGGCTGGCGAGTTTGGTGACGTACCGGTCATCACGGGCAGCAGCGGGCGAAGCGCTGCGGAGTCTGCTGTCGCCATCGCGGTCGGGACGAGGAGAGCGCGAGCGCTCACGAGGGTACTGGGGCTCGTCTGGATAGAGTTAGTCGACTGATGCAATGGTGGACTGCGAGTCAGAAGTAGATACCGTCGTAGTCGCGGTTCTCGTATTCCATTTTTGCGGTGATTAGAGGAAAGTGGGAGAAAGGGAAATGGAATAGACAAGGTCAATGGAAAGAAACAAGGAAGGGATGATGCGATGGAAGTCGCAAGGCGTGTGAGGAAAGGGATGGAGGATTGGTCGCGCCTGCCTCGTCTAGCTCACTCTGCTGTTTGCGCCTTCCTCGTCTGGGCGCGTAACCTCACTCTGCCAAGACTTTGAGCAGGCACGTGATTGTCTGCAGGATGTCGGAAGAGCCTTGCTCAGTGGCTGTTTGACGTGTTTGCGCAGAAGACAAACTCGACTGATCGAGAATCAAATTATAGTGAGTCCATCCCTCTGCCTTGAGTCTCTCACGCTGTATCGCCTCACTACGCTCCAACGCCAACATGACGACGACGCTCGCCATGGGCTCGTTCATAACCGACGCAAGACTGACTGTCAACAGCAGTCCTCAGTCTCTGCTCCATCCTTGAGATATTCAACATGGCCTCGAATGGCCCTTACTACCAGCCCGTCCAGGCGCATGACCAGCCAGTCTCGGATGAGATGCGTCTTGCTCAAGGAATTCTGGATTACACAGCCTCCGTCCCTCAAGCATCCCTGTACCCTGAGCCCAACTCGGAATACCATCATGCCCAGCAGCTAGCCTCAGACCAGGACGTCGAAGATCATGCCCAGCTCCAAGGACTTGTCGAAGCTGCCACCAGCGCTGCCGCCCAAGAACAGATTCGCCAACGCAATCAACAGCTCCAGTTCGCTCACTCAGACCAAGATCTAGCCTCTTTGTTGCGCGATCCCTCTGCTAGATTGTCGGCCTCGAAGCGGAAGCGCTCCAGCTCTCTTGACAACGATGATCCAGCTTCTGCGAGCGAATCTTCCAAGCGCCAAAGACAATCCGAAGACAACCGTCACCACTCCCCGCACCTTGATGCTCGAGCTGCTGGCGTCCACTCTGCCGCCGCTTTGTTCCGACCTGCCTCGGACTCTTCTAAGAAATACACTCGTCCTCCCATGTCCAAGCTGTTCACCTCGCTCGAGCTGTCTCCAGAGAACTTTCTATACTTGCAGGCTGCTGCAAAGCAGTACATGCTAAACACCGATTACCCCGATCGTCAGGCATGTGTAGGCAACAGAGGAAGAGGCGATAATGAGATGGTCAAGGCTAGAATGTACCAGTGCGTGCGCGAATTTCTTGAGGCCGAGGGTTGGGGAGAGAAATACTTTGGAGAAAATGCGCCTCCACCGAATGACGGAGAGGCCAACGCACCACCTCAGCCTCGACGCTACATCTGGCCGCGCGACAGAGACCGAATCATTGCTCTCTGTACACCGCTGCTGCGTCGCATGGTCACGAACGAGCGTCAGAGACAATATGCCATCGAGACACGCAAGGGAGGCAAACAGGACAAGAACTCGCAAGACCCCACTGATCCTCAGATCCATCATTCTGCTCAGGATCAAGATGGTATCTCCAATCCCGCTCACGACGGTCACTCAGAACCTTATGACTCGCGTCTGGACACCACACCAGCTTACCACCTCTATCTCATCGCCCCCGAATCCGGCCAGCTCGTGCGAGATCGCATCTGCTTCACAATGGAAGAAGAGTTTAGCTGGCAATGGCTACTCGACACACTGGTGAGCAACTGGTGCAGTGCTCTACAGATCGTGCAACCTCCACCGGATATCGCGGCCAGCATACTCGAGCGCTTTACCATCAAAGTCCTTACTTCGTCTGGTTTGACCACTGTTTCCAGCGAGGGCGAATGGCAATTGGCTGTTCAAGACATTCATCAAACCATCTGGCTGGACAATGTCGTCAAGGTTGTCGCCGAGGGCCCAGCTACACCATAGAATCGAAGAGGTGTTTCTCTTGAATGGCAGCGGTGGGGCGCGGTGCGCGAGACGACCGACGATTGACCTACACATGAGACTTGTATATTTCTTATGCTTGCTCACAGCTCTGCTTGTCTTTGCTCTTCTCTGTAGTGTAGATAAAGTACCATAGATTTCTATCAGCACTTCGAATGCAGAACGCCTCTGATAAAAAAAAAAGCGCAGGCTTTCAGATAATTTCCAGGAATGTCCAGCAAAAGTGGCAGCCTTCATGCTCGTTTGTGAAACTCTCCTTCCATCAACCTTGGAGGGGCTTGTCCTTTTTGACGATCGTGCATCTAGTGAACATCTTTCCAGCACTGTTCCTGTCACAAAAGGATGGTCTGACAAGCACATGCTAGAGGAAACTCTGGTATACACATTGCACAAAAGAGTCACATTGATACATCACTTCGCACATGATCCGAGCGTACTGTATTGGGGTTTTCTTTGATTGAAGTATTTTTCTCTCCTAAGCCATATTACAACGAGCATCTATTGGTATCCAAAAAAGTTTTATTGGGTCCATCTGTCGGACCCTTGAGAAGAATAGAAAAAGAAGTGAAGAAAGCGAAAAAAAGACAAAAGCAAAAGCAAGGAAATGTTCATGTCGTAAAGTTCGTTGCGTCAGTCATGATCGGTATAGTTTCTTTTCCCAGGTAACTCCAGGCAAAGCAGACAGAAAGAGAGCAATGAAAAAAAGCCACTGTCCTCCTGTGCCGAAACAATGACCCGAGAATGAAATTCGTAAAAGATTCGCTTTTTTTCTTCTCGTCAATCATATCGTTGTGTTCTCCTCGTCTGAAGAAGAGGTTCGTAAAAAATGAAATGCGTAATTACAGCTCGAAGTGCAATGACTTAGAGCATCTGGCCGGCAATGTCGCGGATTGCCCAACGCCAGGAGTCGCCAGATTGACGACAGCCACCATCTGCGGGAAACCAGGATTCGCATCTGCGCCGCCAGACATGCTCCTCATCACGTTGACGACGAATGAATTCAGGGCCCAGGTCGAACTCTTCGCCAACCAGCCACTCATCGCCACCAGCAACTCGTGCGCCGTCGGGAGCAGAAGTGGGACCCTCTTTGAGATCCTCTATGGCGGCGAAGGGATCCTCCTCGTCCTCGGTGACACTAGGGCTGTTGTTCCTAGAGTCTCCAGCACGCAACTTGAGCCAACACATGCGACGAGGATCAAAGACCATGCCGCCGACAACCTTGATGTTCTGGTTGGAGTAATCGGACGCGAGTGGGGTGATTAGAGCAGGTCTTGGAGGCGAGGGAGGCAGGGGACGTGCAGTCATGTAGGAAGTCTGTTGTGCATCATGAGAGGCCGGAGTAGGGGTTGGCAGGAGCGGACCGAGCTCGAAAGGAGCCAGACTGTTCTCGTTGCCTTCCCAGCGGAGAGTCTGAGGGTTGAAGGTCATTCCCTTCTCAACGATTGGCTTGCCGGCATTGGCAGTGCTAGGGGCGATGAGCTGAGGACGCTTGGCTTTGATCCTGGAAGCACTGGGGCTGGTATGAGGGCTGCGGGCAGCGATTTGAGCCTTCCAATTGGTGCTGACAGGCATAAGCGGACCCTCGCTCTTGGGACGGCCGGTTCCTGCAGCCCTGAGGCGTGATTCGCGTGCGATACGGCTTGCCGCAGTATCGCGAAGATAACGCGGGGTGTTGCTTTGGTCCTGGAACGCCTTGATGGGCATGGGGCTGCGAGGTGTCACCGGAGCGGGAGTCTGCATGCGATCGGGCAGAGGAATTTTGGTAGATCCTGTGACATCGATCCTGCTCGGGATGTTGCGAACAGACTTGGGTGCGCCCCTGGCGGAGGGCTGCTTGAGATACTTAGATTCCTTGGTCGACGAGGTAGGAAGGTCGTCAAAGAGGTCGAGCTCGGTGCCGTCTCCGAAGTTGCGCCTGCGAGAAGGCTTGGTCACGGTGCGCTTGGAGGCAGCTTCTCTTGCAAGCGCGGCTGGGGCTAGATCTGCACGACGACCGGAGCGCGAGGGCGTGTCAGGTACGTAGCCGGAGGAGAGGCGTGAGTAGGAACGAGGTGGAGGCGATTGACTGCGATGGGGTTCGGCCTCGCGACGAAGGTGATAAGCAGAGGTGCGCGATGGAGGCTTGGCAGTAGTGTGGTGCGACTGAGCTGAGGAACCAGCTGGCAAGAATGGTACGGCCTTGACGCTTTGCTGAGGGCCGCGCAGGACGGGCATAGAACGCTTGTTACGCAAGAGATTAGAACCCGATGTAGAGGGTTGAGGACGTTGACGTGTAACAAGAGTGGCTCCAGGCTCAAAGACGGGTTCGAGACGAGAGGCCGGCTTGGACGAGGGGACAGGCCGCGGGATGCGTGTGGCAGAGGGCTTCTCGGAGAAGGTAAGGGTCGTGGTGGGTGCACGAGACGATGACAAAGAAGACCTGGTCTGTCTTTGCTGGATGTTGCGATGAAGAGTGAGTTTGCTGGGATCGAAGACGTTTCCCGAGCCAATATCGAGGCCACTCTCAAAATCATCCTCATCCTGGGGCTGCGAAGTAGAAGGAGCCTCGACCTGTTGTTGACGCTTCTTGAGCATCTTGCCCAAGTCAATGGGGCCTTCGGGAAGCTCGAGCCCACCGAAGTCGTCCTCGCTCTCGGTCATGACGCTGCCGAGACTAGGGCTCATTGCAGAGCCCAGCTGGGAGCCGGAAAAGCTTCTGTTGCGCTGGTCACGACGCGTGCCAGCGAAGCGTATGCCCAGGCTGCCCTCGGTGAAGTCGTCAAAGTCATCGTGTTCTTCGTCGTGTTCCTGGTGAGAAGGCTTGGGCAGTTTGAGCGAGAGCGGAGCGTTGTTGTCGATTTCCAGATCATCGGCCCAGTCGTCGTCTTGACGGGGTGGAGGAGGTCGGCGAGAAGGCGCGTTTCCTAGGCGCTGAATTTTGCCGCTCATCAAGGCGGAAGGGGGGACATTGTTGGGTATAGGAATGCCGGCGTGAAGGCGGGCGGACTGGATGGCGTTGTTGGCCGACGAGTCGTCGTTGGGCGCCAGCATGACATGCCAGTCATCATCAGCAGCAGCAGATTCGGAGCGCAGCGAAAGGCGCGAGGAAAAATGGGTTTGCACAGTCGAGACGGAGTTTGTGAAGAGATCGCCGTGGAAGTCAACGTCGTCGTCCCAGCTCTCAATGTCGGCCGCGGCCATGGCGGGTGGTCAGTCGGCAAGCGAGCGACGGCAGCGAGGGCTTCGAGTCGTCGTGGAGATCGAGATGGGGGAGCGAGAGACGATCGAGGCGCTGGGAGCGACAGTAATGAAGGTGCTGGCAGGAACGGGGGTGCATTGAAGACGCAGCGAGCGTGCAGAAGATCCAAAGACGACGCGGGATGGCTGGAAAGCTGTGCAACGCCTGTCGAGATATGCAAGTCAGGGCAGGAGCGCCCGAGCTGCCCTCACCCGCCGCAAAAGAGCCCAAGCACCACCTTTTTTTGCTCTTTCCGCACTGCCTGCCAAGAAGGGTCTACCTTCCCGCCAGCTCCGCCGCTCTAGCGATTCAAGCGCACGTCACAATCTCAGTAAACAATCAATCAATCCCACGCGACTTGACACCTGCTTCACTGTTCAGGCCTCTGTTGCATCAGGAGCTGCCTCACGTCGCGGGCTGCGCGGCTGTTGCCTGAAACGTCCAACTCGCACGCGTTTGCTTGCCGAAACGCTCGCCAGCAAACCGTCAAAGGCTTGTTGTCGTTGTTTGCATCCCGCCGCCTCTAAACAAACGTCCCCGCCCGGCATCCGCTGCCTGCTGTTCCTCGCTACATCAGCCCTTGACCCAAACTAGCCATCAAATCTTACTCTGCCGTCATGCCATCACTGCCAGACCCTAAAGTCTTGCGGCTGCCGCGGACTGACGTCGACAATGACTTCGTCCTCGTAAACGTAGAACAGTCTGGGTCTGATCCTCTCGACTTGAAACTCGTCGCTACTGATGGCCAGTCTCCTTTCGTCACCTCTGTGCGCCGGGACCAAATTCTCAGCTTGCAGGCTCCTGGTTCGCAGACCGAATCGGGCCATTGGCAATCTATTCTGTCTTCTGTCCTGTTACAATCTGCTGATCCTACTTTGACCGGAGTAGAAGCCGTGGCCAATGTCTCTTCATCTCAACTTACTATAACCATCCGCAACAAGATTAGTGGCATCACCGTACGTTCCTGCAACATCCGTCACTCGCCCTACATGCTGATATCCGTAGCAACGACTTGGCGTAATTACTCTTGACAAGGATGAAGAGGAAGATGTTCAGCTATACGACTGGACGGGCTTTGCTGTATCCCGAGCTGATGGACTGGCCCACCAGCTAGAAACATTTCAGTCTACCGTGGCCGAGCATCAAAAGACGATTGATGATTTGACCGCACAGTTGGATGACTTGGTCAAGGCAAAGAAGTCTCACCAGGATGAGATGCTCAGAAAATTCGCTGCCCTATTGAACACCAAGAAACTAAAGATCCGAGATCAGCAGCGCCTTCTGGCTCATGCCAAGGTCGACCCCAGAGCTGCAGATCAAGTCGAGCAAGCCAGATCTGGAACTGGCCGCAAACCTGATTTGTCTCGTTCAACCAAGCGTAAAGCCGGTATCAACATTCAAGAGCCTGAAACAGATGACGACGATGTCGAGGAAACGGATCTGAGGAAGCGCATGGACGGAGAAGATGACATGCGTCAGGAGCTTAGCGAACCCCTGAACTCTGACAAATCCGACCTTGATACTGAAGATGACGATAGTGATGGTGGCTTTGCTCCGGCGCCCATGCCGTCGCAGTCGTCGCGCTCTCAATCACGTTCTCAAGTCTCTATTCGAGCCAAAGGAAAGGCATTGGACGCAATCAAGCCAAGCGAGACCAGGATGAAGTCCCCCGAGATCGAGTTACCGCCTAGAAGGCAGTTGCCTTTCTCCAAGAGGAACGACCTGAGGTCTGCTTCGCAAACTCACTTCCAACCGCCGGCCACCATACCCTCTTCAAAGCCACCATCAACAATGGAACACGACGACGAGACAGACGACGAGCTCTGAGAGAGTACCATCACCACAACTCATTCCCTGCTTCTCCGCTACCTAGTCGCAGAATTCACTGATGCTCAACACACAACAACTTAGCATGTAAGCCAGAACAAGAACTCGATCATGCACAGATTCCCTTGGCTTGATTTCAAGCTCTATTTACAGATTGCTAAGTTTTAGCGGTATCATCTTCCATCGGGTCCCCCATACCGCTCTCTGAATGGTAACGTATTCGGATGAGTCGAGGGGCTGCTTCCATCGAGTGTCTGGAAAGCCACTGTCCTCGGCGTCATAGGATTCATATTCGATGTTGCCGGCAGCGAGTATTGCCATTCAGCCTGTGACCTTATCTTCTCCCATTCTTGCTCGTCAAGACGCGCTGTCTCTGGCGAGTATTCCGGTATCTCGGTCTCTTCGACGTCAGCTGCTCGGGCCAGCTTCTCTGCTTTGGTAGGCACACAGGAGTAAAGAGAGACGACTAGCGTTATGGCGAACAGTATTCTAGAGACTACAATCAGTCCCGTAACACCTCAACGTGTATGGGGTCTACTCACAAGAGACACAGTGTCACAGCAAAGCTGGCTTTTGCTTGCTTACAGTATCCGATGTTCTTCTTGTCAGATGCGACGTCGCAACTCTTGGTGATGTACCAGGGTGCGCCTCTTTGTGGATGATGCTTGTCGGTCATGTCGGATGCTGACTGGCCGTATGCACTGTATGCATACAGGACGACCAACAAGATGTGGACCACAGCAGAGAGTATTGGGATGAGAGCACGCATGAAGAACAGTACAGGCTTGACGAGCATGAGGAACATTGAGAGCACTGAGATCACGACGTTGTAGTCGGTGATACTGGTCCGCAGTTAGAGCCTGGCAGATATGACACGACAGAATCGAGCTCAACGTACAACTGACTCCAGATGATAGGAGGACTGATCGGTCTATGGTTTGCGTACGAGTACAGAATTTCGGTCGGCGAACTGTTGAAGCCATTGTTGTATCCATCTGTCCAGAGCCGAGTTCGATATGTGTTTGGCTGTGCAATGGCGAACAGAGCAAGAGCGGCCACAGTAAAGGGGAACTCTGCAGCGAAGAGGTAAAGCATGGTCTTTCGCGACCTCCATTTTCGCGCGATGAGCAACATTGTGGTAGGAGTGTGGCTTTGAAAGATGTAAGAGCGATGCTCAGCTGTTCAACAGACTCGACAAACGCCCGTCGAGTATCAAGCCTTACACTTGTTGGTCGGTGATCAAGCGCCAAAGAAAAAGAGGAGGGTCAGGAAGAGACGCTGACCTCGCAGGATGCGGGAGCAGACATGATTTGTACAAGTACCTACACACACGATCTACGTCTGTTCTTACACTGTTATCACCATCAGCAGCGAACGAGGTAAGCTGTGTAGCCGCCCATTGATGCACGCGTGGCACGTCTTGCGCTTGTTGTGCGTGCATGTCGTCCAATCAACAGGCTTCGTGAGGCGCTTGGCTGGGTTTCCTTGCATGTCTTGCTCACGTCCTGCTTACCATCCTATCTCTCAATCTGTGTTCATTGAACCACTTGCTGGTGTCTTTTGATGAGGTCTCGCCATCTTCGACACTTCTGTCTGACGGTGTTGGGAGGCCAGTGCAAAAGACATGGATCGTAGAGTCTTCAGCAACCACAAAGCCTGCCACGAAATCAGGATATCTCGAGAAAGGCGTATACCCAAAGAATCAATGCTTGACCCACATGATCATACCTGTGTTCATTAGTACTCATCAGCCGTCGATATATGGAACGCTTTTTAAGGATAATGACTTTTGTGCATTGAGAAAACAGACGCAAAATGGCAGAGCAGGGTGATTCTCTCGACAACACATGCCAGAACGAGTCAACATCCAAACGACTGCTCATCTTCGAACAACCTTCCCACTACATCATCGATATTATCCATGTTCCAAGTCTGCAAACATGACTTCGAAGATGCTCTACGGTACAGCCTGGAAAAAAGAACGAACAGCCACTTTAGTCAGTCAAGCGCTCCAAGCAGGCTTCCTCGCCATTGACTCGGCCGCCCAACCAAAACACTACCAAGAACATCTCGTCGGCAACGGTATTCGCTCATTCCTATCAACAAGCAACTTGACCCGCCAACATCTATATCTGCAAACCAAGTTTACATCAATCAACGGTCAAGATCCTAACAATCTACCTTACGACCCATCAACCAGCATCACAGACCAAGTCAAAGCATCCATTGCCTCTTCCCTGCACAACCTCCGCCACACAAACAACACAAACGAAAGCTACATTGATTGTTTGGTGCTCCACAGCCCTCTGCCAACCATATTCCAAACCATGGAAGCATGGACCGCCATGTCCTCCTTCGTGCCCACAAAAGTACACTCCTTGGGCATCTCAAACACTTCACTCCCAATCCTCAAGCACATCTGGAATAACAGCACTGTAAAGCCCAAAGTAGTTCAAAACAGATTCTACGCTGCTAGTGGTTGGGATATCGCGCTCAGAGACTTTTGCGCGGAACATGGTATTCAGTATCAGAGTTTCTGGACGTTGACGGGGAATCCTGAGGTGCTTGGTGGACAGCTTGTTGGGATTGTTGCTGAGCAAGTGGGTGTGAGTGCAGAGGTCGCGTTGTATTCTCTTGTGCAGGGATTGGGTGTTACGCCGATTAATGGTACGACATCGCACATTGAAAGCGATGTGGCTGAGTTGTCAAAGCTGAAGCAGTGGAAAGCTCAAGGTCACAACGTCGAGACCTGGGAGAAGTACGTCAAAGCACTGGATACAACGCTCAAGAAGTGGGCCCACAGCCTGGAGCATCGTGCGAGATGATGATTCATACTATCTCTCGAGTACCTATGCTAACCTAGAAAGTGTTTGCTGAAATGCATAAAAAACAACCCAGACTAGCAACCTGCGAAGGAGAGAAAACAAGCTTCAATTATCGTGTGTATACCCTATGCAAATATTTCCTTCATTCCATGTGTTCGTTGTTCATTTCATATATGTCGTTGTTTCTGGTTCAAGATGCTGCTGCCTCAAACACTTGCTGTACGCCTCTTGACACAAACTGGCTTCTGCGCGTAGCAGAACAGCAGTCTGAAGCTCGTCCTCTGGCGCTCGCACTCACGCAGCAACCCAGGTGTATCCCAGAGTCCTGTCGTGGTCGACTGACCTGGATCTGGATAGCAGGAAGAGTACCACCAGCGCCCAATCTTCGCCACCGTCTTCGTAATATCTTCGTCGTTGCGTCTTTCATGTCGTTCGTCTTCTTCATTGTTCTTGTTGCTATTGCTCTGCATCCATTCGGTGAATCGGAGGTATTCGGGCTCTGCCTGTTCCGAAGTTCTCTTCCGCTGGCTGCCGGAACTCGAGCTACTGCTATCATGACTTCTTCGTATGCGTCCGGCTACGGGGATGCCAACTACACACTTGCGCAAGTTTTCAAACTCGCGCTTGCCGAGAAGTGTGAGGAAGGCGTCACCGTGGTTCCACAGACTGATCTGGCTGTCCTGTTGGTGCATGCGTATCTTCAAATCGCGGATGGTCTTTCGAGCAGTCTGGCCCATGTTGACAAGGTCCAGATCCAAAACAGACATCTCGAGGTACCCTGAAGGACGCATTGTGCGCTTGATCTCATTAAAGCATACCTGGTAAGCGTCATCCGCGGCGGCGATGGGAAAGCGAAACACCACTGCCGAAAAGTAATTATTGGGGAAGGGAAATGGTATAGAAATTGATGGGTGTGTGACGTGGTGGTGGTTGGATAACGTTTCCCAGGACGACGAATTTGGTTCGGGCCCAAGGTTGTAAAACTGGCACCTTGGGTAGGTCAAAGCGCAGTTGTAGGACCACTCTTTCCCAAGACCGTCGACGATAAGGATGCGAGTGTGGTCACCTGTCATCGCTTCCTCATGCGCAGGGCTGAACAGAAGTCGCCCAAAGGATAGCCATTTGCTCGTCATGAGTGCTGCAAATCTCAACTCCGCCGAGGCAGAATTATCCACTGTTCTTTCCACCTTGCGAGAGACTGACTTTCGTGGGCTACGTGGGCTTGAAGAAGCAGGTGCGACTCGAGGACCCCCGACTTGGCGAGGGGATATAGGATCTTCGGACTTGGTGTCTTCTTGTTCGACAAGGTAGTCAGATATCGAAAAAGTGGTACTTGGGCGACTCGTGTCCAGATTCGAGCCTCTTTTACCGGCCTCGGGATTCGAAAGACTTCTCGGCGTGTTCTCCTCGTGACGACTTGTGGCTTTGTGATCGACCATGTCGCCGTACTGGAACGGTGCACCAAGAGAAGACGTGGTTGATGCTCTCACCTTGGGAGGCAAAACCTCATCCAGTAGGTTGTCATATTCATTCCAAACTTCATCCTCTCCAACGAATGATGACCTTGTGATGCATGGACTTCCAATGCCGGAACTGCTGGTGTAAGACAGCTCTGAATCCTTTCTTGGAGGAAATGCGATAAACTCTCGTGTTTCGTCAGCAATGGAAGCAGCTTGGCAAATTTTCGGGCTATGCATCGAAGGATCATTGGCAGTAGCGGCGCTTTGATGAGGAGGTTGAGATTGTGAGCTCCGGCCTGCTCGTGAGACTTGTGGAATCCTACCAACAGACCGAAGTCTAGCTTGAGGGACTTCTTTCTGATTTGTTGACCCTGGCGCGTCGGGTATCTCTACAAGCTGAGGAGCCTTGACTTGGGTTATCGTTTTGGCTTGGAGAAGAACAGGAGACCCAAAAGATGTCCTCTTCGAGGCTTCTGCTTCCATCGGACTAGGTAGAAGACCTTCGTGTCTTCGATCATAAGACACAAGCGAGTTGACCTTCTTCGGATCGCCTTCGGAGCCCTTCGAACTTTGGGAAGAACGATTGTCGCCACCAAGAAGCTGCTCTATGGCGGTGAGATCGAGGTTCGTGGTCTGATCAATAGAGCCATAACGTAGCGAGTTAGGTGCTTGTTGATTCGCAGAATCATTGTTCGGGCTTTGGCTCGCGATTTTGGACTTGAATCGCTGCATTAATGTTGAGCTTTTGCTCGATGTGGGCGAGCTCAACCAATGGCCTTCTTTGCCCTCACGCCCAAGCTCAGAAAGCGAAGGCTTTGCAGCACTGGCTGGAGGTGTGAAATTTTTTGAGGCCGATGAGTCGACACTGCGCTTGGCCTCATCAGTGCGGTCAGACGTGGCACTGTCGGTCGTGCCTTGTGCATCTAAGTGCGATCCTCTCCCGCTGCCACGAAGGATAACAGGCTCTCTTCTTTCTTCCAGAAACTGATCAAGGTTGTCTTCGCTCTCATCTGCCATACTCTTCTTTCTACTCAGAAACGAGAACCCCGAGTGGCTGGTCGAACTGTCTTTGCTGGAAGAACGGGTAGTACGGCCGAAGATGCTGCTCCCTCTTCCTCTGAAACCAAACTTGCCATAGCCCTCGTGACCAGTACCCGCTGCAGGGCCTTTCTTAGGCCTCTCGGATGCTATTGGTGGAGTGGGCGACTTTGTGTGGAGATTTGACAGTATGCCCGTTCTGGGAGACCTCAAAGTATTTGGACTCGGCACAACCATCGGTGAGTCTTTGCGACCTAGTGGGGTGCCCATTTCGGAGCGTTCGACAGGCGTTCTAGGTGTCATGGGGTGCGTTTGAGATTTGTTACTCTGACGAGAAGAGCTTCGATGAGAGAATCCAAATGTACGTCGTGGGCTTAGTGGTGGCGATTCTCTTCCTGCTTCATACGATCCTCGAGATGATACTCTTGTGATGTGCGAAAGGTTGCTCTGAACTACAGGTATGTCCAAGGAGAGACCTAGGCTATCGATGCCGTCCCTGCTGGGTCGTCTAGGGGGTATCGAGTTATTGCTCGACTGGTTCTGTGGTGGTTCAACGTTGAGGTGTGCGAACTCTGGCGGAATACCTTCAACAAGCGCCCCTTTAGAAGTGCTACGGCTTGTAGTCTTTGCAGTAGCGAAGCCTTTCTTGCCGTCGTTATGTGTGATCTTGTTGGAGAAAGGGTTCGAAAACACCGGTCCTCCTTGTTCGATTGGCTCCTGTTCGCCCTTGGTCTGACCTGTAGAGCTGGAGGTGCTGGGCCTTCCAGTCTTTTGTCGTGAGGAGTTGATGCTGGCTGTATTCGTCTTTTCTTTCTTTACGTGCGTCTTCACAGTAGCACGAGCTAGATCCAAGCTATCTCTGTGACGTGCAGATCCCAGAGTAGATGTGGCCAACGAAGAGTGTGAGGAAGCCGAAGTTGGTGTAGATCGGTGGCTGAATGGCGAGTCCGAGTTTCTGCTAGATGCATCTGAGAACGGAGCCTGCATGTCGACCACAGGACGTAAGACTTTGGTGTCGATTTTGGAGCTGGATATTCTGGATTCTGAATTCGGTATACGGCTAGAGGTCTTCAAGGACGCAAGTCCAGAAGTAGGAGGAAGAGTCATGCCAAATATGGCCTCTGGAAAGGGATCGTCGTCGTGCTGCACTTCGTGCGCCGTCTTGATCAAATCCTGATGTTCCTGCATGCTCTCGGGATCAGTCTTGACGCGTAGAGCATATTGATCAATCGTAGAAGGCTTTCTACGTAATGCCGAATGAGGACTATCTGATGCTGATATAGTCGAGCCTGATACTAAGGATGGCGTCCTTGTGCTTGAAGCAGGAGGACGTACGGATCGGCGACTCAGGGACTGTGCTTTGCTAGAGCTGTTCTGGATGGATGGGGTGGCCGAGGGAGGTCGTGCCTGTACAACGCTTGGCGAAACATTTCTGGACAGTAGGCGAGAGTTTGTGACTGTGCGACTCGACGTTGTCTCGCTTTTGGGCATGTGGTGAAGGCTCGGATGTGTGGGCAGAGACCGTGTTGGTTCGGTCACAGCATGCTCTCTAGGAGATCGAGTCGTGACCGGTAAACGAGTTATTGACCTCCTAAGGCTCCTTGTTTGAAGTTGGCTTTCCGGACCCGAGAGAGAGTCCGGTGCTAGTGAACGGGTCGCCATGCTGTCTTGTACCTCGTGGGGTATGTTTATAGAAGTATTGGAAGTAACCTATACCAGAGTTGAGGCCAAGTCTGCGAGATGAATGGATTCCTTGGTGTTCTTCATAGTAGGTGCCAGAGTTATCGTTGGTCGATGCTGATGAAGATGTACTAAAGATTGATGGTTCCGAAAACACATTCGAATATGATTTTTGAGATTTGACTCCACAAAGATCGAAAATAGAAGAAGCACGATGACCGTAACCTGTTTTCAGGTATCTTTATGCAAGCACGTTTGGTGAACCCCCAGAAGAAGATTCTATGCCGAGCACCGCCACCGGCGGGACCGAGAGATCCGAGAAGGGAAAAGAGAAGAATACTTGGAAATATGACGCGGTCTCGGTCGGTGTTTGCAGTGGCAAGGTCAGCTCTGATCAGATTTGCAACGTGTACGAGGAAGACTGGATAGATTCGATTAGGGAAAAGGGCTTCTGAGCAGGCGAGATGCTCAAACCTAAAGTGGGAATGGCGCAGGGCGGCAGTGGCTTCGCTCGCGTGTCTCAACCGCGGGTTCGCAACGGTGTGCTAGCCGCAGATCAGACCGACGTTTTTTTGATATTCCCTTGGGCTGGGAAACGTCGATGACAATCCAAGAGGCAGGACATCTGGAGGCAGCGAGCAGCTGTCTATATCACCGTGCTATCGTTACAGCAAAAAGTGACAGTCCGCCCGTCTTCTGCCGCAACATGAAATGCCGCATGCCGCAGGCGCTCGTTCCTCTCGACACTGGACCCGCTAGCCGCGTAGCTGTATGCAGGCTCAATATAGCATGACTCCCACTCGCCAGTCTCCCAATGCCTCAATCTCCAGAACGAGGGATCCAGATTACAGCACACGTGCTTCTATTCGGTGAGCGTTCGATCGCAAACTAAAATCAAAACACATCATCGCTCGTTGACCGCGCTCGGAGTGGCCGCGCGAAACGTTGTTTGGCCAGCTCACAACCGTGGCTGTGTGCATACTCCTGCATGCACGTATGCACTCATCGCGCCAGCGATCCAACTCATGCTTCTTGCTGGTTCAAGAGATTCTGATTCGAAAACACACAAGACACTCAGCTTGGAGAGTGTATACCATGTTCTGATGTTGTTGACGGTTTGAGAAGTTCAGGACGGGTGTTCACAGTCGGAAGCCTTCCACGCGAAGATTCTGCAGCATCGAACACCAATTGCAAACCACTTCTGAAGCCACACCCCAAGCAGATTCCAGCACGATTTTCATTGGAAGATGGTACACTTTCCCGCATGGCAATTCAATCATGTGATCTGTAGTGGTGTATGGCGACTCGCCGACAGGCCCTGGAGACACTGAAGTTGCTAGACTAGCTATCGCTCTAGCCATCGGCAATATTCATCCATATAGCACACTGCATCTTGTACATTCGAGGGCCAGCTCTGCTGCATGAGCATGTAAATACACTATTGTTCGTTGATACATCGCTAAAGACTCTAGTCAAGAAACCCTCTCAAGCGTTCTAACATGAAACGCCATGCTGCAAATGCAATGTGATAATCATCATCGTGAAGATCAATCGATCTATGATTGCGAATAGAACCTCATCACCATCAAGAGAATTCGACACGAGCGCCTTGGTTAGCGCTTCGTTGTGCAGCCCGTTCCGCTCTTCGTCTTTTTCTGTTAGTGTCAAAGGCACTGAGGTCCGTTCCAGTACCTGTGTCATAGGTTGCATGACTGCCGATGCCGCTTGTCATGCCACTGGGAGCCATATTGACAGGGCTCATACCTGTACTGTGGACAGGAACTGGCGGAGGACCCTGCATGGGTGGCAGGTTCAGCTCATCTGGATGTGATGAAGCTGGTGGTCTGGCGGCACTGTTTGCAGATGGCACAGCGCCTTGAGCACGTCTGTATCTGACACTCTCGTCTTCCACTCCAGAGCTCAGGCTCTCGGCTCTTCTTCTTCTCTGACGTCTCTCTCGTCTTCGCGCCTCTCGCTCTGCTGCAGCTTCGTCTTCGTTCAACCGACGAAGTGTGACATGGCGGCCATCGTTGTGCATCTTGACCTTGACGCTCACTGGTGGGGAAGCAACGCTTGTTGGGCTGTTGGTGGCTTTCATCTGTGACATAGTGTTGTGATGATGTTCCGGTCTCTGGTGGTAGTCGGGCCTCGATGGTGAGTGTGATGCATTAACAGCAGCAGGACCTGTTGCTGTCGGCTCTGCAGGAAGGTGACTCCTGAATGTGTTGTTGGACCTTGCAAGACGGGAAGCATCTGGTATGATGGCGCCTTCAGGCATTGATACAGGACCAGGCTGAGTCGGGTATGCAGGACCCATTGTCGGCTGCGCCAAAGTTGCAGGTCCATCATTGTTTGACGGTCGAGTCGTGCTGTACTGATTGCTTGCTGGTAAAGTTGCTGCGGAAGCGGGCAAAGGAGGCATGTTGTCGACAGGTAGGTGATGTCTCGAGAGTTCTGGGTTGCTTCCTGCGAACGCGAGATCATGAGTAGCTTCGGTGTCAGCGATGCTCGGTCTCCTGTGTCTAGGTCGATCTGTGTAGCGCCGGCTGTTTGCGCGATTGATACGCTCAGCATTGTGTCGCTCTTGATGGCGCATGTCCACAACCCTAACGTTGTCTTTTTTGATTTGGCTCTGCTTACGCTTCTCTCTGAAGTATCCAAGCAAGCCCATGGAGCCGATGCCAGCTATGATGCCAGGCTCAGCAACCTTGATCGGATGGGAGGGTTGATCATCTTCGAATGAGCTCCGGCTATCGTATGAGGAGAAGGAATCACGACTCGTCCTCGAGCGAAGAGGCTGTCCGAGGGGAGCGGTCGCTTGAATTGCGCTGGTTCTGTCCGACCTGATAATTCGTTGAGGCTCGGGCGACAGAGGTGCTTCCCCATCTTGGACTCTCATCACATCGACCCGGTTGACGGCCTGATTTCCACCGACTGTAGGAGTGTATGAAGAACCGGCATAACTTTCTTCATCTTGCGGCTGTCTACGCGAGAAGGCCCTCTTCAATCCGTGATATGCACCCCATCCGGCGCCGGCACCTAGCAATCTGTTTCTCCAGGTGTTGCTCTTGGGGCGGCTTTCGATTATCTTTTCTTCTTCGATGTACGAGCCAGAAGGGTAGGATCTATGTGAAGGGACCTTTGCTCTATCAGATGTTTGAGCTCTTCTGCTTTGCGAACGTCGACGAAGCGCTGCCAGTCCAGCCAAGCCTGCGCCAAAGAAAGCTGTGTTTCTCAAGCCGTGATGACTAGCGTTGCTACCAGTACTAACAGTGCGTCGAGTGCGTCCAGTCCGGCGGTCGTCGGTGATTTCAGTCCTCGTTGGGCCCGAAGTGTAACTCGAGTAGTCATCGTAATCGGCAACTGGTTGGTAGATGTAACAGAGGATGAAGTACGAGACGATGAGGGCAAAGACAGCCAGAGCGTAGAGGATGAACAAGTATTTGGGAGAGCCATAGAGGGTCATACCGAGAGGAATTTGTGCAAGACCGAGCAAGGCAATTGCTCTACCAAGCCATTGGTGAAGCTAATGGTCATGTCAGAATCGCGTGCAAAGATGAGGAGTTGGGCCACATACCATCAGTTTGAGAGGAATCTTCCATCGCGACTTGCCCTTCTCGATTCGATGGATCAGAGCCCCACCAAAGAATTGAACGAGCACGAGGGTGTACAGAGCGACGCCGATGCCGTGATGAGGGTTGGACAAGCTTCGCTCAGGGCCTACAGCAAACCAGCCGAGAATTAGAACAACAGTGACCAAGGCGACTGTCAGGATCTGCAGATAGATGTGGAGTCTGAGAGCAAGTCGCGGGTTTCGGTAGTAGAAGCGAGCGACAAAGATGGCCGAGGGGACTATGAGAAGAAAGACGAGAGCAGCAACGACTCCGTGACCAATGATCAGACGGTGGTACTGAGGGAGGGCGGAGAAGCGACTGGACATGCCTACAAAGAACAAAGGGTCAGGTATAGAACGAGGCTAGCCAAGTCTGGGCAATCTCACTGTTCAACTGCATGGTCGCAAAGTTCAGTCCCTGGAGGTTGGGCAGGAGGAACGTATTCTTGGTGGAGATCCAGGTTCCGTCTCCAACAAACATGGTGCTAGAGTCGTACACACTGCTACCTGGCGCGCTGATGCCATCGGTCGACATCTTGTCGACACTGTGCGAGCGCACTCTGGTGCTATGGGCGTGCTGTATGCTGGCTCAATGCTGGTGTGGTTGTCGATGCCGAGGGGAGAAATGCTGAGTGGTGTTGGACAAGTGCGTGGTTCGTTTCGTGCAAGTCGTCGTTCAAATCATAAAGTCGTGATAGTCGTTTCCAGCCACAATCGATTACTGATATCAATCGATAAGCACGTGTCGGCACTTTGGAAAAAAGTCGTGGTATGGAAGCTTTGTAGACACAGGCTCAAGGGTCAAAGGTTGTATGTGTGCACGTAATTACAAAACGAAGAAGACATGAGCAGAGAAAACAGGCGCAGAACAGGGAAGTTGGGCAGCTTCTGCATGGTGCCGCAGCTACTTGCAAGTCCAGAGACGACATGGATAGTGATTGGCAGCAGCGTTGACCGAGCAACTCGCTTGTCTCGTCCCCGCGCTGCTCGGCCCGCTGCGACTTGTCTTGTGTGCTCGGTGCACATTTTGATCATTACTGTGCACGCTTTGTGAACGCCCCAGCCTCTCCAACCACCTCCAGCGCTATTTCCTGTTCTGTCGTCCGGACGCAGCACTTGAATCTGAAAAGAGGCCAATCAGAAGAGTTAGTCTTACGATTTCGCCACGAACAACATCAATCATGGTCAAATCAAAGGAATTTCTCAAGAAACCGAAACTTCCCAAACAACAGAAAAAATCCAAGGTGCGTCTCTCAAACTTTTCCATAGCACATCTTTAGAAGCGTATTGACTGTCTCAGATCCTGTTGACCGCGGATGATTTCCAAGAGGCCGCCGACGTAGAGGAAGAAACCGGAGGCAAATGGAGAGCTGGCGATCCTGCTAAATCAAGCCGTGCCTTTGTCAGAGCCATCGAGATCTACAACAATGGCTTGCAAAGACATCCCAAAGATGCGGATCTGGCCTACAACAAGTATGCGACATGTTCCTCACGGGACTTAATCACAAAATTTTGGCTAATCTTGTAACATCACAGAGCTCGCCTTGAGTTTGAACTATCACAACAGCCAACTCTGGTAGCCAAGCTCACAATCCCACTACTCGACTTCTTACAGCAGGCTTTGACTTCTCATCGTTATGCTCTGCAACTCAATGCCGAGTCCGCCGATGTCCTTTTCAACACTGCCCAAGTCATGATTACCATTGCAGAGCATGTTACAGAAGCAGGAATATTCACCGCACAAGCTGATTCGGTAACACTCCTTCGTGAAGCACTTGAGCTACTATCGGCATGTTTCACTCGCCAGGAGATGCTCGTCGAAGAGCAGAATGCAATCTCGATGGAGGCAGAAGGCGGTGTTGCAGTCGAGCAGTCGGCTCCACCACCTGAGCCTGAAGCTTCATCCTCTCGAGCAGCGAAAGATGGAGACTCTGAGGGTGAGGAGGAAGGTGAATATGTCTCTGTGCAAGCATACATCACACCTTCTGATCTGCTGGACACGGCACGTTCTAGTCTGACTGCCTTGACCCTGCTCATCACACTCGACGACCCTTCCAATGTGTCTCCCCTGGCCAAAATGGGCATCAGCCTGGTGGAAGACAAGATCCCCCAATACCTTTCCCAAATCGAAGCCGAAGAGCGTGTCCAAGAAGAGCCCGAAGTCGCTCTCGAACGAGCCCAATTCCACGCAGCCCTTAGCGTAGCAGACCTCAAGCTCGGCACCACGACCGCAGACGACAGCCTCAGCCGCCTGCAACAAGCCTTTGCACCCCTCGACACATCCACAAACGTAGCAGTCATGTGCACCTACGCCGACAGCCTCGTCGACCTCACAACCACAGCCCAAAACTTCAGCCCTCCCAGCGCAGCAACGGCATGCTGGTCCACTCTGTCCAAAGCACAAGACCTCTACGCCGCTGCCGTCAAGATCAACGACGCCGAAGCCAAAGCCCGCAAACCGCGTGTCTACGAATCTCGCGGCGATGTCGAGTTGTTGCGCTTCAACCTGGCCACCACACCTGCTGCTGGCCTCTCGACCGCTATCGCAAAGAGTGCACCCACGTTGATCAAGAACGCACAGACGTACTATCGTGGTGCCATGAATCTCTTCCGTGCCGAGGGAGACGCCGAAGCAGCTGCCAAGGTCGAGGTCAGAGGCTTGATCGCTGCCGTGCTCGAAGGCAAGCTCAATGGAACTGTCGAGCAGCAAGTCATCGCCGCATTAGGTCAGAAGGGAGAGGCTGGTAGAGCCGTGGCCATGGATATGTTGAGAGAAAGCCTGCTGCCCGAAGATTGGGATCAAGGAATCATGTAAAAATTTGCGGGAAAAAACAAATATGTCTACAATCTTGAATTGTGTGGAAGATTGGTATACTTTTGGAAAATAGAAAATGCCTCGAAAACGGCCTTGGAAAAAAAACCAGAGCCGAGCTCCTATGGTAAACCTTGCTCACAATCTCCTTGATCAGAGTCGCTTCATGACGGACATTAGGCTGCATCGAGCAATCCAGGACTGCACGGCGGAGACATGTAAATGTGTTTTTGTCGTCATCCAGGGGGTCATTAGGGAAGAGGTGGCTTTTTGCTCTATATTTAACAGATAGTGAGAAGTATCTATAGTTCTCATCTACACGACTAACTGATTTTGGTCTTCCGACCCCCATTGATAAAAGCATCTGCTTCATCCTCACTTGCCGTGGTGTCACCATCGCCATAGTCTCGCCAATCACGCTGCGGCTTGTCACCATATGGCGCGACATCTTCGCCTTCATCTTCCTTCTCGCTCTCCGTGTCCGGCTCAGCGAAGAAGATGCTCGTTTGACGTGTGATTTCGTCAATGACACTGCCTCTTCTGGCAAAGTCGCGCGATTCCTCGTGCTGCAGTCGTCTCACACTGGGTCGCACTACCTCGCTCGAAGTGCGCGGCGCGCGTGGCGACATGTTGCCAAGCCATCCACTGAAGCGTCTGGCAAACGATGGAGAAGGTGCTCTGCGCTCCTCGAATCGTGAGCCCATTGGAGAGTGGTTCTTTGAGTTTCTGCCGCTCTGTGGTCTATCAAGTGGGGAGAGCAGTGAATTGGGTTCAAGCTCATCTTCGTCTGATTGTGCTTGGTCTTGCTCAAGCATTGACTCGAGGTCATCACTGCTGAGCATACTGCCCATTTGGCTCTTTTCGATCGAAGGGGTGGGCAAAGCGTTGGGATTGGGCCTCAGGCTCTGTCGTGCGTCTTCTACAATCTTCTCGATCTTCATGCGATTAGCCATGAACTTAAGCTTTGGAAAGGCGGCTTGTTGGCCGTTCTGAATCATTCCCGCCAAACGATCTTTGGATGGATCAGCCAGTATGTGCCAGAAATCAGATGGCTTGGATCTTGGCCAGATGGTTATGGTTCCGGAAAAGCGCTGAAGCCACACCTCACTCCAGTCTTGACCCATCGGTCGTGGAAGCAATTCTAGATGTCTAAGAACCTTGAGCCATTTGGTCAGATCCAGCTTGAGATACTGTTCGAGAGCAGAGCCGAGGAAGCCTCCTCTCCAGCCTCGACCGCGTCTATGTGTCACTGGTCTGCCGACACTACCGCGCGAGGAAAAGAAGAAGAGGTTGATGTGAGGATTGACCTGGGAAACGATGCTGAAGTTGACGTTGAAATGCAGGTTAAGAGCTTTCAGCGGAATATCAGTGCGTAGTGACCCATCTTTCCACTTGTGACCGAAAGCGTAGGGCTCCAAGGTGCCATCTCGCTTTTTTCTCATGAGTACGACAGGGTTGAGGACGCCAGGGACGGCGGCTGATGCAATGACAGCAGACCAGACAACACAATCAGGAGCTGTCAGATAGTTTGCAAGAATCGTCGGAGAGTGCGGATCTGAAGGCACACAAGATACATTGAGAATACGACCCGTCCTTTGGAAAGCCTCAAGGAAGGTCAGAGAACCATGACAAAACCATGCACACCGTGCAGCCCAGTCGACAGAGTCGAATCGAGCACCAGTCTTCCACCAACGTTTGGACCAAACCGAGAAAGGCTCTCTGCATGCGGTGATTCTGGCGGCCAATGCAGGAACCAAGGTCTTTTTGAGCTCCTCATCAGTACGGGTGCCGAGTAGCGCAGCGACAAGAGCGCCTCCAGAAGTACCAGTAATGATCGGTGGTAAAAGGTCAGCGTCCAGAAGGGCTTTTGCGATACCGAAATGATAGTATGCAAAGGTTGCGCCGCCAGACAAACAAAGCGCGGTACGTCCAAAGTTGGTGCTGATGTGCTTAACCATAGCACGCTTGTCTTCCAGCGAGAGTTTGTCAGAGTCCAGCAACAACTTGATACAATCAGAGGCTTCGTCGATGAAGTCCTGCACGAGGTTCTTGGTGCCGTAGTATGTTTCAGAGTAGAGACGGGGATTTTCAAAACCAGCGAAATTGTTCTTGACGCAAGCCTCGACAAGACCCCTGAGCTCGTCGACTGCACGTGTGCCAGAAGACATGGGTGACATGGCAGGGTTGTCGTCAACCTCGGCTTGGACCTTTGCTTTCAAGGATTGCAGACGCTGCTTGACGCGACGGATGGTCTTGCTATCGTAATAGGCATACTCGTCTGCAGTTTTCCATTTGTCGCTGCCCAGGTGGCCGTCCAGCTCCTCGGCGGCCTTGATCCAGTCTTGGTAGTTTGACTTGTGGCGCAAACTGGCGCGCAAGACTTCACGCTTCCCACGCCAGGTGACAATCTGTTCGTAGAGGTAGATGTAGAACCTTGTGAACATGTATGAGATTCCCAGCGCCGTGATCCAGCCCAGAACGACGAATAGCAACGGCCATTTGAGCAGATTGTATGTCCATCCTTCTCTTGTCTCGTCCTTGCCTCGGCGGGGAGGCAGCTTCTTCTTCTCTTTCTGTTGTTTTTGGCGGCCCTTGACCTTCTGGCGCACAGGGGCCCAGTCATTGAGGGCGGTGAAGAACTGGGGAGGCTGCGTCGAGGGATTGAGGAGATCGTCTTCCGAGGGAGAAGTAAAGTCGGGAGCGGCAAGGGCTTTGGCGAACTCTTGGACGTCGTCTTCTCCTATAAAATCATTGTCGAAGTCGGGGATGGTCGTAGGATCCCATGCTGAGGGATCCCAAGGGTCGGGGCCGTCTGTTTGTTTAGACGTGTCGGCCATGGCACAAATGCAGCTCGACGTCTTTCTGTCACGAGACAAGGCCACTCCGGCTCAGTTACATGCTTAGGAAAGACTGGGAAGGCACGATTGGGGAGAATGATATTCTATGGGGAAGGTGCTGCAACGTCATTATTGGCTTTCGGCCCGCGCCGGCCAGCCCTAATGGACATCAAGGTCGCTGCCGCCTCGCGCTCGCCTCCCACGGTCTTAGCAGACAACAATGCTGCGGGACAGCGGCTTGTCTGCGCACAATGCCATGGTCAATCGGAAGGCCGCCGTCGCCAACGACGACGTCAAGCGGCCCTCCAAACGCCTGAAACAGGAACATGCTCCAGACGCAGACTCGCCCGATGATGCTGAACTCGCGCCAGCCGACATCGAACAGCTCAAAGCGACCGATCTTGAGACGGCCCTTCCCCCCGTCGATACCGATAAAGACGCCATCAGAGCCTATGAAGCTACTCGTGCTGCCGAATACTCCGAGTCTCAAGCCGATCAGCCGAAATGGATACCTGGCCAGCGTTCCATCTACGTTGACGCCTTCAACCTGGCCCTTGACACCGTCCTCGAGGATGAGAGTCATCTCTTTGATGATGCCGAAAAGAAGGTCTTCGACACTTGGCGTGACTTGAACTACGAGGCTCAGTACCTCTACGTCCGTCTATTCCTCCGCAAGACGTCTGCCTGGCATCGCATCAACCGCCTTGGCTACCACAGCGACATCTCCGATCTCTCCAGAGCTGTCGAGACATTACAGACCTCCTGCGACCTTCCACCACCTACTGTACAATCGCTCCCTGTCCCTAGCGATTTCGATCAGCCTGACGACGCTCGACTGGGACACTCTTTCACCTTCGCCGACAGGTCAGAAGAACACATTACCACATTGGAGGAAGCTTCATCGCTCCTTTTGTTGGACGAGCTCAAGTCACTTGCGAAAGATGCCAAGGTACAAGGCAAGACAAAGCGAGATTTGCTGAAAGCTCTGAGGAAGGCAAGCGGGAAGCAAGCTGGCCTAGGTTGGTCTTCACTCAAGCGATCCGATACGGAAGAATCCACTCTATCCGTAGCAGATGATGATGAAGATAGTCGAGAAGGCACTCCCCTACAAAACCGAGATACTCACTTTCTCGAGAAGATCATGGCAGAGACAGGGCCTTGTGTCCGGCTCTCGGACCCTGCACGGAGACTGTTCGAACGTGTTCATCTTGTCTTCTATCGCTCCACTATGTGGACGGAAAAGTCCTTGACAACCATCATACTTGCCAAGATCTCACGTTTGAACTTCCCGGAATATCTCGTATGCCGCTCATCAAACATATTTGCATCCAGACCTATGTTGCTCGAGTTTGAGGCTTCGTTGAGAATACAGTATTATCTTGATAGCGTTCTCGAGTTCAACGGTACGCCAACCAAAGAGAACTTGGACACGATCCTCGACCTCTGTGACCATATCCTCCCGCGGTGGAGAGAACTACTGCAGGAGGAGCAACAAAAAGAAGACAGCATTTACATGACTGGCGAGGGTGCCTACTTGCGACGCCTTTCTCCCGCTTGGGTCTATACCCGTATCATTCACAAAGGTGCATATGTCATGGGTAAGTTTAAGGACCATAAGCGTGAGTACGAGACCCTTGAAGAGTTACTCAAACAGAAACTCTTCCACACCTCAAGACGAGGTGACTGGTATCAGCGCAAAGCGTTACTAGAGGAACACTACATGCATGCTCTGATGCCTGCTCAAGGTCGTGGAGAAGAGGCCCAGAAGAAACACTGGAAACGTGTCTCTCTTCAGACTTGCGAGGAAGGTCTTCAAGATCGTCTTGTGCATCTAATGTATCATCATGATCTTCAAAAGCGAGTCATGAAGCTGGAGAAAGCACTTCGTGTGCCGATGCGAGAGCAACACGACTTTAGCCATGTTCGCCTGGCAAAACCCGTGGAACGTGTTTTCTATGGTACCAGGATACAGCGAGCTGAACAGCCTAATGAGACGAGAAGAGGAGGCAAGACCATCTGGATTGATCCTGGAGAGAACGAAAATGAAGGTGAATGCTCGGTGGAGGCAATGTGTCTCTCACAGTACCGCTCGCTTGGCTACAGAGGATACCATGCCGAGGGTGGCATCGTACGGACATTGTTCGCTTACCTCTTCTTCGACGTACTCTTTGTCTACATTCCGGATGTGTTTCAGACGCCCTATCAGACATGCCCTCTGGACCTACACACTGATGCATTCTACCCTTCGCGCATATCCGAGATCAACCAGCGTCTGAACGAGATTAACAACGGAGAGGCACGGAATCTGATTCAGCGAGTGTGGGACGACCACCATGAGAAGAACACATGCGTCGTGGGGTTGAGTTGGTCTTATGAGCTGGAAGATCTTTTGTCCATCGCCAATTGCTTCCCACCTGCAGCTCTTAGTACCGTGTGTAAAGTCATGGCGCAAGAGTATGGACAAAGAGGAGGTGGTGTGCCCGATCTCTTTCTCTGGAAGGAGAACTCCGACACGGGAGGAGGAGAGGTCATGTTCGCCGAAGTGAAAAGCGAAAATGACCGTCTGAGTGACACACAACGCTTGTGGATAGACGTGCTCACAGGCGCGGGTGTCACGGTGGAGTTGTGCAACGCGGTAGCTAAGGAAGTAAAAATGGTTGGTTGACTGAAACCTCATGACTTGAACGAAATGTACGAATTCCATCCAGAGCCTTTTTGCACGACACATCTTTGCTTTCTTCTGGTGCTGCCAATAAACTCAATCAACTTTGCGGGATGCCCACTGCCAACATCTCCAGATGGAAGCGGGACGTCGCCATGCTCTCCACTGAATTGGCAATAGAATCGAGATGCCTTGCCACGTCCTCAAAAAGTCTACACGACAACCTACAACGCTGTTTCACAAGATGGACTCGAGAGAAGAGTCGAGAAATGCGGATACAGGGTTGTACCAACGACCATGCGAGAAGAGGACGCGAGGCGTGGGGCGATCTTCTCGCGTGTTTCTCAAGAGATCAGCGACCATGATGCTACGTGTGGCTGCCGTGAGGCGCAGCACTTCCCGGTTTGAGGGCAGACTTTCCTCATCGCTAGGTAAGCGCTTGCAAGTCCGCCCGTCGAACCCGCAACTCATCTCGCACGCGAAAAGCCAAAAGATCGGGACTTCAGCTATCGACCTTTTTCAACACTTTTGACAAGCTCGATGCCATGTGCGTGAACCATCACCCCTATTTTCCTCATCAGCATTTGTGTGCTACTGCAGGTCCTCCCGCCAACGCAATTGCATAATAGATGAAGGCATCACGATCCTCACGGCGAATTCTCACGCCCTTCCTCGTCACAATTTCCAGGGCAGCCCTATGCATATCACCCGTGTGGAGTGGAAGGTTGTTGAACCTGACGGAGATCGGAAGCTTGTGATGTCATGCTTCGCGAGCTCTTGCAAGAGAGAGCACTCTGAGACAAACTGCTGTTCAGCGTCCTAACGGTCTCGCCCATCTGTCGGGGTCTGTACCGAAACTTTGCAGCATGTTACTTCAGCTTGCAAGCTTCGAATTGGACGACAGTCGCTGCAAAAATCTCCGCGAAGGAGTAACGAAGCGGCTCGACAGTTCATAGCTGGCAACGTTACTCAAGGAATTTCTTGAGCTCTCTCCAGCTTCATGCATCATAGCTCCAGTCCAGGACCCTGGTCGGCGTGCAATGCTGCCGTTCTTGCAGGGATGAGTATGCATCAGACGTCACCCGCCAACGACGCGCGCCAATCATCTGAACATTCACGCTTACACTTGCTGTCTCCACCTGAGACTGTTGACAGCACTGCTCCCGTCTTGAAGTGTTTCTCCGTATCGGCGCCTCGTGTTGCACCAAAGCCTGTATCGAGCCGATGAGACGGCATTCTCTGATGGCCTCGCACTGCAAAGCTCCCTCGAAAGCCCTCGATCCTCGCTTCAGGCCACTTGTGGACCGCCCCGTCTTCTCCGCATCGTCGATACAACTACCATGCAGCCACTCTCCAGCCGTCACTCCATATTTCGGTGGCTGTGACGTTGAAACGCAGCTCGAGAGCAGGCCGAACCGACATCTCACCAGCCGCAAAACCTGTAATGCCACCGTGAGGCGCTACCTACCTGACATTTCTATACGTCACAAGCTTCCTGGATAGCACCTTGCGAGCCAGCAGGAGTGCTAGCTTGCTCCGTGCTCGAGGTAGGTAGCTTATATGTTTTCAAGCTCCCTTCCCTCGTCTCGATTTCTCTATCAATTTTCTCCCCCCCATTCCCCCCAATAACTTAATCAATATTGTTGTATGACCAACAATCCATCTTCCTCCTCTTACGCCTACTACTCCTTCCCCCCAACACCAAACAGAGCTTCCCCTTCAGCGAGCTCTAAATCTAATTCCCCCACTCCCAAAACAACCAGAACTTTGAAGAACATGGCTCCTTCTCCAGCAGCAGGCAAGGCCACTGGTGGCGCCCCCAAGACTCCCACCAAGTTGGGCAGAAAGCCCCAGAGCCAAACCAGCCAGCCTCCTAAACTCGGACAGCAGGCCGCTTCAGGCGCAAGAAAAGCATCCGCCCCCGAGGGTGCTAAGCAGCCAGAAGTTCCTCAGACTTCCGAGAAGCCCGAGGTTGGTGATGTGCAACAAAAAGCTGGCGAGGCTGCGCAAGGTGCACAGGACAAGGCTGGAAAGACTGCCGAAGACGCCAAGAGCAAGGCCGAGGGCGCTGCGGAAGAGCCCAGCAAGGTCGAGATGAAGGACGACACCGAAGCCGCATCCACCCAGGCTGGTGATGATGAGGACGAGGATGATGACGAAGGCCCTCTGAGCAAGGTTTCCCAGGCTGGAGACAATGCTAAGGGCCAGCTCGAGGAGCAAGCTCCTCAACCAATTGACGACTCTAACGACGACAACGATACCGCCGCTGGTGCACTAGACACCGCTGATGATGACGACAATGACGACACCGAGGATACCGCCGACGACGACAAGACCGTCAAGGCTGGTGATGAAGCAGACGACAACGACGATGATGTTCAAGACACCACCGGCAAGGTGGCTGACGACGCCCAAAAGACTGGCAAGCAATCCGGCGGTAACCTCCTCAAGGGTGCCAAGGGACTGGCTGGCAAGGCCTCTGGTCTCGCTGGCAAGGCTGCTCAAGACCCCAAGAAAGCAGCTCAGGATGCCTCTGAAGACGTCCAGGATACCGCAGGAGATGCTAAGGACACTGCCGAGGACACTGCTGAGGATGCCGCCGAGGGCGTTCAAGACACCGCCGATGACGCCAAGAAGGTTGCAGGCGATGCCACCGACGAGGCTGGCGATACTGCCGAAGACGTCAAGGACGCCGCGGAAGACACTGCCGAGGACGCCAAGGACACTGTCGAGGACGCCGCTGGCGATGCCACCGACAAGGCTGGCGACGTCGCCGATGATGCCAAGGACACTGCTGAAGACGCGACCGAGGATGCTCAAGACACCGCTGAGGATGCTACCGAGCAAGTCAAGGACAAGGCCGGCGAGACTGCTGAGGATGCCGAAGACGCTGCCGAAGACGCCAAAGACACCGCCGAGGACGCCGCTGATGAGGACGTTCCCGAAGTCAACGACATTAGCGACCTCCCCGTCGACCTCTCTGTGCTCAAGGGCCTCGAGGTTTCAGAGGATGGCATGGTCAATGATCAAGACGGCAACCCCATTGGCAAGCTTGCTGAGGGTGACGCTGAGGACCTCGCTGGCTACCCAATTGGCGATGACGGCGAGATCCTTGATGACGACGGCGATCTTGTCGGTCGTTGCGAGCTTCTTCCCGAGCAGGTCAAGAAGCAGATGGCCGACCTCAAGAGCAAGGGTCAACTCCCCAAGGGTGCCGAGAACCTCGTTGGTGACCTCCCCGACACCGACGATGTCGAGAAGCCCAACCTTGCCATCTTCAAGGGCCTCACCTGCGATCCTACTGGTAACATTTTCAACGACGAAGGTGACACTATCGGCCAGGTTACCGATGGCAACCCCGAAGAGCTCATGAACGCCACTCTGAACGAGTATGGTGAGTTCATCGACGACGATGGCAACGTCATTGGCCACGCCGACATCCACCCTGATGCACCAGAGGACATCTACGACCAGGTCCAGCAGGCTGCCGATGATGCTCAGGATGCCGCCGACGACGCCCAGGACAACGCCGACGACACTGCAAAGGCCGCTGACAGAGTCGACGACGCTGCCGACAAGGTTGACGACGCCGCTGACGATGTCAAGGATGCCGCCCAAGACATTGAGGACGAGCTCCCTGGCATCGAGGCTCTTCAAGGCAGAGAACTCAACGACGCTGGCGAGGTTGTTGATGACCAAGGCGAGGTTCTCGGCCAGATTGACGACGAGTCTCTCAAGGAGAAGCTCGAGTCTGGCGAACTCAAGGCCGAAGACCTCAAGATCAACGAGGACGGCGAAGTCGTCGACGCTGACGACAACGTCCTCGGCAAGGTCGGTCTCGCAGAAGGCGCTGCCGAGAAGCTCGGCGGTGTCCTTCCTTCTCTCGACCTTCGCATTCTTGATGGCAGAAAGGTCAACAAGAAGGGCAAGATTCTTGACGACGAAGGCGACGAGATTGGTTCGCTCACTGAGGGCGACGCCAAGGAGTGTGCCGGCAAGAAGGTTAACGACAAGGGTGAGGTTCTTGACCAGAACGGCAAGGTCATTGGCAAGGTCTCCGTCACTCCTGGCGAGGCTGCCGAGACCGCTACCAAGGAACTTCAGACTGAGCTTGGCGAGAACGTTCCTGACGAGGAGCAGGGTGAGGATGAGGAGCAAGCCGATGAGGAGGAAGAGCCTCAAGGTCCTCAGTTCAAGATCCCTGACCTCGATGTCCTCGAAGGCCTTAAGGTCAACAAGAAGGGCAAGATCCTCAACGAGGATGGCGAGGAGATTGGTGAGCTTACCTCTGGCGACCTCAGCGAATGCGCTGGCAAGAAGGTCAACGACAAGGGCGAGGTTCTCGACGCAGAAGGCAACACCATTGGCCGCGTCAAGGCTCTGCCTCAGGAGATCCCTCAGGAGGAGCTCGAGGAAGCCGAGGAGGCCGCCGACAAGGCCGAAGATGCTCAAGACGCTGCAGAAGATGCCGCTGAAGATGCAGAGAACGCCGAGGAGGGCGCCGAGGATGCTGCCGAAGATGCCGCTGAGAACCTGCCTCCTCTCTCCGTTCTCGAGGGTCTGAAGGTCAACAAGGCTGGCAAGATCGTCGACTCCAACGGTACCGTCGTCGGTGAGCTCACCGAGGGTGATGCCAAGAAGCTCTCCAAGTCTGGTGTCAAGGCAGACGACCAAGGCCAGTTCTGGGACGACAAGGGCCATGTCATCGGCCGCGCCAAGACTGTCCCTGTCGAGGAAGACGAAGAGGCCGAGTTCGCTGGTCTCGAGGGCCTGATCGTCGTCAAGGACGGTTGGGTTGAAGACGAGAACGGCAACCGTGTTGGCCAACTGACCGAGGGCGACGCCAAGAAGCTCGTCGGTCGTGCTGTTGACGAAGACGGTGATATCCTCGACAAGAAGGGTAACGTCGTCGGCCACGCCGAACGTTACGAGGACCCTGAGCAGGAGCCCGAGCCTGAAGAGGAGCCCATCGACCTTTCCAGCCTCAACGGCAAGATTCTGAACAAGGCCGGCTTCGTCATTGGCGACGAGGGCGTACCTGTCGCTCGCCTGGTTGAGGGCAAGGCCAAGGAACTCGCTGGCAAGAAGCTCGATGACCAAGGTCAGATCTGGAACGATCAAGGCAAGGTCATTGGCCGTGTCGAGTTGATCCCCGAAGACGAGCGCGAGGCCAAGCCTGACGGTCCCTTCGCTGGTCTTCAAGGTCTCCGCGTTGTTGCTGACGGCAAGGTCGCTGATGAGGACGAGAACATCGTCGGTGAGATTGTTGAGGGCAATGCCAAGCGCCTGATCGGTCTTGCTGTCGACGAGGATGGCGATGTCATGGACAGATATGGCAACGTCAAGGGTCATGCTGAACCTCTCGCAGACGAGGAGGAGGAAGGCCCTGTCGACAACTCTATGCTCGACGGCAAGAAGCTCAACAAGAGCGGCTTTGTTGTTGATGACAAGGGCATCCCTATCGGTAAGCTCATCGATGGCAACGTCAAGGAGCTTGCTGGCCGTCAATGCGATGAGAACGGCGACATCCACAGCGACACCGGAAAGGTCATCGGACACTGCGAAGTTCTTCCTGAGAACGAGCGTGTCTCCAGAGCCGAGGGACCTTTCGCCGGTCACGAGGGTCTTCGCGTTACCAAGGAAGGTTATGTTGCTGATTCCGAGGACAACATTGTCGGCAAAGTCACTGAAGGCGATGTGAAGAAGCTTGTCGGCCTCTCTGTTGACGAGGACGGCGACATCAACGACAAGTACGGCAACGCCAAGGGCCACGCTGAGCCCTACGAGGAAGAAGAAGCCGCCCCTGCCGACAACTCGATCCTTGATGGCAAGAAGCTGAACAAGCAAGGATTCGTCGTCAACGAAGACGGTATTCCTCTTGGTAAGCTCGTCGAGGGTAACGTCAAGGAGCTTGCTGGTCGTCGTTGCGACGAAGAAGGCAAGATCCATGGCGATACTGGCAAGGTTGTTGGTCGTTGCGAGGTTCTTCCTGAGAACGAACGTGTTGCCAGACCTGAAGGTCCCTTCGCTGGACTGGAAGGCCTCCACGTCAACAAGGAGGGCTACGTTGAGAACGCCGAGGGCGACCGTGTCGGCATCATCACCGAAGGCAATGTCAAGCGTCTCGTAGGTCTCTCTGTCGATGAGGACGGTGACATTAGCGACAAGTACGGAAACACCAAGGGTCACGCCGAGCCTTGGGAGGAAGAGGAGCAAACCGCCGAAGACCTCTCCGCCCTTGCCGGCTGCACTGTCAACAAGGCCGGCAACGTCGTCGACTCTTCCGGTACCATCATTGGTCGTGTTTCCGAGGGCGACCCGTCCACCATGGTCGGCAAGAAGGTTGACGGCCAGGGTCAAATCTGGGACAACGCCGGAAATGTCATTGGCAAGGCCGAACTCGCCAAGGGTGCCGACACCAAGGCTGAGGGGCCTTTCGCTGGTTTCGACAGCATCACTGTCAACAAGGAGGGATACGTCGTCACTCCTGACGGTGGCATCGTCGGCCGCGTTACCGAAGGCGATGTCAAGAAGCTTGTCGCTCACAAGGTCGACGAGGACGGTGAAATCCAAGACAAGAACGGTAACCTCATCGGTAAGGCCGAGAGATGGGAGCCTGAAGAGAAGGAGAGAAAGGTCAATCCCATGTCCGGTCGCCGCGTCAACAAGGAGGGTGAAGTCCGTGACGAGAACGGCGATGTCATGGGCAGACTCACCGCCGGTGATCTTGGCCACTGCGTTGGCCTTGAGGTCGATGACAACGGCTACGTCGTTGACAATGACGGCAACAAGGTCGGCGAGGTCACTCTCATCGGAAACATCATCGAAGACGAGGAGATTCCTGAGGAGGAACTTACCGAAGAAGAGAAGGAGGAGCGCCGCAAGAGGGAGCAAGACCGCGAGATTGCTGAGAAGATGGGCACCATCTGCACGCAAACCCTCGAGAGAGTCCAACCCATCTGCAAGCAGATCACTGATGTAAGTGCTTACCTATTTCATGCCCTCACTCGAACCATTACTGACTTACCTTTTCTCTACAGCACATCGAAGCCGCCGACCGTACCCCACGTGAAGAGTTGGACGAGGAAGATTTGGTCAACAAGGTCAAGCCTCTTATCGAAGAGGGTGGTCGTATCCTTCAAGAGTGCAACGGCTCTCTGCGTGGCCTCGACCCCGACGGTCGCATTGCTGCTCAAGCCAAGGGCCGTGCCGGCACTAAGGAGGCCACTCCCGAGGAGTACCGCCTGGCCGATACCCTCAAGGAGTTGACCACCACCGTCGTCACCACCATCGACAACGCAAAGAAGCGCATCAGCGACATGCCTCACGCCAAGAAGAAGTTGAACCCCCTCTGGGGTCTGATGACACAGCCTCTCTTCCAGATCCTCGCTGCCGTCGGTCTTTTGCTGACTGGTGTCTTGGGTCTGGTTGGCCAGCTGCTCAACGGTCTTGGACTGGGTGGACTCGTCAATGGTCTGCTCGGCGGCCTCGGTATCGACAAGTTGCTCGGTGGCCTTGGTCTCGGCAGCGTTGCCAACTCCCTCGGCCTGGGCAAGAAGGACAAGAAGAAGGAGGGCGGTGGTGGTGCCAGCAGCCTGCCCATCGTCGGCGGTCTGTTCGGCAAGAAGTAAAAGAAGAAACATGACGAAGTTTGTTATTCTAATCCTGAGCCTGACGGTTTGCCGAAGAGGAGAAGGAATCAAAGAGGAGGAAACTACACCAACCATTTTTGGAGGAAAGAGCAAGGGATCGGGGGGTCTTCTTGCATCCGACTGACTGATAATCTTTGGAGGAAATTCCCTTTCTCTCTGGTTTCGATTTTGTTCTTTTTCGAGCACCCGGCGCTGGTCTCCTTTCGCTTTCTTTTGACGAATTTCCTTTGTTTAATCTGTTCAATACATGTGTTTGTATTTATACCATTACTCTGTTTGTCGTTGATTTTAGTACCCTAGCTAGGTAATTTATGCTCATTTTGCAGTATAACAGTCTCGTATGTTTACTTTATTGTCATTGCAGGACTCTCCTTTGTCGTGTTGCTGCTTCTCCAGAAACAGTCGTAATCTCTCACCATGAAGCTTCCCTGACTGTTGCACAGCGATATTGTGAGCTATAGAATTGCACAATAGAGTACAGTCTACGGAGTAGGAAGCAGCAGCGTCCACTGAGAGTCGTGGTTACCTTTTGACCTCGTCTTTTGTACGGAGCATTTGTGCGTTTGCACAGCAGCTTTACTGTGACTGTCTTTATCAACACACAGGGAGATCATATTACTGATTTACAGTAGATCACTATGAAATGTTTTTGTTTGATTGTGTTCATTTCCCTCGGGCCCTGTTGACACGAACGTGTTTCTCGCAAAGCAGCGTGACTCGAGCGTGACTGACTCAAGGGTTTTCTTCCCCATCCATGCGAGTGGCTGAGCATCTGTATGCAGAGCCGAACCTCTTTACCAGCACAATATGCTTTTTCTATTTGTGCATACCCATCTATTCCCGTCCGTGGCGAAATGTCTCAATATATCTATGATGCAAATCAGAGTTCCCGTGATCGCGGCATGTCAAATATTTGGAGCGTTGTTTTTGGCTGTTGGAGCCAGATCCAACGATAAGTCTTGTTGACTCGTGCGGGCTTCGATCTCTCGTTGACTTCATGCGAAGTGTACTCGTCCGTTCACAGCCGCAGGATTAGGGCAGAAGAGTGACGAGCATGCAGCGTGACAGGCAGAGCGGAGACATGCGCGCTCTATATTTGGGATGCGATGCGATCGTGGTGGGTGATGGACGTGATTGTTCGTATTGAGATGCAGTAACTGGAAGAGAAGGATTAAATGGTGGCGCACAGGTTCGGAAGCGGTGGCCGGTGTGTCGCGTGCACGAGTCGTGAAGGTTGAGTTAAGCTTCTCCCTGCCGAAGGAAATGACGATGGCCGGCCTTAATTTAGCAAAGGCATTAGCGGAGGACGGCCTTGGGAGATGGAAACATGTCCCGCGTAGCAGTGCCGCACGACCATCCCACGGCCACCACCATGGCTGGGATTGCTCTGGATCCATCTCGTATAACCCTTGGCAGCATTGTAAGTGTTCATGATGCAGGTGTCGTAAGAGGCCCGCGCTCGCGCTCGGAGGCTGGGGGCGTGCCCATCGAAGCCTCATGGCTCGAGATATATATTCCACCACCCACCCTTCCACCATTGCTGTTTGATCATCAGCCTCTTTCTGTCAACAGTCCCAGCAACTTTATCAACAACATAAACGACTTTAAACGGGACCAGCCACATATACACACCCAAAGTTCTCAACATGGTTCCTCGCTCAGCAACTTTGCTGTCGGCCTTCCTGGCTGCCACGGCCGTCTATGCTGCTCCCGCTCCTCTTGAGAAGCGTGCTGATTGGGTTACTGCCACAATCAACGGCCAGGTGGTCTCTTGGGAGAACAACTGGAACCCTCAGTCCACTCCCGCTGCTCAGCCTTCCCAGCAAACAGGCGCTGCACAGAACAACAACGGAGGCGAATGGATAACCGCAGTGTACAATGGCAACACGTTTTCTTGGCAAGCGAATGCCCCTACCGCTGCACCTGTTGCTTCAGCCCCTGCTTCGTCTCCCGCCCAAACCACCGCTGCTGCACCTGCTCCCTCGGCCACAAACAAGAACACCGACCCCTCATGCCGTGATACCCATATCTTCTTGGCCAGAGGCAACAACGAGCCCTACCCCGGTCGTATGGGCAAGCTCGCTGGAGCCATCTGCTACGGCCTTGATTCTTGCGACTACGAGGATATCATGTTTTACAACCCCGTAGACAGTGACTACTGCACCGCTGTCAAGGAGGGCGACGTCAACGGCATCAGTCAGATCACCGCCTACGCTCAGAAGTGCCCTGGCTCCAAGCTCGTCCTTTCCGGTTACTCTCAGGGTTCCAACGTTGTTGGTGATGTCCTCGGTGGCTCTGATTTCTGCGGTGGCCCCAACCCCGGTCTTGACCCCTCTACCAGCCCCGGTAACCAGCTCGGTGCCATTCTCATCTTCGGTGACACCAGACACGTTGCCAACCAGCCCTACAATGTCCTCAGCGGTGCCGATGAGAGCAGCAACAGCCCCCGTACCGGCGACTCTCTCAACCGCATGAACAAGTTCTCTGGCATCATGAGATCTTACTGCGATCACTCCGACCCCGTCTGCGCTGCTGCCGGCCCCGGTCCCTTTGATGTCAACAACCACCTCAACTACTTCGACCTCTACTCTGACGATGCCGCTGGCTGGGTCAAGTACACCCTTGGCTACTAAGCTGTTTCATTCGTACCCTTTCTTCTACCTCTCACGTTGATGAGAACTTCCTGTCGATATTTGAAGGATCCTTTTAAAAGTTGTAATTTGATGAGCAATTAGAACTGCCACCAGTAATGACTATTCTACTACCAATTTTTTGTTCCCTTTCAATTGTGATCATTTTTGAATCTCGTGTTCTATCCAAATCCTGTCAAAGCATGAGCGCGGTTGATCCTCTGTTGTCCAAGCATCCTTCGTTGCAAATCATTGTGTCTACCAAGTCTTGACGCGTACATGTTCATCTCAGACATTTGTGGGTCTTGTCTCTCTCTACCATGGATCTTCATGGAGTACGTCCTGCTTTCCTTTTTTTTTTCTGCGCAGATAGTAACAGCTCAAGACACATTTTCTGCAATCCATGGCATCGGGCCCATCCGAATATTCTCACTCGCCGCTTTCTCGCGGCATGAGTACAAGGCAAGGGAGGAAAAAATTCGAGCAACCTTGACCTGCAGTAGTCGCAGTAGTCGCAGTACGGACGACAATGTTCACAAAAGCCTTGACCTTTCTTGTTGGAACCACGCGAAGTTCAAAAGCGACGCCAACAACGGCCTTGCATGGCAGGAATGGTGTGCATTTCGTGCCTGTGCATTCGTGCATGTACCTTTGTAACCTCAACAACAAGCCTTTTGTCTTCTCTTGCCGTGTCCAACACAAGTTCAAGAAAATTGTCATCTTGCAAGGAACTTGCGCGTTTGTTTGGCAATCATCATTTAGAAAAGCACGCACGATCATCAAACAAGAAATAAAAAGGACATCAAGGCGGGCTAATGTCTGTCGGCCTTGTCCCGGGATTTTGGGAAGCCGCGTGTGACTCCAAGAAGAAAAAAAGGAAAATAGGAAAAGGAAAAAAAAATTATACATGACGATGTTCACGCCAACTTCACGGATCTTCTTGTGCTTGGTCCGGATAAAAAGTGTCTCGCTTGCAAAAACCCCACCCTCTACAACCGTTTTTGCTCTCTTTCGCTCAACTCCGAGATATCAAATCCGTCATCTTTCCAAGGCCATTTATTTATAGAAGTCGAGTTAGGTGCTTGGGGTGACACCTCAAGGTGAGATGGTGGTGTGGGGTTTGAAGACGACCAAGAGAGCATGTGGCCGAGTTGCCGATGGGTCTCTTGGTTGTCTTGGAGGGGAAGTTTGTAGAACAGGGAAGGTGGATGCGATGACGGGAGGATGCAGCGAGAAGTAAGTCAGGCGGGTGTCGCTTCTGCATATCGCGATCATGGATATATGATTCATCTTTACTTTGAAGACCTGGGTCAAGAAGTCTGCACAAACATGCTGCTTTGCAAGTTGATACAAATAGTCTGGATTACTGTCGGTGATCTAGATGGTACAGGCCAATTCTCTATCATCTATGCTGCGTGTACCGTCAACACTCAGATATGAGTGGAGAGTACAAGATAACAACTTGAATATGAGGAGCCACCATTTACACGACCTATACCTCACGTCTCTAATCACGAGAAAAGAGCCAGCCGCAATTTATATTACAGTGCCTCGCTTTCCACATCTCCTCATGGTCGAGACTTGTCATCTTCCAGCTTCTCTCGCTGAATACTCATGACTTTATGATCGAGAGTATGAGATGACTGGATTTGGTACACATGCTAGCTGACACGACCATGCCACAAGTATCACGAGTGATACAATCCATCTCCCTGCAAAAGTTAACACGATTCTTCTTCCATCACTCTCAGTCGTCCCACCAATTATCCCCAGACGAAACCCGCAATCGACCTCCCCCCAAAGGACCGTCCAGGAACTCGACCCATCGCTCCTCAAACCTCAAGATGAGCCAATGACAAGCTCTGTCGAGCCTCCCTACCAGCCTCACTTTCCGACTTCCCAAGCAAGTTCCATTACAAGACCTGAACAAGATCAGGCCGACTATTCTTTTCTATTAACACTGATAGAGGGATAGCTCGCTACGATCAAAGAATGACGCCGACTAATCTTTCCATCAAGTCCTCAACCTTGTGCCTCTTTGCGAGTGCTCGGATATGGCAAATGCTACCCATCTTGCCTAGAACTCTCGAGACGAAATCACTTTTCATAGGGCTTTTTGGAAGAATATATTGCTTCCGCAGCATTAAAGTGCTTTCCACACACAGAAATCTGGTTGATTGACAAAAAGATGGAATCTCCATGATAAGATGGGCTCCTGATACTCTGGTTCCTGGTCGCAGACCCATATAAAAGCACAGTATTGCAGAGGATTAAGTCAATTAGATTCTGGCCCAGTCTACTCCACACGCCAGGGCTTCCCCTATTGTGTCCTCTGAGGAGACATCTACTCTAACTCGTCTGCCTACTTCCATGATGCGAAATTTGTACGGATATACTTGTGCATGCCTATACTGTGAGGGAAGAGAAAAATCCAGAAAGAACCATAACAATCGAGTGTCTCGAAAATGATGACAGACATGGCTTTTGTGTTGCTATGACCTAAGAGACAGATGATTCAAGTGTCTGAGCAAGTATTGATATGGTGCTGTCGATATTCAGCCAATGACATAGATCTGACTGAGAAAACTCGGAGTAGAAGAAAAAAGAAGACAAGGACAAGACACCAATGAAAATGGTAGAAGCAGCAGGCTAGGGGATTCAAGGCATGTGCGATCCGTACAGACAAGAAAGATGCGCTGAATGAGAAAAGAAACGACGAAAGTCTGTAATGCATGAAAGGTGGCTCCTTGTAGAGTTGAAGACCAACAGAGTAACAAAAAAGCAGCAGTGCACACTACTCGAAAAAAGCATACCAAGCGCAGGGGGAAAAAAACAACAAGAGTACCAGCTACATGGAAAGAAATTTATAAACTTCAATTCTTGCAATGCTAGACTTTCGTACATTCGTACAAATACTGTTTTTGCTCCTCTCGCTTTTTTCTTTACAAGCCGAGCTTCTCGAGGTACTTGGTAGCGAGCTCGACAGCCTGGTCGGCATTCTCGGGCTGAGTGCCCTGGCCAAGCGAAGTAGCACCCTTACCACCAGCCTTTCCACCGAGCACGCCAGCGATCTCGTTGGCCCAGGCAGGCGCATCGGCACCCTTGTCCTTTGCTTCTGCGGAAACGTGGCAGCCGTGCACGACCTTGCCGTCCTTCTCGTCGGCAGCGATGAGGTAGATGGTCTTGTCCTTTTGCTTGGAGCTGATGGTCTTGATGGCCTCGCTGATGGCCTTGGAGTTTGCCGAGATGGGCACGCGGACGACCAGGCGCTTCGACGAGGGGTTTTCGGTGAAGTGCTTGGCGATTGTGTCGGTCACGGTCTTGTTCTCGGCCTTGAGGAATGCCTTTTGCTGGTCGAGGTTCGCCTGTAGAGCATAGGGTCAGCAAAGGAATCACAAATCATCACCAGTCTGGCAAACTTACCTTGGCGACCTTGGCGAAGCGCTCCTTGAGTTGGGTCTTGGTCACAGCGGAAATGGTCAGCTGGTTGAGCTGCACCTGCAGCTGCTTGGCCTTCTGCTCCTTCTGGGGACTGTATTCCATTTTTTCGAGCAGAGCCAGGTCATCGGAGAACTCCTGGGCAACTCTCTGCACCTCGTGGGCAGCCTGTCCGGTCACGGCGATGATACGGCGAATACCCTTTGCGATACCACCCTCCTCGAGCACGATCAACTCCTTGATTTCACCAGTCTTGTCAACGTGGGTACCACCACAGAACTCAACACTGACGTTCTCCCACTGGGGGTTGTGGACATCCTCGAGAAGCTGCTCAACGGGCACACCAACACTGACGACACGAACAGGGTCAGGGTAGGTCTCACCGAACACTGCACGGACGCCCTTGATGTTTCTGGCAGTAGCGAGGGGCACTTCCAATGAATAGACGGGGCTGTTCTGACGGATGTATGATGTGCTCTTGGTCTCGACCTCCTGCAGCTCCTTGTCTGACAATGCAACCTTGTGGCTGAAATCGAAGCGGAGCTTCTCAGGAGCGACAAGCGAACCCTTCTGGTTGATGTCGTCGCCGAGAACTGCGCGGAGAGCAAAGTTGAGAATGTGAGTACCGGTGTGGTTGTTGCGGATGGGATGTCTGCGGAGTTCATCGTACTCGCAAATAACGGAGTCGCCAGTCTTGAAAGTACCATAAGTCATGTAGCCGGTGTGGAGAACATAGCCAGCATAACTCTGAACGTTCTGAACATCCAACTCGGCTTCACCGTCAATCAGAATCTTGCCAGTGTCGTTCTCTTGACCACCCTGCTCGGCGTAGAAGTTGGTCTTGTCAAGAATGACACCAAACTGCTCGCCCTCGGGGACCTCGGAGGTGCTCGACAAGAATTGCTTGTTGAAGTAGATAGCCTTGACGGTAGCGTTGATGTTTCCACGACCAAACTTGGGCTCATCGTCAGTCTTGCTAACCTCGGTCATGGTGTCGAGCTTGCCCAGGTCGTGAACGTCAAGCTTGACCAAATCGGCACCGGCCTTCTTCTCACCCTTGCTAGCCTCTTTGGCCTTGGCCTGAGCAGCGTTGACCTCCTCCTCGTTGATAGTGAGGCCGCGCTCCTCTGCCATGAGCTGGGTAAGATCGACGGGGAAACCGTAGGTATCGTACAGACGCCAGACATCAGAGCCGGAGAGTGACTTGGTGTTGTTGTCCTTGCACTGCTGAGCGTACTTTTCGAACATGGCCTCACCGCGGTCGAGGGTCTTGGCGAATGAAAGTTCTTCCTCGTTAAGGATCTCCTTGACGTCTTGCTCCTTCTTCTTGATTTCGGGGAACATGTCACCCATCTGAGCAACCAGAGTAGGAACGATCTTTGAGAAGAAATCGCCAATGTCTGTGTTCAGGTATTTGCGAGCATAACGGGCACCTCTGCGCAAGACTCTGCGAACGACATAACCACGTCCCATGTTGTTGGGGATACCACCGTCGGTGATGGCGAAGGTAAGAAGTCTCACGTGGTCAGCAACAACACGGTAGGCGGTATCAACACCGTCGGCATCCTCGCTGCCAAACTTGCCCTCGTACTTGCGGACGCCAGTGATTTCTTGGATGCGGTCGAAGAGAGGAGTGAAAACATCGGTGTCGTAGTTGGATGGCTTGTCTTGCAAGATACTGACCAAACGCTCGAAGCCCATACCAGTGTCGACGTGCTTGTTAGGCAGGGATCGCAGTGACTTGTCGGATTCGCGGTTGTATTGGATGAAAACGTTGTTCCAGATCTCCAGAACATTGGGATCGTCCATGTTGACGAGATGTGCGGCATTGCGGCCTCCAATTCTGTCGTAGTGAATCTCACTGCAAGGACCGCAAGGGCCCTGGTCACCCATCTCCCAGAAGTTGTCCTTCATGTTGCCAGGAAGAATGTGGTCCTCGGGGACACCGACTGACTTCCAGAGCTCCTTGGCCTCGAGATCAGGCTCCAGACCACCAGCCTTGTCACCCTCGAAGTAGGTGACGTACATTCTGGTGGGATCAAGACCGAACTCGGTGGTGAGAAGTTCCCATGACCAAGCAATAGCTTCCTTCTTGAAGTAGTCGCCGAAACTCCAGTTACCCAACATCTCGAAGAATGTCTGCATCAATATGTTAGTTTGGCAGTGGATTGGATGATGTGGGTAGAAAGGCTCACGTGGTGGTAGCTGTCCTTGCCGACATCATCCAAATCCTAGATCGAGTCAGATGAGTCAACAGAATTGAAAGCGGGGAATGGTTACATTGTGCTTTCCGCCAGCACGAATACACTGTGAGAGTTGTTAGCATGTTGTCGAGGTGGATGGAAAAAGTCTTGGCTTGCCTTTTGCGAATTTGTAGCACGCTTGAGCGAGGCGAAATCAGACGAGGGGTCTACGGTTCCAAGGAAGATGGACTTGTACTGGTTCATGCCAGCATTGGCGAAGAGAAGAGTCGGGTCCGAGTGAGGGACGACCGACGAAGAGGGCACTATGCAGGCGTCAGGTGGGAGTTGCGGCGAAACAGAGACCCCCGAGGCAGGACATACCAAAGGTGTGGCCCCTCTTCTTGACAAAATAGTCAATAAAAGTGCTTCTGACCTTGACAGCATTCCATTGCTGCTCGGTGGGTTGGGAAGCCATGTTGAAAGCGCGTGTTGTGGTAAGAGAAAGGTATGGGAGGTGCGAGAATGTTCTCGTGGGCAGCTGAGGTGGAATTTGAACGTGAGTCAACCCACGTCGGCAACAGTTGAACAAGCTCGTGATCATCCACGCTTTCGACTCGACAGGTCGCGCGCGCACTTGAAGACTTGGATAGCTCTAGATAGACTACCGGAGTGGACGGCGGTGATGCGGGATGAACACAACCAGCGCGGAGGTCATGGACCGACACCGAGACACAGCTACTACAGCTTCAGCTCCGGCTCCAGCATCAGCTGCCCTCAAGGGGCTCAAGCGCACAGCAGACGACTCGTTCGATGATGATCACCGTTTTGCGAAGCGCTTCAATCTGCTCAACCTAGGTATGCCTCCCCGACTGACTGCTCACTCCCTCGTCACTAACGCCGACTTCTCTACAGCCAACAGCCATGACAAGCTCTACATTCCCGTTTCGGCCAGGCCGCAACTCCATACCACCCTGACCCGGCCTCGTCCTACCGAAGAGCACATGCAGCTAGACGACACAAAAGACCGCGTCTACATCCACAACCTCGACGACGAGCTAGCCGACATCGAGTCGGACGAAGAGAAGCTCATCTTCCTCCCAGACATTGAAAAGAAGCTCAATGCCATACCCAGACACATCCTGCTCGGAGAAAAGAAAGAGTCGCATCAAGAGCTCGTCCTCTACAACCTGCCGCCCTCGTTGTCCGTGCCCGTCGAGCAAGACAATGTGCGCAAAGCCATACTCGAGGCTCGTGAACGTGCCAAAGAAAAGGCTGCAAACATGCCTTCGTTGTCCTCCAGTCCTGCCGACGGCACGCCGCCAGAGGAGCAAATAGAGACTGCTCACGGCTACGACTCTCCGGATTATGGATTGGATGAAGATACGAACGACATGGAAGACGACGACGACGCCATGGATCTATCATGAGCAGGGGACAATTCTCTCGGCGAAAATCGCCCCTTTCTAGAGAGCATTGTGCATTTCTATAGCTTCAACATGAATACATGTCACTGTATATGACTACATGCGTAGAGCTTGCATTCTGTGATAAGTGGTATTGCATTTTTCGAGTCTCTGCCAGTCCAGCCAGCCTTGCTACCTAAGTTGTCTATATACTCTGGCCATATTCTCCTCCAGGCCTCCTTTGAAGTGAACAATAAGAAAAAACATTACATCTAAGTCTGGTATCCTTCGTTAAAAAAAAATCTTTCAGTTGCGTGCTCGGCCCCAATGTCTCGGGAGCCAGCGCCTGCTAGGGCTGGGTGTTTCGATCGATGTCGTTTGTGATGTCGCCGCCGCCGACTCCTTGCCTCCCAGCATCAAGCTTTCGGGCAGAGCGGTGCGTTTCGCCTTTTGGTAGATGGCGGTACTTGTGATGGTCGTCCAGAGCGTCGTGTAGACGTCTGGCGCCACTGACACTTGCTGAGTCGTCCATTGTGTGATGGTTGTGTCTGCGGGCGCCGTGATGGCTCGCTCGATGCTCGTCGTGATGGTCACCCATTGTGTTGTCGTTGCGTCGGCCGATACTGCCTGCACGATGGTCGTGAGCACCGAGGTCTCGGCGAACGATGGCATCGTGGGTATCGTCTCGACGTTTGCGGCAGGTGTCGTCTCGCTGTTCTCGGTGGCCGATGGCTGCTCGGTCTGACTCAACTCAGGTATCGGCGCAACCGATACTACTTGTCTGAGTGTTGTTGTTACCGTGCTCCATTGCGTCGAGGTTGCATCTGCAGCCACGGCCAGAACTAGCGTCTTCAGCACCTCGGTCATTGAAGGCAGTACCTGTGAAGAGCTTGTCTCAGCAGCCGTCTCTGCAGTCGATGCAGGCGCGGCCGATGTACCAACGCTCGACGTCTCTGCGGCAGTCGACGAGGCTTGAGCCTTCGATGAACTTGAAGCAGCCGAGGAGGCCTGTTTGCTTGACGAGGTCTGGGCGGCGGACGAGGTGCTCTCGTTTGACGAGCTCTGAGCAGTGGACGATTGCGAGGACGCAGAAGTCAACGAGCTTGGGATCGTGGACGAGGACGAGGATTCGGCGGTCGTCGAGGTCTGCTCAGTCGATGAGCTCACAGCGGCGGTCGAGGATTCGGCGGACGACGTGGATTCGATCGAAGAGGTTTGCGTTGACGATGTCTCTGTGGTCGTCGAATCGACAGCAGATGACACGGTCGAGGTAGTCTCAGCAGGCACCGTCTCCGTCGATATGGTGCTAGCACTACTAATGAACGTCTCAGTTTGTGTTGGGTTATTAGGATTATTGCAGAATGCGGGCAGTGCAACCTTTCCAGAAGATTTTGCAGTCTGCTCGAAGACTTTGAGAGAGTTGATGGACCAATAGGCATTCGAGAATGCTCCAGGGTTGTTGGCGACGTAGTCGGTGCAGGAGCCGCTCAGAGCAGAACATGTAGAGTCGCTGCTCCAAACGCTACCAGCCCAGTCGCCACAGAAGGTCACATCGAAAACAATCTGGTTGTCCGAGAAAAACTCGGGGATATCGCAGCAGCCTGTGAATTGCGAGAGTGGTTTTCCCCAAGTGGAGTCCGGAGAGGGATTGGCGCTCAGAACGTTTGCAGGAATGGCGCCACGTTGGAAGAACCAGATGCTGATCGCTTCGTCGGTCCATTCCATGGCGTAGACACCACCGCCCACGTTGTTGAAGCCATCGCCGTAGGTGTTGTACTGACTAGTGGTAATCTGACAACCTAGGTTGTTGGTCTGGTCCGCTGCGTCGACGTAACAGTCATCGGAGTAGAGACTGCCTGTGAAGTTGCCATTGTCGTAGATGGAACAGCCGTCTGCCGTGTGCAATGTCATGGCGTTGTGGTTCTGCGTGTTCACACCCTCAATGATATCAATCTCACCACCATTGGGCCAGCTAGGTCCAACCATCCAGAAGGCCGGCCATGAACCGCAGGAATTGCCGGGCATGTGCTCAAGATCGAGGATGACGAGACTGCCAGAGTTGTAGGCGTTCTTGCTGGTCAAGCGGATACTGGGGCGACCATTGGGCTGGACGTTGGTATGGTCGACTCCGATGTAGACCTTGTCATTGGCGTTGCCGATCAGACCGGTGTTCCATGCTGTGCCTTGATCAATATACTGGACGAAGCCGTGAGTCGGGTCCGTATATGTGAAGAAGTCGAACATGTCGAAAAATGCTGCAGAGTTGTAGTCATCTTGGAGAACATAGCCAGCTATGCTCAAGTTGACGAACGAAAAGAGAGAAAACAAAAAAGGAATGAGTGGCATGTTTGTGAATGAGTGCATGGTGCAATAGTAAACGAATGATTGCGCACGAAAGAAAGAAGGCTCTAAAACAGGACTGCGCGAGTGCATATATAGCGCTGAGTACCCACGAGAAGACGCCGCCTCATCGATGGCATAGTAAGATAGGCTGGCCCCTTTGGGAGGGTTGTAAGAATGTTTATTGCGGCCGTTTAAACGGCTTCAACGCAGACCGGGCGTGGCCTTGATAACTGCCATGGTGGTGACCTACCTGGCGGTCTGGTCAAGAAGTACGCAGCGTAATGCTCAAACGGTTTTAGCATGTGTACTCGTCGTCCTAGGCACTTGATGAAGAACACCTCGTAGGCATGGGCCTATTCGTGATGCACCTTGCACGTTCCAGAGTCGCCAGAAGCACATTTGGTAGACCTCCCTGCAGATGAGATGCACTTGGCACATCGTTTTGTGCTGATTAGCAGTGCGATACCTGCAGTCGTCGTCGCATGCTCGCGATGGAGTTCAAGAAGAAAGTGCGCGAGATGGTGTGGATGGTCGTTGAGCAATCCCCGAACACCCCACCAACCCTCGAAGAAGCCATGACCCATAGCTATGGAGCTCAGACGATGTGACTGGGAGACCCCCCGATTGAGGATGAGCGACTCCCTCCCCACTCGCTCAATGCGGTGATGCTTTAGCTATAGAAATGCATGAAACTTTCTACAATAGAGCAGCATCAATTCAGAGAAAGCTTCCTAGGATATCCTATGGCTAGGATTTTAGTTCGGCAGCGATTACGCATTCCTGCAATTTATAATATCAATATGTTGATCTAGGAGAGTTCGTCACGGTGCAAGTGGATGATGGTCTCTGGGCTCCCTACCGACAGGGCCTCCTTAGTCCTCTAGAAATCTCCTTGGCAGGCACAATTTCCGTATGCAGCAAATCGACCAAGCTGATGTCTCAACCAGGGGTCGAATCCACCTCCTGCCTCGTATACCATTCTGCACGGCACTACTATTTCGAAGCTTCACGATGCTAAGAAGACGATCAGCGAATCTTGCTCGCGGTGTATTGCCTTGGATACATGGCCTCATAGCACGTCATGGGACATTACTTTATCTATTATCTGACTTTATCACGTTTTGGTGAGCAGCAACATGAATTTGAGTCGTCACAATCGATTCGCAAAGGCTATCAGAGTACATGGATCTTCGGCACTGCACGCGCATATGCTTGCAGATCACGAACCGGTAGGGAGGTTGCCCTCTCGACATGGGTTGTGCTCCGAGAAAGCGAGCAGAAAAAAAAGCCGTTTGGTGATTGCTTGCCGCAAGTCGCAACGGTCTCATGAGAATTGGTCTCCATGTCAGCCAGCCAGTTGCTGCGCTGACGGGGAAAAAGAAGCGAACGACGACGGGTTTCCCAGAGGATGCACTGCCTGAATGTCTCGGGTGTGAGCCTCCAGAGGGTCTGGGGGTCGCGGTTGACTGTGCGACTATCCGCAGGGTTCTGATAGTTTTGATATACAGATAGGTGCAACGCATGGTTCATCAGGTTGGCGCATGCCTCGTCGTCATCATTTAATGGTTCTGCTCACTTTGTCACGTCTCCCTGGCCGACCAAGTTCTTGTCCTCTTGTCCTTGAGCTGCGGCCTTCTTGGCTTCTTCTTGGGCAAAGAGGTCTTGCCAGTATGACTCTTTGTAGCCATCCATTAGACGCGTAAACTGTGGCCCACTCTTCACCCAACCCTTGACGCCTCCTTCGAGTACCATGGATTGCATTTGCTCGTCTCCAGCTGCGTCGATGAATTCCTTGAACCTATTTGGGTCAGTACAAAGGTATCGCGTCAAGTTGTAGGAGCTTCTTACCATGCAGCACAACGAGGTGCTCTACCGTTTGAAGAGCCGCCTGGCGCAAGATCAGTTAACTGGAGGCCCAGCATTTCAAAGCAATTGACTTACATGTGAACACCACCCATTCAATGTCAGCTTTGTATGCCAACTCGTACCTGTGGAAGAGCATCAGTAATGTTACGAGCAAGAGATAGGTTGAACTTACAGCATTCCTCTGTTCCACCAGAACCCTTGAGCAGGAATGTTCAAACTGCCACGAAGACATCCACCCTCAAAATCCATCCTTCTGAGATCGATAACGAGCAGACTTGCCACACCCCGTAATGACAACATCTGCATCACGCGGTTTCGAGGCATGATGGCCGCTTCAGCTTTGGGCGCTGGGAACTCTGCGTGCCATGGCTTCTCGGTAGTCATCTTGATTTGATAGTGTATATCGCCCTTCTTGGGTGTGTTTGTTTGATTTTGAAGGGTTGGTCGATGTTGTCGTTGGAAGATGTCACTTCGAGCAAGCACAAAGCCGAAGTCCGAAACGACTGGCCAGGCTGGAAGCTCAACATTTCAGCCTCGATTCGAGAGCTATAATCATCACTCTTTTTCCAAATTCAATTTTGGACACAGTCATACAAGGCAGTCTAGGAAGAGATTTTCATAAAATGAGCCTTCTTTGGGCATGATTAAAAGCGCTTAACTGGGTATTCTGACTTTTCGTAACAAGAAACAAACAGACATGACGCATCTATTGCAATGACTCGACAACCAGAGCACTGGCACCACCACCACCATTGCAGATACCAACAGCACCAATCTTGCCCTTCTTTTCTCTGAGAACACCGAGAAGAGTGACAACGATTCTGGCACCACTTGCGCCCAGAGGGTGACCAAGGGCGACGGCACCACCGTGAAGGTTGACCTTGTCCTCGCTAACACCGAGAAGCTTCATGTTGGCAAGAGCGACAACACTGAAAGCCTCGTTGACCTCGAAAGCGTCAACGTCCTCCTGCTTGATGCCAGCGTGCTTGAAAGCCTTGGGCATGGCAAGAGCAGGAGCGGTGGTGAACTTGGCGGGCTCGTGAGCAGCCTCACCCCAACCCAGAATCTTAGCAATAGGCTTCAAGCCGAGCTCCTTGAGCTTGGCCTCAGAAACAAGAACGACGGCAGCGGCACCGTCGGAAAGAGGAGAGGCGTTGGCAGCAGTGACAGTGCCATCCTTGGGCTTGAAAGAAGGTCTGAGAGTCTTGGTCTTGGCCTCGTTGAAGTTCTTGGGCTCGTCGTCCTTGTCAATGGTAATGTTGGGCTTGCCTCTGCCACCGCTGACCTCGATGGGAGCAATCTCCTCACCGAACCAGCCACTCTCTTGGGCGTATTGAGCCTTCTTGTAGGATCTGATGCAGTAGTCGTCCTGAGACTCTCTGTTGAAACCGTGCTCGTCGGCGCAAGCCTCGGCGGCGAGACCCATGTGCTGGTCCTCGTAGGCGTCGGTGAGACCGTCCTTCAGGACAGCGTCAACAAGAGACTGGTTGCCGAACTTGGCGCCGGTGCGCATGTTGGGGAGGTAGTGAGGGGCGTTGGACATGGACTCGGTACCACCAGCAACGACGATGTCGGCGCCACCAGTCATGATGGTCTGAGCACCGAGGATGATGGCCTTGGTGGCGGAAGCGCAGACCTTGTTGACGGTGGTGCAGACGACCGAGTTGGGGATACCGGCGCCGAGAGCACACTGGCGGGCAGGGTTCTGACCGAGGCCGGCAGAGAGGACGTTACCGAAGATGACCTCCTCGACGGCCTCGGGCTGGACACCAGCTCTCTGGATGGCATGCTTGATGGCGTGGGCACCGAGCTGGGTGGCGCTGAGGCTGGAAAGAGAGCTATACAGAGAAAGGGCTGGTTAGAATCGTTGAGCATTCAAGCATGGCGGGGCTCTCTACTCACCCCAAGAACTGGCCAACAGGGGTTCTGGTGGCCGAGACGATGTAGACGGGGGTGGAAGGAGCCATGTTGAAGGGTGGAATGAGGGAAGGACGTGAAAGGAAGAAGAAGAGAAGATGCAGGAGAAGCAGGTAGAGGAAGTAGAAGGAGCGATCAAGGAGGGCTAGGAAATCATGCCATGTTTAATTTCAAGGGACAATATGGGGGTCCAGTACGCTGTTGCCAACGCGTTTCGCCGCAAAAGGCAGCCCGATTGCGGCGAGGGCTGATTATCGAGATAAGATTAATGTTGGCAACAGAAAGCGGTGAATCGAGGTGAAGCTTGACTCGCGGCTGCCCTTTGGGTGACGATCTTGTTGGAGACGAAGTCTCGCGGCGACTGTCGCATTCGAGCTTCAACTTTTGTCGCGTCCATTGTCGCCCAAACACCCCACATCTACTGCCATGGACGACCTTTACGATGAGTGCGCTTGATATCCGTCTGTTCAGACATACTCAATACTGACCCTTTGCAATAGGTTCGGCAACTTTATCGGCGAGCCCGAAGACTCGGATGTCGAACAGGAACAGGATGTCGATGCCAACGACTATCTCTACGACCAGGACGAGCCGGATGAGGTCGCTGCCGCTCACGACCAGCAATTAATGGAGGTCGATGGTATGCGCCGCCTCCGCAGCAAGCGCGAAGAGAAACTGACCTTGGCACAGATGAAGGTCCCTCGAATGCCGTAGTTCTCCATGAGGACAAGCAATACTACCCTACTGCGCAACAAGTCTATGGCCAGGATGTCGAGACTATGGTTCAAGAGGAGGATACACAGGCTCTGTCACAGCCCATCATTGCTCCTATCGTACAAAAGAAGTTCACCGTAGAAGAGGCCGACTTGCCTCCGGTCTTCTTCAGCCGCGACTTCATGACCGACCTGATGAACTTTCCCGACCAAATCCGCAACGTCGCCCTTGCTGGCCATCTACACCATGGCAAAACGGCCTTCATGGATATGCTCGTAATGCAAACACACAATATTCAAGAGAAGCTGGACAAGAGGAAGGGACGCGACAGGGACGAGCAGCTGAGATATACCGACACACATCTGCTGGAACGTGAAAGAGGCGTGTCGATCAAGACCGGTCCAATGAGTCTGGTTCTACCCGCCACCAAGGGAAAGTCACACTTAATCAACATGCTGGATACTCCTGGTCACGTCAACTTCGCCGATGAGGTTGCTGCTTCGCTGCGTCTAGTTGATGGTGTCGTTCTAATTGTCGATGTTGTTGAGGGTGTCCAAGTCCAAACCGAAATGGTCATCAAGCACGCTGTTTTGAACCACCTACCGCTGGTCCTGGTCATCAACAAGATGGATCGCCTGATTCTGGAACTCAAGCTTCCTCCTGCCGATGCTTACTTCAAGCTTAAGCACGTTGTGGAAGAGGTCAATACCGTCATTGAAAATACCATCCCTGGTCAGGGCGAGAAGTACCGTGTAAGTCCCGAGAAGGGCAACGTCGCTTTTGCTTGTAGTATGATGGGCTGGTGCTTCACTCTTCCATCCTTCGCCCACATGTACGCCGAGACATATGCTGGTAGTGGTCTGGACGTACCCGAGTTCAGCAAGAGATTGTGGGGAGACATTTACTTCAACCCTGGAAGTCGCAAATTCACTCGTCGTGGCACAGAGCCGGCCAGCAAACGCTCTTTTGTGAACTTTGTCCTCGAACCCATCTACAAGCTCTACTCACACACCATTAGCGAAAGTCCCGAAGATCTCAAAAAGACGCTGGAGAGCCTGGGAATCCACCTCAAGCCTACACAACTTCGTGCAAACGCCAAAGACCTTCTGAAGATGGCGTGTGAGCAGTTCTTTGGTCCTGCAACTGGGTTTGTGGACATGGTTGTTGACCACGTTCCATCACCAGTTGAGGGAGCTAAGCAGAAGCTCGAAAACTACTACACTGGTCCTACTGATACCAAGACAGCCGAGAGCATGCTCTCTTGCGACCAGGACGGTCCTCTTATCGTACATGTCACGAAATTGTTCAATACCACCGACGCAACTGGATTCAACTCATTTGGTCGTGTCATGAGCGGTACAGCACGTCCTGGCCAAAAGGTTCGTGTACTAGGTGAGGGATACACGATCGAAGACGAGGAAGACATGGTGGAAGCCACTATCTCTGATGTCTGGATTGGTGAATCGCGATACAACATTCCTACCAGCGGTGTGCCCGCCGGTAACTTCGTTCTCCTCGGAGGAGTTGATAACTCCATCGTCAAAACTGCTACCATCGTTGCGCCTAAGCTCCCAGAAGACGAGGATGCCTACATCTTCCGTCCCGTGCAGCACTTCTTCGAATCTGTATTCAAAGTGGCTGTTGAGCCCATCAACCCATCCGAGCTTCCGAAGATGCTTGATGGTCTCCGTAAAGTCAACAAGTCATATCCTCTCATCACAACCAAGGTCGAAGAATCGGGAGAGCACATTGTTCTGGGAACTGGTGAACTCTACATGGACTGCGTTCTGCACGATCTGCGCCGACTTTATGCATCAATGGAAATCAAGGTTTCTGATCCAGTGACACGATTCTGCGAAACGGTCGTAGAAACATCAGCTATCAAGTGTTACGCCTTGACACCGAACAAGAAGAACAAACTCACAATGGTTGCAGAACCTCTCGACGATGGTATTGCTCAAGACATTGAGAGTGGAAAGGTCAGCATCAGAGATCCCGTACGCAAGGTCGGCAAGTTCTTCGAAGAAAACTATGGTTACGATTTGCTAGCCTCGCGCAATATTTGGGCCTTTGGACCCGACGATATGGGACCCAACATCCTACAAAACGACACGTTACCGTCTGACGTGGACCAAAAGCTTCTCAAGAGCGTCCGAGACACGATCCGTCAAGGTTTTTCATGGGGTACCCGTGAAGGACCGCTCTGTGAAGAGCCCATCCGCAACACAAAATTCAAGATCACCGACGTCGGCCTCGCACCTGAGGCAATCTACCGAGGCGGTGGTCAGATCATCCCCACAGCCCGTCGCGCATGCTACAGCAGTTTCCTGATGGCCAGCCCGCGGCTGATGGAACCAGTATACAGCTGCTCCATGATCGGCAATGCCGACAGCGTGAGCAGTCTGTACACCGTCCTCGCTAGACGTAGAGGTCACGTCCTCTCGGACGGCCCCATCGCCGGCACGCCCCTATATAAGGTATCAGGTCTCATTCCCGTGATCGACTCGTTCGGCTTCGAGACCGACCTTCGCATCCACACCCAAGGACAAGCAACACTATCACTTGTCTTTGATCGCTGGAGCATTGTGCCTGGTGATCCGCTGGACAAGAGCATCAAGCTAAGACCGCTGGAACCTGCTTCTGCACAAGCGACTGCGCGCGACTTTGTGCTCAAGACACGTAGGAGGAAGGGTCTGGCCGAAGATGTTACAATTAGCAAGTTCCTCGAGCCTGAATTGTTTAGGAGTCTCAAGGAGAGTGGTATCTTGGATCAACCTGCATAGAAGAGTCATGAATAGTTGTTGTAGAATACAGACAGATGCCATCTTCGCGCTTACACATCAAACACATTATTGCCTCCTGCCTCAATCATCTCAGTCCCCTCTCGTCCTCCCCCAACTCTCCCTTGGGTGTCCTCACAACTGCGCCCTTGAACCCCTCGCCCAAATCGATCTCATCGCCTCCAGCCCGCTCCATAGGATCTTTACACAGAATCCCCAACAGCGCGTCCACGGTATCCCTCACCCTATCCGCAAACTCCTTGCCACTCAAATCTGCCCTTGCAATCCACGCCCTAAAGGCAAAACAAGCAGCCTTGTAGACGTGATGGTAGAGTAACTTGTACTCTTCATCTCGAGCCTCTTCCTCTGGATCCACTGCCGTGTCTACCGCATTTGTTGTGCTCGAGACACGTTTCTTTTTCTTTGAAGCGCTGAAGCCCCAGACGCGTAGGCCGGCCAGCACGACTTTGGATAACGTATCCTTGTTTTTCTGGTGCAAGACTGATTGGTCTGTGGTAGGGGGTGCGGGGGTCTCTCGCGATAATCCAGAAGCCACTCTTTTTTGTTCTGGCAGTGTGGGATCGCGACGTAAGCTTGCGATGCTAGGACTACGGCTTTTTGGTCGTGTGAGCAGGGGTACAGAGCCTCTACTTGCTTCTGACTTGAGACGTGGCAGAGAGGGCAGTAAAGAAGGGCTGTGTGAGGCTGAGGCTGCGGCTGCTGATACAGAGGCCCCCGAGTGGCGGGATCGGCGGGAGGAGGCGGCGGAAAAGGTGCTGTCGAGGGCGGACTTGCGTTTTTGGCGCAAGGTTGGTTCGTCCCAGGGGCGAGGGAGAAAGCGGCCATCTGCTGTGCTTGGGTCCGCAGTCCCTGAGATTGGAAAAGTGGGTGGTGTGATATCCGCATCGTTACAAAGTAACAGATCAGAGGATAGAGCAAGTGCATAAAGTCCAAATTCGGGGCTTGCAGATGAAGCTTCCTCATGTGATGGCCGAATAAAATCTTGCTGGACATCTCTCCTAGCAGCATAGAAGAGAATCTCCGTGATCCGTGGTTGAGGCATCTTGCTTGCATCCGCCACTTTTACTGCAGCTAAAATGCCCAGGGGAGATTCGAGGACAGCGCTCTGCCACCATTCTTGCCCTTGATCTTCTGCATCATTGTTGCTGACAAGTAAATTGCCAAACCAAGATTCGGTCTGCGGATCTGCAGTCCACACATCTAGTCGGTTTCCACATATCAAGTGTAAAGGTATTCGCGTGGTGTCGACATGAGAAAGAAATTGTAGGGTGCAATCGTTTGGTAATCCATGGTTCACGGAAGGCGCGCTTATTCGTATATCTGTACCTGTTTGAGCATATGTTTTTGCATGGATTCGATGATGTAAGGTCTTACCTTTTATCACATTGCTGTCGTCGAGTCGTAGATCTCCGGTCCAGGTATCCATCGTTGGTATTATCACGATTGCTGACTTTTAATCATCAATGTTTTGGGGGGTGACGTGAGGAGACGCGTCGCCTCCACTCTTGTCCCGAATAGGCAATCACAAACCATGACTTTGAAGAAACACACCTTGTGAAGAAACCCTTTCTATCTGCAATTGACCAAGACTAACTTCAAATGGGGAGATAAAGATCGAATAAATGTAAGGTATGTACGCCGCTCGCTCCTATTTACAGAACCACCAAGAACGCCGACCATGCAAAATGCTCCATTTCGCCTTTCTTCTCCATATCATTGCCTGATTGGGATGACCCAGCGTTCGTCTTGATCGTCTTCCAACTCGTCAGAGTCCCATCCATCTTCCTCGTCACGAACAGCCAACTCGACGAAACGTCTGAATGCTGCGGCAGCAGCTGCATCGATCTGTTGCTGGTTCGGAGGGACTTGCTGTTGTTGAGCTGCGGGGCCTGCTCTTCTGCCATCTAACACGGCTACCCTGCCACCTCTTGCGCGTCTTCCTCCACCCCTACGGGCTGGTTGCGGTGGAGCCTCTGCTACAGGTCGAACATTGTTGTCTTGAGCGGGTTGGACGACGGCGGCGGCGGCATTGTCCTGAGCATCGAGTTGTTCTGCAAGCTCTCTTGCTGCGGCTTCATCTTCTTGCCGTTGCAAGGCCTCTGCTTCTTCTCTGTCTGCGGCCTGGGCCACTGCTAAAGCCTCTTGCTCCCAACGCCGCGCACCAACAAAAGCGGCCTCCTGGCCTTCGTCGCCCTCTTCCAACTCCCACAACTTCTGATAACACTCTGTGCCTGGCTTGTTGAAGTGTTGGTATGGGTTGTCTGGGCACAGCCATGCGCCGCACAGATAGCAGAAGTGGGTGGCGCATTGGACGCAGCGCATGTGATTGCAACCCATGGTCTTCTGCGTAGGGCTGCTACAGGTGGGACATGGCGATGTATGCGTGCGGATGTAGTCGTAGCTGGCCTTTTCCTCCTCTGACAACTCTGATGGGTTGCGAGGCCAGCAACGAGCGAAGTCGCCATGCCAACCAGCATAACAAGTTTTGCAAAACGCAAAGGTGCACTTACTGCAGATAGCTAACCGATCAGAGGGAGAGTGACCTTTTGTTTCCGTGACTGTATCGTCTTCATCTTCGCTCGACGACTCTGGGTACGACGTCAGATCCTGTGGTAGAGGTGGGTATTTTGTGCTACGGGCAGGACCCTGGCACCAGGTGCGCGGGCAGTAGACGGTAGTCTTGTCGGCTTCCTGCTTCTTCTTGCGTTTCATGTCGACAAAGCGACGTACCATGGGCTCTTCGAGGCCCATGTCGAGTAGCTCTCTCGGGTGTAATGTCTTTTCCTTTCGCCTTCTCTGCTGTGCAGCGGGCGCATCCTTGCCACATGTGGGATCTAAGCACTGCACTCTTCCGACATCGCCCTCGGTAATGCAGTTGTTGTAGAAGTCCTGCAAGCAGGTTTGACAAAAGACGTGGCCACAGCGACGCATGCGATAACAGGAAGAGCCCTTTTTGGGCTCTAGACAGATTCCGCAATCGAAGGTGCCGGTGTCGAATACAGCCTTCTTGGTGTGAGCGTTGTAGTCGAGCAGAGCGGGCTTCAGAGACGGCGACAGGTCGATACCAGTGGCTTCTAGGTCGAAGGCTTGCTCAGCTTGTTGTTGTAAGAAGTCGATGTAGGAGAAGAGAATCTGGCAGCGACCGTACTCTTCCCATAATTTCTCGCATTCGCTTTCCAGCTCTTTCAACTTATGGTCGGGGAGCCATTGTGGCGTGGTGGACAGGGCGATGTTTGGCGGCTTCTCGGCAGGGTAGCCTTCGGGAAGAGAGAGACTCAGCTGGAGAGGCGGAAGGTGCTCGAGGCGATGTACTTCATCGAGGTGGTGAGTGAGGGATGAGGGTTTGAGATGGCCGTTCTCCGAATCGGGTGGGCTGGGTGGTGGCGCTGAAGGAAAGCGCAAAGCGAGAGGATTCGAGGGATTGACGGGGAGATGTAACGAGGCGACAAAAGAGTCGTTTGGGTCGACGAGCAGTTCGGGGTAGATGGCCGAGATGGTCGACAGTTCCTCGTCCCTTTCGTCTTGCATGTCCATGGTGCCCGAATCGCAGTGATTCGTTGGTGGCTGGTGCTATGAGCAAGTCATAAGTGCAAGTGATCCGTGCGGTCACAGGTATATATATGGGCGGGTGATAAAAAGTGAAAGCCGGGTTTCGCGAGGGAAGTAATAGGTGTCGAGTGGCGCGGTGAGTTGGTCGGACGGTGTCTTGGTTTCGCCTCGGTGACGGTCGGCAGAATCTCACCGCCCGGTCAGCACACGGGCCGAAGCTTCTTATCGCCGGTCTGCGCGCTGCCGTCTTTCGTCAGAGGGTGCGAGCTCTCAGATCGAAGTAGCTCGGGTCGCGCGTGTTTGTCCCTTGTCACCAACACTCCTGCACGAGAGAAGCCACCATGGAAGACCCTCCGTTGGCGTCGCTTTCTTTGACCCACGTCCACTATGTGAGAGGCCGCATGCTTCTATCCGATGCACACAAAGCAGCTAACCTTCGAATCTAGAATCCCAATGACCCGTTTGCACACGCCTGTGCCTTTCTGGCCCTCGTACCTCAAGCTCTGTGCATCACGTATGCCACTCTGATTTGGAGCACCCGCGAGGCTGAGGTTGCCCTCATGTTTGCTGGTCAACTGGCCTGTGAAGCTCTCAATTGGCTCCTCAAGCGCACCATCAGAGAAGAGAGACCGAGTCGTATGTATCCTCACCCCTTCATCATCCAATCTTCTGGCTCACTCTCGCCCAGGTCTGACTGGCAAGGGCTATGGCATGCCCTCATCACACGCCCAATTCGTCTCGTACTTTGCCGTCTCCTTGACCCTGTTCCTCCTGTTGCGACACAACCCTCACGCCCCCAACACCTCGACCACCCACATCCCAACTTCTGTGTTCGAGAGACTTGCCTTATCTATCTTGGTCATCGCCGGCGCCGCTGCCGTTGCCCACAGCAGAATATACCTCAACTACCATACCGAGAAACAAATCCTGGTCGGCTGCGTCGTCGGCGTTCTCTTTGCCGTCTTTTGGTATCTTTTCACGGCATACCTGCGCCGCTCAGGTTGGCTGGACTGGGTCCTTGACACTTCGATCGCCAAGTTCTTCCGACTCCGAGATCTTGTCGTCAATGAGGATCTGGTTGACGCTGGCTGGGAGAGGTGGCAGCAGCGTAGAAGCAAGAGAAGCGAGCAAAAATCTAGATAACTTTACATGTGCATACTACCAGCTGTAAAAAGAAACAGCCGTCTCCTGAGCAAGGGTGCGGCCGTGGAGATGCATGAAAATATATTGTACAATGACAGTCTTTGGATATGGGCTCAGAGAAGAATTTTCTCATCCTCCAAGCCAACTGCGCCTTACTGCTATTCAGACACTGTGATATAGTGGAAGAGGATTGGCGCATTCCACCAATCAGCAAGAATTGACATGTCCTCCTCCGCGCCCGCAGGGCCCGACATCGCGTTTTAGTCGGCCGTTCACATGTACGCAAGAGCCAACAACTCCACAGTGCCCGCATTTTCCTCGAGAGATGGCCATCACGTGTGGCTCTTTCGGAAATCCAATGCGACCTACGGGCACACACGGCCGGAGTCGTCGACATGCTTCGGGTATAAAGAAGACTCAGTCACTCTGTCCAGCTTGCATCTGTTCCTCGTCTTGTTGCTGTGCTCTCCGTCCCTCGTTGTTCCCGTCTCTGCTCACCAACGAGTCTCACACTTGTAAACTTTCCTTATCGTTATCGGACCCTCCTCACCACTTACTCGCCGCCGTGCATCGGAACCAATCACGTCGTTGAAGATTCATTTTTCCTCACTCTTCCTCTCTTCAAAATGTCCAGCTTCAGCGTCCCAACTCTAGCATCACAGTACAAGATGGCTTCAGACCATTCCTCGCCCTATGACACCTTCAGACATCCTCTGGAGCTGCGCTATGCAAGTGCGTAAAATCTTTGCCCCGCCAAGCCTGATTGAATCATCGATCATGCCCTTCTACACGGCCAATGCCTTGAGTCAATGGTATACTGATTCAATGGCCGCTCTACAGGCAAGGAGATGAAGCACCTCTTCTCTCCCCGCATGCGCGTTAGCACCTGGAGACAGCTATGGATCTGGCTGGCCGAGTCACAGAAGGAGCTTGGTCTTTCCATTTCCGATGAGGCCATCAACCAGATGAAGGTCAACCAGATTGTCCAGGATGATGAGTTCAAGGTTGCTGCAAAGGAGGAGGAGAGAAGAAGGTTAGTACTTTTATTTTCCGTGACTTTGGATCTGGTGTTTTCGTGACGTATTTTGTGCTGTGTGCGTGGTATCCACGTTTTCTGGTCTCAGAACAATTTGTCTCGCCACGAGCCATCTTGCGATATATGCTCTGTTCAATTCATTGTGGAATCCAAAAGTCCTGACTTTTCTTTAGACACGATGTCATGGCATGGGTCCACACATACGGTCTCTGCGCTCCTGCCGCTGCTGGTATCATCCACTGGGGTGCCACTTCATGCTATGTTACAGACAATGCCGACCTCGTTCTGATGCGCGATGGTCTTGACCTTCTCCTCAAGAAGATGGCTACTGCCATTGACAAGCTTTCCGCTTTCGCCATGCAGTGGAAGGACCAGCCCTGCCTTGGTTACACCCACCTTCAACCCGCTCAATTGACCACTGTTGGAAAGAGAGCATGTGTCTGGATTCAGGACTTGTTGATGGATCTCAGAGCTATCCAGAGAGTTCGTGATGAGCTCTGCTTCCGCGGTGTCAAGGGTACCACTGGTACTCAGGCATCTTTCCTCCAGATCTTCGACGGTGACCACGACAAGGTCGAGAAGCTCGACGAGCTTGTTACCGAGAAGGCTGGTTTCGCTGGCTGCTACCCCATTGCCACTCAGACCTACTCTCGTAAGGTTGACCTCGAAGTTGGCAGCGCCGTCTGCAACTTTGGTGCCACTTGCCAGCGTATCTCCACCGATATTAGACATCTTGCTTCCTGGAAGGAGATTGAGGAGCCTTTCGAGAAGGACCAAATTGGCTCTTCGGCCATGGCTTACAAGCGTAACCCTATGAGATCCGAGCGTTTGACCTCTCTTGGTCGTCGTCTTGCGAACCTCCACGCCGACTTCATCTCAACCTACGCCTCGCAATGGATGGAGCGTACCCTCGACGATTCCGCCATCCGTCGTATTGACATTCCCGAGATGTACCTGTGCGCTGATGCCCTGCTCATCCTCATGAACAACATCTTCAGCGGTCTCGTTGTCTACCCCAAGCGCATCGAGAACCGTATCCTCGAGGAGCTTCCCTTCATGGCCACGTAAGTATTTCTTTTCCTGTATAATTCAGTTCCTTGCTAACTCGTAACAGTGAGAACATCATCATGGCTCTTGTCAAGAAGGGTGTCTCGCGCCAGGATGCTCACGAGGAGATTCGTGTTCTCTCCCACCAAGCCTCCGCTTCCGTCAAGCTGGAGGGCAAGCACAACGACCTTATCGAGCGCATTCGTGCAACACCTTTCTTCGAGCCCATCATCGGAGAGCTCGACGCTCTGCTCGACCCCTCCACCTTCACTGGCCGTGCTCCTCAGCAGGTCGAGAAGTTCTGCGGTCCTCAGGGTGACGTCGAGAAGGCGCTCGCCAAGTACCGCGCTGAGGGTATCGAGGAGAAGGTCGGTGACATTATCCTTTAGATGTGTCTCTCTTTATGAAAAGGATTGTTTTTACTTGCTATGAGACGCTGGAATGATTGGAATGGAGGAAAAAAGTCACGGTAAATATTACAGCAAAAGTCACTCATGTACCTAATTATGAACATTCTGAAACTTGCATTCATCTTTCTTGCTCTCTCGGAATTGACTTTTTGCATCCATGTGTGCAAATATGTAACGTATGGCCCTATGGAAAGGGCACAACAGAAAACATGGTAGTTTCCATCGAGAGGTAGGCAATTGATTGATTCTTTTTTCTTTTTTTTTTCGTGAAAATAATACCGCGCTCGCGTTACGCGTGACGAAAGCTTGGCGTGTGCTGAAGTTCGAGGCTCCAATGCGACAATCAACTTCGAACCACATCAACAACACATCTCCAATCTCACCATCATCGTCATCGCAAACACCTCGCTCATCTTCTGATACGGCACCGACGACTTGTACACCATTCTCAGTGATCTTCAGCATCTGCAAGCCAGAGTTGAAGGGTGCTACAGGCCGCTGGGCTGTCTTGCTTGTCGACTCTTCTCTCTACCGTCTGCACCGGCAACTCGCTCACCGACTATACTTCAGCTCACGCTAGAAGGGTGAAGCAGGGAGCTGGGTGGTTACGGAGGGGCCTGAGGCTTCGAGATCAGAACTGCGCGGACCGATCTACGCGACATACATCGAGTCAGGGCTGCTCGCGACATCTCAACGAAGCCCGAGTGGGAGGGATCTCGCTCTGTCGAGGGCCTTGTTGGTATTGACCCCTTCCCATTGAACTGATTGCACAGGAAGAGCCAGGCATGCCCAAAGGAAAACGATCCGCTCGAGCCTCGTGGCTGTTTCGCAACAAACCAGCTGTAGCCTCGGCCAACAACACCTTTGGCCGCTTTAATATCTCCATCAACCACGATGAATCCAAAGCCGAGGGCTCCATCGCTATCCAACATGCCGTCCATCTCGAAGGTTTCCCTTCCGAACAGACCCTTGACCTTGTCTTGCGTCCCGAAAGCATAGTCGCTTGTGAATTGTTTCTTGACAACTATAGACTGCCTCCAGAAGTGCTCAACTTGATACCGACAAACCGCAATGATATCTGGAGTCTGTCGTTGACGATGCATACTCCCGGCACGGTCATATGCCCGACAGCGCCCCTCCCCTTGTCATTCCTATCGAACAGTTTCGGACAGCAATTTGCTGCCTTCTCTCATCTGTGTCAGACAACAACTCTTCAAATATATTTGGGCAGAGACCAATTGCAGGCTGAGCACCGTATGCGCCTTGAGCGTTTCGCTGCTGCCATTGCCCACCGAAAACTCCGAGCGAACCCCATCGACCTTCGAAGTCTTGGTGGCGGCGGTGGAAAGCAAGAGACAACATGGAATTATATACATCCATCATCGGAAGAACAACAACAGACAGAAGTCGGTGTTTCGAGGAAAAGAAACCGTGTTGGTGAGTCCCCAAGGATTTCTTCTCTCTCCTCCATATGCTGCGACATACATTGTCTGTAGCTACGCAAACGTACAAAAGATTTTAAAGAACACATGTAATTCGAGAGGGCCGATGATAGATTGCCTCTCAGTGGGTATTGCTTTGCTTGGCAAGACTATTGTGAATTTCTATACATCACTATATTGCTGTGGGCTGAGCTTTTGGGTTACATACCTCTGCATATAGGGAGTACGGGTTCTGATAGAAGTTTCTGACGTGCTATGTAGATTCGAATAGTCAGCAGCAGTCGGGAGAGCCGTCTACAAAAATACAAAAGTTCTGGGACGTGGTGCCACCAGGTTCACCCACCGAAGTAAATACACCAAGTTCGCGACATGTTACCCCTAATTCCCCTCTCACTACCGTCAACATCCCTGACAACAAATCATTGTATCACTTCATCTCTCCAACGACCGAGAAACCACGCGAAGATGAGCCCAGTCCATACATCACCGGTGAAAAGACAAACCTCAGGCACGATGAAGAGAAGAGATCAGGCTCACGAGCCTATACACCGCTCCCTGCTTACCCAGCAGGGCTTGAAGCTACCTGCACGCCATCACCTGCTCTCGAGAAAACAAGTTCCCCTGCCTGGGGATCTAGCATAGAGTTGAAGCCCACATTCCTTCCTCCTCGATCAGCAAACAATGGTCCGGCCTCTTACCCTGAGCTTACACAAGTCTTGGGCGGTATGCTCCAACAACTGCTGCCCAACATCATAGAAGGAGCCTTTTCAACCATCCTAGGCCCGTTGATCGACGCCCGTCTCGAAGCACTAGTAACCCACAAAATGGAGGCCCTCGTGCGAGAAAACCTACCCCTGCTCACCCACCAAGCTCTCCAACAAAACATGGACAAGTTCATCGACCAACTCGAAGACGGACACAAAAGAGCCGAAGTCGAGATGGCAGAAACAGTCGACGACGCCAAGACTGAGCTCAATGAAGCTCGCGATCGCGGTATAGATGATATTGAAACCTGGGCTCAGGAGCGATTGGGCGAGTTTGAGGGCGATGTGGATGAGATTACAAGGTCTGCTGTTGAAGAGTTAGAGGATAGGACGATGGGTTTGAAGGAGCGGCTGGATCGCCAGTTTAGGGGTCAATGTAGGAAGATGAGGAGGGTACATGAGGGTGTGAGAAGGAGGTCTATATAGCTTTTAGATAATGTTTTGTCTCTAATACGGTGACCAATGTCAATAATGAACTGACGCAATTGAGGGGATGAAAAGCTTTCGATATCAACGCTGAGAGAGACTGGGTTTTCCTACGTGCCTTCCTATCGAGTGGTCGAGTTGCACATTCACTTTGGTCGAATCGAACAAATACGAGGTGAGTATGTATGTATCACTTTAGCAATATTGTATTAATACACAAGGAATGCATGGTTATGCAAACTGCGATCGTCGTTCTTGGCAAGTACGAATGCCATTCTCGTTTGCAGATCAAACACCCAACGTCCATCTCTACCATGCTGGGCAACGTGGTGACGACCCTTGCCTACGTGGATGTTTTTCTTGTTCGAAGATCCGCAATCTCTTCCTTGACGACCGCTCTTGCCGCGTTGAGCTCTACCTCTTCTTTGACGAGGAGGCTCAGTTATCTTTCTACTCGAGTCTGAATGCATGTAGTGAGCATGCATAAAGCACCAGCAGCGTAACTGAAGCCATCCGAACTAGCTACTGGCCTCAGGTATATGAATCGTCTGTACCCCTCGACGCTTTTGTAAAATGTCGTACTGCACTCCCAACCCTTCTTGCACCCCTTGTTCCAACTTCAGCAGATCACACTTGCGGCCGATCTTTGGTAGGGGTAGTGGTTGACTAGAACGAGGCGGCGGTATGTGATAGATTCAATGCCCTTGACCGATCCTCAGGGATGCCTGCTTGCTGTTTCAGCACACCTCGTATCGATGGTCACTGACATCAGAAGACGTGACGTTTGTACCACACACCGCAATGTGGAGCAAGAACGAACAAAGCATATATACCCTACGCTTCTTGCTGTCATGGAACACTCACCTTTAACAAAACAACCAACAAACCACATTCTCTCGAGTATATCTTCCCAAACATCAAAACATGAAGGCCTCTACCATCTTCACCACGCTCACCGCAGTCCTCCCTGCATTTGCCATTCCCACTGCTCGCTCCACCAGCGACTCCTTTGGCGGTCTGGCCATCCACTCAGGCTCTCCAATCCACCTCTCCACACTAAACGCAAACGGCAACGCCTTCTGGCTCAACAAAGAAACCCACTCCTACTGCCCCAACACAACCATCTCCTCCTGTCCCCCAGGCAAATACACCTACTTTACCAACGGCAACAACACCCTCTCCCTCAGCGTCGAGGTGCCTGGCGGTCAACGCGTCTACGTCGCTGCAGACGGCAGTCTTGGCTACACTATCCCTCATGGCAGTGTCGGTGGCGGCCAAAATGTTAGTTATACTGGTTTTAGTGTAAAGGATAGTGGTATCCATTTGCAGTATAGGGACAGCGATTGGATTGCTGTGCCTGTGGGTGCTGCGTACAAGGTTTTTGCTGCTGCGGCGGAGAATGCGCCTAAGAATGGTACTGGATTTGCTTTTAGAGTGCAGTCTGTCGATGCCGCGTTTGGTGCTTGGGAGTATTAGAGTAGAGATATGGTTTTTTTTCATGACGATGAGAGAAGGAGTGTGTCTGGCAGGGAAAGCGTCGTCATGTAGCATAGACTTGCTTTCTGTACGATATGCAGCTTCGTCACTAAAATACAACTGAAGTTGTACATGCTTTGCATGCTTTCGTCCTGAGTTCCATTGATGGGATGCCAATGGCGGGTCCTGAACCCGTGAGTTCACCAAACGGGGTTGAAGCCGTGTCTTCGGCTGGCCTCGAGACATTCTTGTGACTGAACTTTGCAAGTAACGACATTATAGCATCTGTCTCTGACCTTCGTGCACACATCTTTGTATTGCACAAAGCCTTTGGGAAAAGCGTGCAATCATTTCAGAAACATGACTCGTTTTGCATGCGAACAATCCTGCCCGCCACACCAAAGCTTCATCACCACGACCACCACAAAAAATCTGCAGATCTGAATCAACTTGTCCTCTGCCTGTTTCTACACAACAACATTGTAAAACAAAAAAACCCAAAAAGAAAGTCAACTGGAAGTATAGGAATAGCCGAAGGCGGGGCTCGAACCCGCGACCTTGAGGTTTGGAATATCGTAGATGATAAGAGCCACACGCTCTACCGATTGAGCTACCCCGGCAGGTCTGAATGATCAAGTTGTGTGACACAACTGGCTCGTTGACTTGTGGTGCGCTTGAGGGTAATACTGTATATATAGACAAGCTTACTGGAGCAAGTGCTGATCAATCTTTCGTCGACGGAAGCTCGTTGGTAATGGCGCTCTGATGGCTGTGCTGTGGCCATGGTCGATCTGTATGCAGTACTGGATCTGGCCGCAGGCCGCAGATGAACAGGTTTGGCTATGGCACTGGGCGAACGGTTCAATGTTATGCGTTATTTGCTTTTTGGGTCGGCTTTTTCGGCGTCGAATGGGTTCACCTCAAGACAACACAGCGACGGTATACACAGGTCTGAAAACACTATCGTACTAGATAAACGTTAAACTACACTTTTCAATTCATTCCAGATCTAAAGATAGATCATTCACCGTCAGACTACACTTTGGTGTTGTCGTAAAATTGTCGAGCAGGGTTACATTGCTAGCGACTTTCGCTTGGAAAAATCAAAAAGAAAGCCAAACGAACGTAGAAAGTCGGGAACATTAATCCACGGAACCAATTGATATGACCTACGATTGTATGTTCAGCTCGAATGTTTAGTAGCAAGCAGCAGTGATGAAGATCAAGTGCCTAGGAGAAAACTTAGAGAGGGTTTCTACTTGAAAAGTTTTGGAAGAAATCGGATTAGGCAAACATCATGATATAGACATCCAAAGCATCGACGGACATAGATATACACCTCATGCACGGCACTCGTAACAGACAGCTATGTAGGTGGCCGTAGGTCATGCTCTCTGGTCAAATTCGAATCTAGGCTTCAGACAGGAATCTGCCACCTTTTCCCGTTCCGATTTTCCTCGATTGTAAAGACTATAACATATGAGCTTAGATGCATAGCAACGCATGCTCTCAATACTGTCAAGAGTCTGCGAGCCAAAGGGTTTCGCGTTCCAGGCTTTGTGAAGCCAAAAATACCAAAATTTCTACCCTTTTCCCGCCCACCTCCTCCCAGCTTGTCACCTACTTCCCCAATGCTTTCGGCGATGCGAAAAGAAACTTTGGAGGCCCTCCAGGGAACAAAAGAGTCGACGCCTGCAGGACTCGAACCTGCGCTCCCGAAGGAAATAGATTTCTAGTCTATCGCTATAACCACTCAGCCAAAGCGCCAGTATATCAGGGCCTGATCACGGAGAATCAGAGCTCGATTGATGGAGCGAGGCTGATCAAAAAAGTATATGAATCATCGTTGCACGTTGGGATGTCAGGAATAGTTGATGCATAGTGTTGTTGAGTTGTGATTGGAGTATGGTTGAAGCCGTGTGGAATTTTTGACGAAATAGCGCTGGATTTGTGCGTTCGATGCGTTGAAACTCGCCAATTTTCAACAGCAGAACAAGGTCGACTGCTGCTCCTAAATCCACAGCTCTCAAGCAACCCTAATTCCGTGATCCGAGGCTGCACACAACGAGGGGCCATTGCCCCGCATGCCCCACATCGAGGTTCCTCTCTGCCTCTCTGGGGGAAGGATGGGCAGACACGGGTCTGCAACTAGCAGCAAGATGCGGCAAGTCGAAGGCATGGACGCCGAGAACTGAGGGCGTTGTGGATTGATATGTGGTGTGGGGCCTTGAGCTCCTTCAAGGGAAGTGTTGATATGAAAGCTGTTGGGATCTCCATCTGAAGTCTACACGTCCTTCTTGATCACATCGTACGTCAGAAAAGTACGACTGCGAATTAAGAATGGCCACAAGCGGAACAAAACCAGCATTTGACAAAGTGAGAGCGTCACCAACAAGCCAGAGTGTTGTATCATGAACTCATAGTCATTCCAGGTCATTGTCGTCGGAGCAGGACCGTCAGGGCTGCTCTTGTCATTGCTGCTCATCCGAGCTGGTATTAAGGTCCAACTTTTAGATGCCGCTCCTACATTAGACGATCAGCCTCGTGCAGCGCATTATGGACCTCCAGCTATTCCAGATCTTCGACGAGCAGGAATTCTGGATAAGATCAAGTCTCAAGGCTTGACGCTCAACACCATGTGTTGGCGAAAGCTCGACCAGACATATATCGCTGGCATGGACACCAGCGAAACTTTGTCGAATGATCCCGAGTATGGTGACGTGAGGACTGTCAGCCTGGCTCTACAAACACTGGATGCTCTGATGTTGGAAGAGTTCGAGAAAGCAGGTGGTAAAATAAGTTGGGAGCATCGTGTCTTGGATGTCCAGCAAGACGGGTCGAAAGCCTGGGTAAAGGTACAGACGCCGACTGAGAGGGAAAAGACCATCGAAGCGGATTATGTCGTGGGATGTGACGGCGCGAACAGTGTCGTGAGAAAGAGTCTGTTTGGAGAGGAAGGCTTTCCAGGATTCACGTGGAATCAAAAGCAGATCGTTGCGACAAATGTGAGTATTACATCTAGGGCGAGGGAACTCTTGTTGACCAAAACTGTAAAGACATACTATGACTTCCGCAAATTCGGCTATCTCGATGCGAACTTCATCATAGATCGCGATCATCTCTACATGGCAGCTATCATCGATGACAAAGGACTGTGGCGCGTAACATATGGTGAAGAGCCTGGGTTGACGCGCGAAGAACTGCTCGAACGTCAGCCCAAAAAATTCGAGACTATCCTACCTGGAAATCCCAAGCCTGGCGATTATGAGATGGTGAACTTCTCACCGTATCGGATGCATCAGAGAGTAGCCGACAAATTTAGAGTCGGGAGAGTCATGTTGGCAGCAGATGCGGCACATGTCTGCAATCCTTTGTGAGTTTTGCTTGATCTGATAGAGGCGTGATCAACTGCTAACAGTTGCGCAGTGGTGGTCTTGGAATCACTGGCGGCTTCGTGGACGTTGGTTGTTTGTACGACTGTTTGTACGGCATTTGGACGCATCAAGCCGACGACTCAATCCTGGACTTGTATTCGGAAGTGCGACGACAGAAGTATAAGGAAATCATCGATCCAATTTCGACGGAAAACTTCAAACGTGTCTTCGACCAAGATCCGGAAGTCGCGGGAGAGAAAGACCACTTCCTAGTCTTGTGTAAGAAAGCGGCCGAGGACAAGGACTTTGCGCGACAGATGCACTTGGTAAGAGCAACACTTATCTTCGACATTTCAACAAAAAACACTGACACGTGTAGGCATCCTTTGGTATCCGTCATGATTTCACTCAATACTACCGCAAAGGTAAAGGAAAGGGTCCTGTTATTGATGATGCGAAGTCGGATTTCAGCGTTGAACACATCAAGGAGATTGTGCCAACAGGAGCGGACTGAATGGCCCGCAGTCATCCCTTCCGTGAGCCTCATGTCACCTGACGTTCTGTTGCGAAGTAGTTGTGGCATAGCAACCTGAATTTCATGACGCAGTAGCTTTCGAGATGTATCATCTGGTCCTCTCCATAATAGAGCAGTGTCTACCGGACATTTCTAGTGCGTGTGAAACGCGTTCGGTCGACGGTCGGATCTATACCGCGAAATCCATGCGTCACCAGATTCTCGCACTCTTTTCCTTTCACTTCCAGCAGCTTAGTTCGACGCCATAGTCACCAGTACTTGTTCGAAGAGAGAGAGAGATCTTAGCTAACGAGAAGAGAACGAGTTTACTAGTTTTCGATAATCACAAGCTTCGTCCAGCTACTGATACTTGGCATAATCATAACTTTGTAAACCAAGACAAAGGAGAATCTCAAGATACATCTCAAAGATCAGCTGTCGTCCTGACTTGATACGAGTGAGATACTACGATTCCGTTCGTGGTCCTCTCATCCACTACATGATCCTCAACAGTCGACGGCCGTTGAGCCAGAATCTCGTCCATACTGTCCGTGTCAGACTCCACATTGGCTGTGATCTGTGCCTTGTTCTTGTGTCTGTGCAACTCAATGTCACCGCGAAATGGATCCAGATTAGAGCCTTTCCGGCTGTGGTCGGTCGGTCTTTCGTCAGTCCTGAAGTAATGTCCAGGCGTTGAGTCGTGTGTACTTCCCGAGAAGATACCACGGAAGTAAGTCTCGGCAAAAGGCTTCAAGGTAGGCACACAAGCGCATACGATCGACATCATCGTTTCGATGGCAGACCTACAAGACAAGGGTATGATTAGCATGATTTCCGTATGAATATCGCTTCGCTGTCACAAGTCATGGCGGGTACCAGTATCTATCTTGTGGCAATGCGAAAAACCACTTACCAAACAACAAAATCGGTGATAGTATACGTGAGATCGGCGTCGCCTACTTCAAGATAGGCGACAATACTTCTGAGACGGATAATGCTGACAATACATCCAGCAGAGCCCATTGCGAATACCAGAGACAAGGTAATCTTCTTTCTGCGAGTGAGCTGGAGATCCCAGACAATTGGAATCGGCAGCGCGAGAATCAGGAGATCGCTGACAGAGTTGCATACAGCATTGGCGATATCTAGACCATCGTTAGTAAACGTGTCTGGGACCCAAGCCGTCGGTACGAACAGAAAGCAGGGCGATTGATGCATTTTCCTTCAGCGAATATGTCCCTGAATACAAGTCAGACAATGTGGCGCTTTGATTAGCAGTTCTGCACGTTCTCACCATTGGAAGTGAACTGGTGTACAATCAAAGATCTCCGTGAGGATACCAGCTACAGAATAGCCAACCGCAAATAAGAAGACAGCCCACCAACGCCATATGAAGTTCTGGATCGGGAAAAGACGGCGATAGAGTAACATAATGGCGATCTTGATGGAAAGCATCGACGAGCTGTAGAAAACCGAGGCGATGAGGTACAATCTCAAGAAGTGTGGGCTGAAGAGGGCGATAGGGACATCGTACAGATGCCGGCCCATGCCAAGATGAACCAGAGCCTGGTATAGAGCTATGGCTACTATGCATATAAGGAGAGAAATAATCATTGCCCCTGTACCTAAAGTCAATACATGCCGCATCACACGTGCAACGAGCTCCTACGTACAGTCGTCGTATCCGACAGATTTGACAATAAAGATTCGAGTGTAAAGCCGAAGCATGACGACAACGATCATGATAACCAGAACGGCGATGTTGGTCGCTGTCTGCTGATAGCCAATGCTGGGAGGGTTGATAAAATTTGGTATTATGCCATCCGGAGGTGTGGCCGAAGGCACCTGCCAGTAGTCTACGTTGGGGTCCATGTCGCAAACCCGTCCTGATGGATAATGTCTTGTCGGTGAGTGCGAGAAAGAATCCGCTCTACTCTGAGAGGATCGAGAATCCGGGTGGATGCAATGAGGGGCATCCTCGCATTTTTGAACATGATCATAGAGTATTTTTACTTGGTCATCAGAAATCGAGAACCACCCTCAGGTCCGTACTCTTCTTACTTTTGGCTGATCTCTGGGGCAAGTGCCAGGACAAGGGCTGATACTTTGCTCTCGATATTGAAGGTGATACTGCGGTCTTTGGCTCGGCTACAAGCGTGAGGTGCTTGTCTCACTCCTCGAGTCAGGTTGTGACCTGGGCGTCGCGGACACTAGAAGCAGGGTTCGACGCGAGTTAAAGCACCGAGATGTCGTTCAACGGCTATTCAAACCATGTTCTGTGTTGCAGACACGCAAACGTTCGGCGAGCGGTATCATCGGGATGCCATTCATCGTGAGCATGTTCGCCGTTGCAGACGCGTTCGACTTCCAGTATCCAGGTATGTGGACGCGGGTAGATTGACGAATTAGGCAACCGACATCGCACGAACAAATATCCACAGGGTTCTTACTACTGCGTATATGCACGGTCCAAAATGGAAGGACTGATTCGGACTCTGGAGAAGAATCAAGTCGTCGCTACGGCCCGTGACACACTGAGTCCCTGAAGTGTGAAAAAGACAGGTTGATCTTATTACAATGTGAGCAAGTGAAGCCTAGTACTGACCTTGATCGACTTGACATTGAAAATGCATCATTTTGAGGAAAAAGTTCAACGTCCGTATTGCTCAGTGAGAGTGTGCAAGAGCGGTGTCTGTCAGGCGAAGTTGTGGAGACACACGAGTTTGACAGGAATGTCCCGCTCTCGACGCGTCGTGCTGAATTTGACCACGCTCGTCGAATCTGTCTTCCTTCATCGAACATGTGCTTTATTAACCTCAAACCAAAAGGCTGAGATGGCATCAAAGCTACCGATCCAAAGTTCTGGCAGGTCCTCTCATCTCAATCGATCCTGACTGTGAAGTCGAGCAAGCTCGCACTGGTCGCTTTCAAAACGTATCGAGCGGGCAGGAGTAGACGGGAGCCAGATTGCGAAATAGATGAAGGTGAGGTCATTCGATTCTGACTTGATAAGGCGGCAATTCTCGGCACTTGCAAGCTTCTGTGGTTGTTCCACGCCACGAACAACTGGTGTTATTGTATGGAGTCTATTTGACAGGTGCTTGGGTCGCAGGTCAAGATCCAAGGCGTTCACACTGGAGATTGCTGATCTGGAGAAAAAACGCGTGCTCATCCGTGCTGGACCGTCTGTACGAAATACTGCATGTCTAGGCGATACATACTCATGGCCTCAAATTAATATAGATTTTCTGTCTTCCGGGGAGCCTAGGTCGACAACTGCACATGTTCATAAAATCCTCTGTCGCAAGAAATGTGGCGATGGTATATCTATTCTTTCATGTCTACCAAAGAGCAGCCTTACATCACCATACGAGGATCTAAGCTCGAAATCTTAGCTGACTTCGCAGCACCGTCAAAGACAAACTCAGAGATCAACTTGCCGGTTCCTGGACCATTTTGAATGCCTAAATGAATGTCAGTCGAGCCTAGAAAACTCAAAAAGGACGTCTAACTTACCCCAACAAGTGTGTCCGGCTGCTATCAGTAGACCCTTGACTCCAGTGTGTCCAATCAAGGGTCCATTTCCTCCTTGCACGTTGGGCAGGTAGCATGCCTGTCGTGCGGTAACTTCACCATCTCGCAGTTCATCACTTATACTGCTAACATAGTCGACAACGTCCTGGCATCTCTGTTCATCTACCTCGACGAGATCGGATGATTTTGGGAGCGGGACCATGTGGTCTCCCTCACCACAAGCGTAAACCTCGTTCTTTGGCCTTGTGTAAATCTCCGGCGATACATGCTGCTCGCCCCGGGATTTCTTGGCCTTGTCTGTTGCACCTCCGAAGCCAGCCGGTAGTTTGATTTCAGTGAACAAAGCGTATGCACTGATTTCGCGGGTTGGGCGAATGGTAACACTGTGGGCTCGAGTGGCCGAGATAGGAGCGTCAGGGTATACCTCTCTTGTCCATGGGCCAGCAGAGATGATAACATCTGTTACTGAGATGGTGACTTCCTTGTTATTGTCGTTCTTGTCCTCGTAGGTGACGCTCTCTACGCCCTTGCCATCCTTGGTATGATTGATGCTCTTGACTGCTGCGCCAACGCGGACGTCCGCACCCTTCTCAGCGGCCAAGTCGGCCATGGAGGTGGTAAACTGGTAGGGGTGAACTTGGGCGGTGGTTGAGGGATCTCCCATCTCGTCATACATTCTCAAGCAGTCCGGGTGAATCCAGTCAAGGTCTTTTGGAATACCTCTAGCCGCCAGCTTTGCCGAGACCTTTGGCGGGTTCTTCTCGAGACTGACACTGTTCTTCTCTGGGTCGGCGGGCCTGTCGTTCTTGCCATCCATCTCATTGTCTTTGCCTTTCACGGTATCTGACGGCTTTTGCAGTTGGCGACCTTTGCAGTCAACCGAGCCACAATGAACCTGTCTGTAACCCCAACGCTCATCACCACCATACTTGTCGGCTAGTTCCTTGTGTAGCTTGTATGAAAGTGGTACGATTGATGAAGGATACGCCCACAAAGCTAGGAGTCCTCCTGCTTTGCCGCTTGCTCCTCCAGCAATTTTTGTCGCTTCCAGAAGGATAACTTTGTGCTTTTCCGGGTTATACGAAGGGTGGTGCGTCAAAAAGTAGGCGGAAGTGGCACCGATAATACCACCTCCAATGATTACGATATTCTTTTGCTCGTCTCCAGCCATGATGAATTGTCGATGGAGGGGTGCGATCTGACGTGAGAGGTGACGAGTTTTACCTTGAAGGCTAGACGACAAAGTTCTTCTGAGAGAAGCCAGAGTGGCGATACTTAAGAAGTACTTCGATGCAGCAGAGAAGGTGGACGAAAACTTGCGAATCGCCCTTCGCCTTACTACTATCTCCCGAGCGAGTGTGACGTCAAGCGGGCCAAAGACTAGTCAGGGTCGCACCCCGCAACGAGCTGTCTCCGTCCCAACTTCCTCATCTCTGATGTCTGCAACTGTGATATTCTTTCAGTTTCATGTGGATATGGTGATCATTTGATTTATCTCATATATCAATCTAGTATCTGCTAAATGGACATCTAAGCGTCATGTGCGACCTTGCGTAGCCAGGCCTTGCTCTTGCCCCAAGCACCTGTTGCCATCCTGGCCTTCTGATAATCCTCTTCTTGGACATTGTGCTTTCCGACAATATTCAAGAAAACCTGGTCGAGAGTGGCTTGTGAAACAGCATAGAACTCCATACCAAGTTCCTCCTTGCTTGCCTCCAGCTTCTCAAAGAGCGCACTGATACTGGTGCCATTGCGCCTGTCAGTTGGGGCGATTGTCGTTCTAGCTCCTTTCTTGTCATCGACCAAGTCACTAGAGCTGTCCGTATCGACAGCCGGTCGGTTCGGCACTTCAAAGCGAATTTGACCATGGAACGAGCGATCCTCGATGCTTGCTGTAGGGAAGTTGCTGCTGATCCAGTCTTTGATCTCGGCGAGCTTAGCATCAGCCGTGTGCGGCGCGTCTTTATGGACGAGGTGAACGTAGTAGGAATCACCGTGCTTGCGACGTAGGTAGTCGCTAGTGCCTATAGCGAGCATACGTCTCGCCATAATGCCGACACGATCACCCAGCGCGTCAGCCTCTTCCAGACTGTGAGTAGTCAACACCAAGCTGCGACCAGAGCTTACTGCCGACAAAGTACGCCACATGATTCTCTTGGCTCCAGCGTCCATTCCAGAGCTACCTTCGTCAACGAGAAGCACCGAAGGGTTTCCTATCAAGGCAATTCCAAGGGAAAGTTTTCGTTTATTGCCACCAGAGAGTTTAGAAGCCATACGACTGCGGAAGGCGCTGAGACCGACAGCGTTCATGACCTGTGATATGTTAGCACGTCCATCTACTTGTGCTATTTCTATCGAATCACGCATACCTGTTCGACATTGTGCTCAATATCAGCAACGCCACGAGCTCGAGCGTAGAAGTAAAGATGTTCAGAAGCTGTCATCGAGTCATCAGAAGGGCTCAAAACTGTGTGTGCAGCAGATGTTACCTGTCATGGAGTCCATAGCGTCAAATTGCGGACACACGCCCTGGTGCAAACGAGCAGCAGCACGCTGCTTCACAATAGACTCATTCTCCAGAAGGACGTCTCCACCACTAGGGTGAACGTCACCTCGAATTGTAGATATGGTCGTGCTCTTTCCAGCGCCGTTAGGGCCGAGTAGTGCGAAAATCTCACCACGCGGCACACCAAAGGCTACTCGATCGACAGCAAGGTTGTTGCCGTAAGATTTGCTGATGTTACACACACGCAATTCATCCTTGCAGTCATTGACACGAACCGCCTCGCGATACACGTCCTCATCGGCATATTCGCTCTCTTCTGCGTCTTGGGCGCGGTTCTGTAGGACACAGTCAGTAAAATTCTAGTAAAGAGCATGATATATCGCCACAAATGCAGCATTTTATAGTGCTTTGCGTAATGTTTGGTGGTCGATGGTTGGACACGTACCTTTCTGCTAAGGAACGCAGGTCTGTATCCGCTATCGTAGTAGACAAGGAATCCAAGAAGGAGAAGAGACTGAATAGTTAGATAAAGGATCGGACCTCCGTAGACCGTAATCTCGCCTGGGTAGCTAGCGCGCTCATTCCCACGGCACAAAATCGAGAACTCATTGAACGTTAGCAGGAGGGAGCGCAAGAGGTTCCCTGAAGGCGTGATGAGATTGAGCGTGAAGGAAATGATGTTGACGTAAGAATCAATCTTCTCAGTAGGAGCGAAAGTGATTGTTGCCATGTAGGCCAGGAAATAGATCAAGAAGAAACAACACTGCATGCCTGCGGCAAAGGCAAATGAGGCCAGCTGACTGGTGACGAACAGGGAGATGACATAGCTGCAGAGCAGAGCTGCCAGTCCATACAAGAAAAACACGACAAACAATGTTCCTGGAGCGTAAAGTGCACTATTGCAAGCAAGTTAGCATGATTTCTCTCAACTTTTCGCATTTTGGGGCGAATTCCATCTGAAAGGAATCTTCGCATACGTACCTGGAAACGCCAACAAAGATGACGATCGCAACAATGCTGACGATCATCACGAATATGAAATCGAAAATGGTGTATGCGAGCCAGAGTGGGAAGGCTCTGATACCATTCGAGTAGTGCAGTGCTCGTACTTTGGCAACACGTTCACTAGTCGGATAGAGAGCGAAGAAGCCAGGGTAAGCACTCATGGCCAGACCAAAGTAGAGGATGAATTGAAGTGTTTTTCCAGCCGAGGGAGCCCACGGTACCTGGAAGGCTTGGTAGGTCGTAACAATCGGTGATCCAAGCAAGCTACTGTCCAGAATGTTCTGAGTTAAAATTGCGTAGGTGAGCTCGTAGTTACCCCTCCAAGCAAACAAAGGTGCGCCACCCTGAGCGTCAAGAAAGTAGCCTCCAGGGAACACACGGCTGTAGTTGGTTTGCACATAGTCGATGAATGCGTCAACACTCGCAATCGGCGCGATGGCGTTACCGAGCCCAGGGTATAGAGAGTTAAGAAGCTGCGTAGGGACCTGAGAGGCTGGGCCAGCAGGGAAGTCCAGAACGTCGTCGAGATTTGCAAAAGAGATTATATCCTCATTTGAGCTGGATTCCTCTGGCGAGCAGCTTAGCGGTCTGAACCCCTTCAGGAATAGAGTAACAAGTCCTCCGGCGACGATAGGGATCAGAACAGCAGCCATGTAAGGCAGATAATTGCGGCGCAAGATAGTGACACGCTTCCGGAACAGAACCCAAGTCTGTGCACCAAGCGAGATTCTCCTGCCTTTGGCCAATTCGAGACCTTTCTCCGACTGGAGAGAAGATACGTTGGTTAATGGCGTGGCATCGTCGTGGAGCGTGTGATCGTTGTTGAATTCTGCCGATAGCTTGAGGAATACGTCTTCGATACTAGGTCCACTGACACGGTAATCAGTCACGCCAAGCTGTTCGAGACGGGTGACGAATATGGCAGCAGCGCTAGAGTCGGGTAGGTTGTACACAACGTGATCAGCATGGTTACGGCGAGGTATTGAAGACCAGTCCTGGGGCTCCTTGAAATGATGTTCGCTGTAGATCTTGACACGGTATCCGCCACCAAGTTCGTGTTTCAGAGCAACCGCTGTGCCAGTCGTAGCAAGGGTACCTTTAGATAGGATAGTGATGTGGTCCGAAAGCAAGTCTCCTTCGTCGAGGAAATGTGTCGTAAATAGCATGGCTCTATGGCCACGCTCGGCTAAAAGAATGTCCCAGACCTTTCTTCGTGAAAGAGGATCAATACCTGAACTCACTTCGTCAACCAGGCAAAGATTGCTGCCACCTGTGAGCATCATCGCTAGTTGCAGTTTTCTCTTCTGGCCGCCTGACAAGGTCTCGGACCGAGCGGAGATCTTGTGAGCAAGGTCGCATTTGGAGAGCAGGTCCTTATGGTCTTTGCTCTGCCCTTTCTGTCCTTGTGCCTTGAGCTGGTTGAAGTAGTAGACATGCTCTTCACAAGTAAGCTTGTCCCAGAGCACATTTTTCTGGGGGCAAATACCGACACCTCCAGACCCATTGATGTCGATGGTTCCGCTTGTGGGTGACTGAAGACCAGCAATAAGATCCATCATCGTGCTTTTGCCTTTGAGAAAAGTCAGCCATGTGTCGCAAAGGTAAAGATGTCCCCTCTATGAGCTCAAGATTTTCGCACGATCTCACAATCTATCCCTCTGTCAGGGCAAGAGATAGTGATGTTGTAGAATATCAAAACGCACAGTCCTCTTCCGAAAAGATGTGTAGTCATGAAAATATACCAGATAGCTTGTTTCCATGAATATCGCGCCTTTCTGGAAGGTCTTGTGCACTTTTGTAGCTACGACACGAAAGACTTGAGTAGAGGGAAGAATGTTTTTCATGCTTACCGGCACCGTTTGCACCCAAAAGAACATGAATCTCGCCAGCACGGATTGTGAAGCTGACGTCGTTGACGGCATGAACAGTCTCTTTCTTGTTCTTGCTTAACCTTGACCAGACATTCCTATAAAGCCAGCTGGGCTCGTATTGCTTTGTAAGATTGGTGATACGAGCAGTTTCTTTTTCTGTACTGTGATGCATGTTTCTGGCCTTCGATGCGGTACCGTACAAAGCTCTCTCGATGAAGGCTCCGACCAGGGGGTAGACCAGGATCTGTATGACACACAGCACAAAGAATACTGCACCTGACACTCTCCAAGGGGCTCCAGGAGGGGCTTCCGAGAGTACGGCAGCCAAGTTGTCTCTTTGCCAGTAGGCCATATAGATGATGAACAGCGTAAAGTTCATGGGTGGGAACAGCAAAGCCAAGATCACAATCGCACCTGTCTGCTTTGGAGTCTGGACCTGCACAATGATAGCCAGCACTATACTCACAATCGTGACAGTGATACCAGAAAGTTGAGCCTTTCGGAACAAACTAGCGAAAGCGATAGACCAGGAGCTCAGAGCAAGTCCTGCTAAGATGAAGTAGCCGATGAGAATTCCGGTTTCAGAAGAAGGATAGTTGAGTCGAGTGACAATTGCACCAGATATGACCCAGCCTGGAAGATAAAGAATGTCGAAAGCAAGATGACTAGAAAGTAGACGAGCTGCTTGTGGCTGCCATCTACGCTGGTTCGGCATCATTGCTTCGATGAGCTGAGACATGCCAATTTCGCGCTCTGTCGCCATTTGACCTGATAGACGTCAATACATATAACATGAACGATACATACTTCAGCTGTGTAAAGAATACAACGCGCATGGCTATAAAAGAACGCAACAGTCTCGGGAACAGGTTTTCACCAAGAGCCAGATTTTTGTTGGCTCTCTTTAGGTAGATCTCTGTCCTCGAGAACAACTGTGTCTCTTTATAGTGCACACAACGCTTTGAATCTTTGCAGGACGGGAAATAAAAACTCACCAGTGAGTTGGTAGCATATACCGACAAAACCGATGAAGTATGCGAGGCCAAGAATGCTGATTAGTGTACCCATGTACAGTCGTGTGATGTTCCTCTCTCGCTCTTCAGGAGTAGAGTCCGTATAAGGATATTGCTGAGGTAAAGGGATCGATGAGCCATTCGAGGAGGCGATAGCTGCATCGATTGCATGCTGAAGTGGCAGGGCATAGATCTCTGCATCGTTGTTCTCGGTATTCACAAAGATTCTTCCACCAAGAGAGCCATCGGTCCGGATCGTGTAGTTCCATACACCACCATTGCTAGGAGATCCATGGAAGCTCACTGCGGCAAAGCAGCCAGATACTCCGCGAACAGAACTTTTGCATGTTTGCAGAAGCTCCACTTCGCTAGACAAAGTTACAGGAGTTTTTCCGCTTGCTCTGACAGTATTCGAAAGCTGGTCGATTATGTTTGTGACCTCAGAGGCCTGACCATTCGCAACGAAAGCTACGGTGCTGCGTCCACTCGTTCCTGCATTGAGAGCTTGTTCGAATGTCCGGAGCGTAGATGGAGAACCAATTCCGAAATCTGAGGGTGGTACAAAAAAGTTTTTACAATATGAGATGATGAAGAAGAAGATGATTGGTGCCAGAAACGCGCGGATAGTCGTAGTAAACCAGTGGCGACCAAGTACAATCAAGAGATTCTTCTTGGTCAAGGTCCATGTCTGAGCGAAGAATCCCATGGTCATGCGATTGCCTTCCTAGAGTGATCGAAATTAGGCAAACATGTGACGCGAGAAGAAAGCAATTGTAAAAGTAGACAATGCACTGGAGTCGCAAAATACGAAGCACGAATATGGCAGCCTGGTCATAGAAGACATGCAAACGCTGCCCTCGGGGAGGCGATCTCCAAGGTGTTGACAATGTTCGATTGTCAACTTCGGGCAACGACTAAACTGTATTAGGCATAGCTCTCTCGGCATTTAGACGCCGAGGGGCTTGTCGCGTGTGTCGTTTCTCTTGACATCAATCTCATCTCGCTTGACAAATATCGCCTCGAGAGGCCGTTGAGGACGAACAACATGTCAAGAAAAGCCAGAGCCCTACACGGCGAAGATAGACTTACAGCTCTTATTGACGAACGCCTAATATCAGACCTACAGCCTTCATGAGCCATTACCGATCGAAAAACTTGCCAAGTCGTCATGCCGCTCGGCGTACGTACGAGCCGCCAAGTTGGAAGCCACAAACGTTTGAAGAGGAATGACAGGAGTTAAATTCGACGTGATGAATGCAGGACAGGGATCCCAAGAACGAAGAGACCAACATATGCCTGAGCGTACTTAATGTCGGTGCCTGCTTGTCCTAATAATAGTACCACCTCATCGACTGGCAGTACCGTTTCTTCTAAGCACCAAGTTCTCGGGATCACTTAGAGAAGTCACGTCCAGCAATCTCAAAAACCTCGCCCTCGACCCTCGAATAGCAGATCAATATTCGGCTGAACTCTGGTCAGACTTGAATGACTATGACTGACCCTGATTGGATTTGAGTATACCGAACTACAGAATTGCTACTCGCTACATTGGTTTTCTTCCAGTTATGAGGTACATTGGAGTAAAGAGACCTTCCTTTGCACCAGCGACTAGAGCATCAGCACCAGCCGACAGCTCTCTGGCAGTCTCCGCTGTACCCGAAGGTGCCATCTTGATCCTCTCAAGTGTTGAGAGTAGAGTCTCCATGGTGAACCGACCAGCCTTGTTCATACGCAATGCACCAAGAACATCCCAAAGTCCAGTAGCATAGTTGATGTCGCCACTCAGCGGAGCATACCAGGGTCTTGCATCTCTGCGCTCCGCCAAGTCCTCCTCATGTAACAGGGTGAAGCCTGCCTTCAAAAAGGCTTTCAGTGCCTCCTTTCTGGTCACCATGTTGGAGATACCGTTTCCGCGCTCGATACCATGGCGGATTACTCGGTGAGCTGGATCGCTCTCGTTGTAGCGATCCGTCATTACCCACTCGTAGATGCCGACTACTGCTCCTGATTTGGCGACACGGTACATTTGCGAGTAGACGCCCTCGAGATCTGGAGAATGACAAGTGGCTTCGATTGCATAGATGGCGTCGAATGTGTTGTCTGGGAAGCTCATGTGCTACGAACATGGCGTAAGTATGCGCTGCTCTGAGCGTGGCAGAAGTCAAACTTACCATGAAGTTGTTCTGGATGAAAGAAACCTTCTCGGAAAGACCACGCTTAGCTGTAAGTGCAGTGGCTCTCTGGATCTGATAGCCATTATTGTTTACTCCGACGACTTTGCAGCCAGTGAATGTGGCAATCTCTCTTGCTGGCCCACCGATACCGCAACCCACGTCGAGAACGGTATGATTTTTCTGGATACCAATCATGTGTGCAAGGTAATGCTCATGGCGAGCTAGTGCCTGTATCAACGACTCCTGCGGGGCGAAGCGACAGAGATGGAATGACTCTCCCCAGCCTTCGCAATACAAATCGGTCGCCAAGTCGTAGTAGCTGCGATGCGTCAGATCTGGTGTAGCTTGAACCGGATCCTGGATAGTTTACTTGTTGACCAAAGACATGTAAGAACCTTGTCTGGACTTTCGTGCTTCGTCGCTATCCTCGGTCCAGCGTCTGACGTATTGGTCGGTAACAAGACGATGGGCCTGTCCATCTTTACGCAGCATGGAAAGGAATGCGTTAAGTTCAGTTGCAGACTTGCCGTGCATCAGCTTGGTGAGCTCTTGCTCGCTGGACGGAACTGCTGTGATGGCCATTGTCGATCTTGAAGACAAGGATGAAGGAGAAGGAATGAGAGGTAGATATTGTTATGGCCCATTACTTGACACAGGGAACATCTTCCTCAATTTAAGTCTTTGGAAACCCAAGCCATAGCGATCTACCATGCAGCTCTCGCAAGCAGTAGTCATCGTACGACATTGCAATGCTGTTCATTGCCCATGATCCTATGGTCGTTGTTGTGAGATGTTGAGAATAACCAAACATCCGGCATTCGTGAGAATCGTACGATATTCTCTCTCGTAGAAGCAGTACCAGGTGGACGCTACTTGCAGTAGTTCAAGCATTCGCAACTGCAGGTGCAGGTCAAATGTGCCACGTTTGGGAAGCAAGGCATGATATGCAACGAAGATGGTTGTTGAGAACATTGATTTACGACGCCAGCCGGAATCCGTGGCTTCCGTCTCAGCAACGCTGACCATGTGCCGTCCTCCTTTGATTGGCCCCTTCCCAACATCTCAATCTTAGCAGGCACTCTGACACACGGTAGAGAAAGTATGCAGTTCAGGAGAAAATGTTTTTATTCCTTCCAAAGAACCTGACTTTTGCAATTTTCCTTTGTAGTTCATCACCGAACGTTCCTCTGTCGAGATGGAATTGAAGCATCTCATCGTCGGCTTGGCGATCGCCTTCCTCAGCTACATCGTATTCGAGTGGCAGCGACCAAAATCTGGCATTCAAGAACCACCTGCTCTTCGCGCAAAGATCCCACTCATCGGACATATCATTGGATTTGCTACTGATGGCCTTCGGTACTTTGGGAAAGCTTGGTATGTTTGGGCAGTAACCATATTGCTTACGAGCTTTTACTAAAAGTGTCCTAGTGATGGATCCGATGAGGCCATTGTCACGATCGACTTTCTTGTTTCGAAAGTTTACCTGGTCAACAAGTCCAGTGCGGTTGCTCAAGTCCAGAGAAACGCAAAGGTCATCACTTTTGACCCTTTCCTCGACTCTGCGGCGGAGCGCATGGTCAATGTCTCGCCCAAAGGCCTCAAGCTGCTCACGAGCAAGGAGAATGGAGGTGGCGATTTGAACAGAAAGGTTTGTTTTGTCCACTCGCTACTCTCTTGTCATGTGCCATGGACTGTCATGGTTTCACATTCAAATCACTCTCTGAAGATGATATGAAGTGATGATGTAAGCTGTAAGAATGCACGATAGTTTCTAGAGAAGTAACGCCCACAGAGAAGCTACTTTGAAATATATCTGTGGCCCTACTTTTGACTCACAAAGCCATCTTGCATCACTACAGCTATACTATGACAGTTCTTAGCACTTGGGGAGATTAATAGAAATCCACACTAACAAACCCAACATTATAGATTGTAAAAGCAATGCACCCTGCTCTTCTAGGTCCCGGTCTCGACATCGCCAACCGAAACATGATCAACAATCTCGTCAAGTCCGTAAACGAGCTCGACTCACTAAACGGCAAGACTTTCGATCTCTACGCCTGGGCCAAACACGCCATCACCATCGCAAGCACCGATGCCGTCTGGGGCGACCAAAACCCCCTCAAAGATCCCGAGATCGAAGTCGCATTCTGGGATTTCGAATCTCATCTGCGTTTGTTGATTGTCAATGTGCTTCCTTCGATTATCGCGCGCAAGGCATATCTCGGGCGAGAGAAGGTGGTGGCTGCGTTTGTAAAGTACTACAATGCCGGTGGCCACAAGCTATCTTCGGAACTGGCGCAGGCACGTTGGAATGTTCAGCATGAGAACGGCGCCAGCACTGAAGACATTGCTCGCATGGAAACCGCAACTGTGCTCGGTGTGGTATCAAACACCACACCCGCGTCCTTCTGGATGCTCTACGATATCTACTCGCGACCCACTCTGTTGACTCTTCTCCGCGACGAGGTGCGCTCACACGCACTCACGAAAACCGCAGCCGGAGAAATGATCATCGACCTCGCCGCCATGAGAGACAACTGCCCGACCCTCCTAGCCACCTTCCAAGAAGTCCTGCGCACACACTCCAACGGCACCCCCACACGCTTCATCACAAACGACGTGGTGCTCAGCGAAAAGTACCTGCTAAAAAAGGGTCGCGTCCTGATGATGCCAGGCATGAACGTAAACTACGAACCCAGCATCTGGGGCGCCGACTCTGACTCCTTCAACCCCACTCGCTTCAAAAAGGAGACGCTAAAACAACGACCAACGAGTTTTATGTCGTTTGGGGCTAGTCCTTCGTTATGTCCAGGCCGTCATTTTGCCAGTGGAGAGATTCTGGGAATGGCGGCGATGATGATTTTGCGCTATGATATTGTTCCTGAAGGTGGAAAATGGACGATGCCCAAGTTCTGGAAGGGTGCTATCGCTGCTTCTTTGCCGTCGCCTGCGGAGCCTTTCAATGTTACTGTTACGCCTAGGCAAGAGTTTGTCGATACGACGTGGGCATACGAGTCGACTGATGGAAAGGGAAAGTTCCCCCTGATCACCGGATAACCGAGAAGATTTATGAGATGGAAAAGAGTCAAGAAATAGTTGTGTAATATAAGCGATCATCCCGCCTCAGTTCAGCCGACTCTCAAACATTCTCTCATCTAGTGATTAGGCACATGTCAAAAGCAAACAAGACGACCAAAGAGAGTGGAAAAATTATTGTCGTCTATGTATGAGTCTATGTTTGGAGAGGTTCGTCATCAGTGACACCTCAGTAATGCTTTGCTATGCTATTCATGACTTTCCCATCTTCTCATTGCACAGCCCACTGTAACCTCTGATCAACTCTTCCATTCCCGTCTTCTTCCTCGACTTTGGCCTCGAATCCAGAAGAAGCAGGAGGTAATGCAGCCATGCTCCTGGGCACCTGCGAGTCCAGAATGCCTCCCGCCTTGGCGACAAGGGGTCGGAGATATCTCGACTCTTTGCCTCTCATCATTGAAAGTTTATTAAGCATTAGATGTAGATACTGTCGACCTTGCATAAAGGTGTCGGAAGTGTCGCCGGAAGACACGTGCAGGACATCGGCAAGACAGCCGGCAATGTCCGAAAGCTTCTGCTCCATGCCGATGCCATGCGAGTCTAGCACAACAGGCGTAGCTCGTTCGGTAATGTTGACGGTGCGGCGAGCGAGCTCGATGGGGTAGTCGAGACGTCCGGTGCCTGTCTGTCCCTTGTCGCAGACCAGGCCGTTGCTTACGCCCATCTGCCAGGCCAGTACGTGCAGCCACTCCCGCGATACGCTGATGTCTATCCTGGCAGTTTCCGTGATGTCGGCAAGAGAAAGCGCGACCGTGTCGAGCGAACGTTGTGTTTCCGCCAACCAGGGCTCGGAGCACAGGGCTTTGCGCCGGGCGCTGCCCTTCCAGATGCTGACAAAATTGTCGTCGATGGCAGAGAAGAGGTGGGCTAGATTTACGAAGCCGTGGAGGAGGCGAGGGTCTTCTGATTCGAAAGCTAGGGGTAGTTGGATCGTGGGATGTAATCGGCAGTTCTTGCGGCGTTGGATCGAATATGCTCTGCGACGATTGATGTTAGTGACTGCAAAGATAGACGTGGCCAAGTAACGAAGCACCTTTCAGTTATGAAGAGCAACCAGTAAAGTCGCCGCCTCCACTGCGCTTCAAGGGGTTCAAGCTTGAGCATGGAATTTTCATCGTCCATCTCCAGATTCTCAATAAAAGAGATAGATTCTTGCAAGTAGTGCCAGGCCTTTTCACTGCTTTCTTTGTTACCATAGTAGGCAAAGATGAAGAAGCTAGTCATGACTGTGACAGTGGTCGCGTTGGCAATGTAGTCGAATTCTCGTCTGACCTTGAGGCATTCTTCGAGGAACATGTTGGCTGCTGATGTAAGTCTGCCGGGCAGAGGCTCCATCTCAGGCACCTGTATTGCCGCATCCAGTTGCACGATGGTGGCAGCGCACAGAGCACAGAGGAAAGCGTATGTCTCCGGCGGCATGTAGTTCGTAGAGCTGTACATGTATGGGTCCAGGTAGATTTGCTCGTCCACTACAGGCATAATAAAGTATAGATGCTCGAAAAACAGCTGCACATAAGGCAAGAACCGCTGATTTGGTATCCGTGGTAATGCAGGCTGCGGTTCTGCAGAAGGCGCATAGTAGTGCTGTGGCTGTGAGGGTTGTGCTGGCCAGTGCTGATTCATGCTTTGGTTGATGGGCAATGCTCGAAGATCCATCTGAGGACGCACACCATGGCTAAGCGGTTCCGGGGGTCCATAATAACCATAACCTGTAGTAATGGGCTCTGCAGGTGTACTTGTAGGAAGCGCGCTGTCGATGGCGCTATGATTTGACATTGCAATTGGCGACGAAGATGAGCTTCCGTACCATTGGCTCAGACCATCCTGCAGTACGACCGGACTCAAAGGATTGTCGGGAGTAAGTGTCGCAGATTGATCAATCTTCCTCAGTGCATGCAACACTCTTGCACTCCTGAGACCCTTCGGACCCTTCTTCTTCGGCGCTTGAAGGTAAGCGCAGCGGATGGTAGCCTTTCGACAAGGACCACACGGACTTTCTCCATCGCAACGGACTTTGCGCTTTCTGCAGCAATCGCATGCTCGCTTGAGTGATTTTTGATTGTTTCCAGAGGCAGATTCTCCCGAGTCATTCTCAGTCGTTGTGGGCATGCACATGATCGACTCGGAGAAATGGCGTAGTGAGACGGCGATCCGTGAACCGGATGTGTCGGGTTATCTTCCTGACGGCTTTGATTTAACAGGTCTCCAGAAACAGAATGCAAGCATGAGGGATCTGCAACAGATAACGAGCTCCAAGCGCAACAGCACCCGGATGTTTTTGTAGGAACAGTGGTGCAACAAGAGATGCGAGATGTCGGACAAGGGCTTGGAAGGATGACATGCAGTTGAAATGCGGGGAAGGAGTTTGCAAAAATGGCTGGCCAAGCCGCCGAGGGCAGGCCGAATCTACCTGCAGCCTGCCGCTGATCGGGAACCCCAGGCTCCTAAACAAGACCCCAACCAGGCATCCCCAACCGGAGAACGGCTGTCGGCGCGACAGCCGTGTGCTATGGATGAGTCCGTGCCGTATTGGATATTTACTCCTACCAGAAAGTAATGTTTCCAGGTGGAGAGCGTTGAGCTGGGTACATGAGACTGAGTTTCGATGTGTAATGGGCGTCTCCTGTGATCGGTCCGGAAGCTTGAGAGGTAGTTGTTGAGCAGTCGTCATGTAAGGATCTTTGTTTTTTTCGCGATCAGATGTAATCTCACGACCACGATGGCGCGCGATGTCAAGGACTGTGCTTTACGATGAGAGTGGATGTGCAACGCCAGGGCACCGAAAAGCCGCAAGTGTCGCCTACAGTGACTGGATATGGCAGTGGACCCATGGGGTAGTTTCATCTGTAGGATCGAAATATGGAGAGAAGCATTCGCAGGAACGGCCCGATATCAAAGTCAGGTATGGTGGTTCTGCTGGAGGTTGGGGTCTTCGTGCTTGACAATGTCGACAGCGGCGCTGCTAGCAACAAAGTCTTCTAGCTCTTCGCTGACAGTCTTGAGTTTCTCCTTGACGGTAGCAGTGCCTTCGAGACCGACAATGTGCCGAGCAGGTGGGTTGTCGTGGCCTCCAATTGCGGCCACGGCATGGACGGTTTCAGCTACCAGGGACTCCTTCATGCCTTTGGTCAAGGGAGCGTAGATGGTGTTGATAGTGTCAGACTGAAGCTGGTCGCCAGTTGTGGGCTCGTCTGAGCCTTCGAGGCGATCGAGCATGCCTGCTAGGATATCGCGGAACAGGGGAGCAGGGTTGTGGTCGGCAGCATAGGCAGGCATGGGAGGGGCAGCAGTGATACGATTGGTCAAGACGGCGATCTCCATGTTGGGTTGTATGATGGTCATTTTGATGTTGAAGGGGGCAACCTCGTAGGCAAGACTGTCACAGTAGCCCTCGATGGCCCATTGACTGGCACAATAGACAGACATGCCTGGGGTACCCATGTGGCCAGAGAGGTTGGACAGCATAACGATATGGCCGTTCCTCTTTGTGCGGAAGGTGGGCAGGATGGACTTGATGACATTGACGGGGCCAAAGAAGTTTGTCTCGAACTGGTCGCGGATGAGCGAATGGGTGCGGGTTGTCTGGGACAGCTCCTCGACGGTGCCGACCAGCGTCTCGGAGGTGCAGCAGAACAGAATGTCGATGCGACCAAAGCTGTGGACGGCCTCTGCGATGGCGCTCTGGCACTGGCCCATGATGCGCACGTCAAGACCCACGACCCTCAGCCGGCCTGACCATGTTTCCTGCTCTTTGACCTCGTCGAGAAAGTCGCGGAAGTGCGTCGACTGCTCGCCGTTCTTCTCAAACTCTAGCGGAGGCACGCCGGCGACAATGTAGTCTCCATGGTCGAGGAGATGGCGCGCCAGCGAGATGCCGACGGGCGAGTTGGCGCTGGTCAGGAACCACACGCGCGGCGAATTGTGCGTCGGATACTTGGGCTGTCGAGGTGGCTTGGGATCCACCGCTGCACTTGCGCTCATCGCTCCATCAACTACTTGTCAAGGGTGTCGACCATCAGGGCAATTGAAGCTTGGAGATTGCTCCGTGCCCACATCTCGACCATGGCCTTGGCGGCTTTAGTTGACTCTTATACGGGGCCACACAGCTCTCAAGTGATTAGAGCACTGAGCAACTCTTTCAACCCCAGGCTTGAGCATGGCCCTGTTGATGCTTTCTTGATCACTACCTCAAGCACCACCAGACACGTCGCTTACCAGGTCACGAACGCTATCATCTGTATTCAATCCTCGCCTCGTGGCGCATGAGTTGACGCATGTTTATCATGCTGGACTTCCGTGGTAAGGGCCTCGGTAGTGCTTGCCCATCTAGCATGAGAGAAGGAATGTTCATTCTGCCACACTTCAGTGGTAAGAGACAATGAAGAAAAGCACATGTAGGTTTTGTTATGCGTATTGGCTCGTTTACAACGCTTGCTCTTGACTTGGAGGTCGTACTGTGGCCATTGATCTCTAGATAGCCATCGAGATACAATGCCATATCAAAAGATTGTAGCCACCCACAGAAGTTTTGAGATGCCTACTTTACTATTCTTCAGGCACACACCCACCGTCCCTCCTCGTACATCTCTCCGGACACTCTCCACTACTAAACTGCCATCCAAACCACCCATCCATTTCCTCTTCCAGCACACCACCAACGACCTCCGTCTTGCTTCCCAACCTCCAAGCCCTCTCGAAGACCTCTTGGCATCCAATCTCAATCTGTGGCCATCCCAATCCAATCAATCGCTGTATACTAGTCCCATACACCACTTCCTTTAACCCCGCCCAAGCAATAGCACCAGCACACATGGGACACGGCTATCGTCACTTCAGCTCCACAAACCAAAAAGAAGAAAAGTGAATTAAACACCAAAAAGACCTTACCTCGGCAGTAGTATACAGCGAAAACCCCTTCCAAGCATCCCGTGCCTCTTGCGCAGAAAACTTGTACTTTCCCTCAGGATCGGTGAGAATGTTGCTGCAATTCTCAAAAGCCGCCATTTCTCCATGTAGGGTGGGGTTGCCAGAGTGGTGGTTGTCGTTCACTCCAGTGCATATCAAGCCTCCGAGATTGGAAGAGTTGGGAGGGGAAAGTGTGTGGTTTACTACGGCGGTCCCGTAGGGTGCGAATGGGCAGGCGGAGATGGCGAGGTTGGCTGAGCTTGCTACGCGCATCCAGTGCGCTCGTGTGGATGGGGCCAAGGCATCTGAGCTTGGGTTTGCTGTTTCCGGTTCTTGGAGAGGGACTTGGTTGAAGAGTATAGAGTGGTGAGCTGCGTGTTGTCGGGCACTCGCCACTCTGAGCAGTGCCAGGCTGGAGAGGATCGATGAGAGAATGTGCATCTTGTGCGAATGTTATGGGTGTATTCCTCTGCCATAAGGCGATACCATGAGCTTCAGGTAGTACAAGCCGACGTCATACATACGGAAGTGTTTCAAGATGCTCAGCTCACGCATCGTCCATGGAGTAAAGAATGTTCTAACGACAGTGGCTGTTCATTACTATCTTCTGTATTTATCTGCCGTAAGGACATGAGCTTCTTCGAGATGCAACATCCCGAGTGATCACAAGTGTGCAGAACCAAAGAAGAGCGAGGCGAGCAGAATGAACAAAAAAAGAAATGAGGGCAAGACATGAGCTACTTCTAAACTACAATCTGCATGCAAATGCCCTGCCAGTTCTGCTTTCTTGACACATATCATGCCCAAAACCCTTTGCTGGTTGCTGTTTTCGTTTCACTGTGCTACAAACGTGACCATCCGAGGATGGAAGCACAAGCGCCGATACATGTCGACCCAAGCGCGCCGAAGAAGTTGGAGAGTGCGCTGTAGAGCAAAATCAGTGCCTTGTTCGAAAAGTTTGTCTCTCCGTCTTTTACACACCTTAGAAGCACTTGCGGTGGACGATCGAGGGACCGCTCTCGTCGTACTCTTGCTTTGAGATCCACATCTGCTGGAAGGTGGAGAGCGAGGCGAGAATGGAACCACCGATCCAGACGGAGTACTTGCGCTCTGGGGGAGCGATGATCTTGACCTTCATGGATGAGGGAGCAAGGGCGGTGATTTCCTTCTGCATACGGTCGGAGATACCGGGGTACATGGTGGTACCACCAGACTAGGGATTTGTTAGCTTTTGCCTCTGGTCGTCGCAATTCTGACACGGAAACTCACCATGACAATGTTGCCGTAAAGGTCCTTTCTGACATCGACGTCGCACTTCATGATGGAGTTGAAGGTGGTGACGTGGATACCGCCAGATTCGAGACCGAGGACCGAAGGCTGGAAGAGAGCCTCGGGGGCACGGAAACGCTCGTTACCGATGGTGATGACCTGACCGTCGGGAAGCTCGTAGGACTTCTCGAGGGAAGAGCTCTGGCTGGCGGTCTGGATCTCCTGCTCGAAGTCGAGAGCGACGTAGCAGAGCTTCTCCTTGATGTCACGAACGATTTCGCGCTCGGCGGTAGTGGAGAAAGTGTAACCACGCTCGGCAAGAATCTTCATGAGGTAGTCGGTCAAGTCACGACCGGCCATGTCGACACGCGAGATGGCGTGGGGAAGGGCGAAACCTTCGTAGATGGGGACGACGTGAGTGACACCGTCACCAGAGTCGAGGACGATACCGGTGGTACGACCGGAAGCGTACAGCGACAGAACGGCCTGGATGGAGACGTAGAAGGCGGGGGCGTTGAAGGTCTCGAAGACGATCTGGGTCATCTTCTCACGGTTGGACTTGGGGTTGATGGGGGCCTCGGTGAGCAGGACGGGGTGCTCCTCGGGGGCAACACGGAGCTCGTTGTAGAAGGTGTGGTGCCAAATCTTCTCCATGTCGTCCCAGTTGGTAACGACACCGTGCTCGATGGGGTATCTGAGGGTGAGGATACCACGCTTGGACTGTGCCTCATCACCGACGTATGAATCCTTCTGGCCCATACCAATCATGATACTGCGTCATTGTCAATTCAAGTCCGAAAACAGCTGGCAAAAAGGGCTGCGTACCCATGGTGGCGGGGTCTTCCGACAATTGAGGCTGTAGCGCGTTAGGTGGTGTGCGAGAGACGAGTTTTGGAAGCTATGAGGGGGACTTACGGAAGACGGCTCTGGGTGCGTCGTCACCGGCGAAACCGGCCTTGCACATACCCGAACTGTGGCCAATGTGTTAGCTGCGGCGGCTCTGGAGCTTCGAGTTTGCGCGCCATTGAGCTGGACGCTGCTGTGAGATGGTGTCGATGGCGGCGGAATGGCGCATGACGTGCAATCTCACGGGCAGCGACGGCGGAAGGCGCGGACGGCGATGATTCTTACCCATTGTCGATGACGAGAGCTGCGACCTCCTCTGTAGACGCGAAAAGTGGTCAGCGAATGCTCGGTGGAGGTGGGACGGCGAGGGTGGCGATGAGGACAAGGAGGAGTTGGGAGGTGTGAGAGGTGCGCGGGCAGCACGCAGCAGCACCGAAGAGAGACTCACCTTCCATTGCGGCGGTGTTATTAGTGGATGTGGGTTGAAAAGGTGTGGTAGAGAGCAAGCTGCAGCGAGGATTTGAGCTGCTTGAGATGGGACACGCGCGGTGGGGTTAATGGAGGTGATGAAGGGGGAAAGTTGGAACACTTGTCGTCCAACCGGGCGGTGTGTGAGGTCCAATTCCTTGGCCTGTGCAGGATGCTAGCCAGCCTTTCCCGATTGGTCCGCTGGGCTGGCAACTTGCGAGTCTAAGCCTCCGGTTATCAACAGCCAAAGCCCCGTTGCGTGTGCTGCACGAGCTGTCTCTGTTGAGATGATGATATTCCAGTAGAAGAGTCTGTACATGTATCGCTGCTGACCCTCGCTGCTGCCCTATATACCTCTTGCCGAATGCAGCTGCCTGACTGCGTCGTGCAGGCCGCGTAACACGCCCACGACTAAGCTCAGCACCTCTACATCATGCCAAGTGCGATGCTGCATGGCGGCTAGCCGTTGCGCCCTCTCCCGAGTCTCTATTCTTCAATCCTCATCGTCTTTCGTGTCTTCACGCGTCGACACGACATGCCAGCCTCGATTGTCGAACGGCCGTCCCAGCAGCAATCATTTCGCCAGCCCTTTGGAACCATCTCGGCGCTTGAAGGATTGTTGAACGCGGAGTGGGGTTCTGCCACTTTCCCAAGACCCCCCTTAGATACGACGCTCCGTATTTCATTTACGCCTACCAAAAGACCAGTCTGCTCTTGACGAAATGCTCGAATCCTTTCCATCGTCACACCTAAGGTCCTATCAGACGCCTCCTTGTCATCGACTCCCACTTCTCAATTCGGCAGAAAAAGAAAGTCAATCGCTGCCCCCCACGATCAAGAGCTTCGCGGAGCCTCAGGCCGGTCCCGGCAACGTTCAGCACCGATGATTGCTGGGCTGGAGTCGCGAAACTGCCAACGGTTTCCAGCAACACCACGGCTAGATTGCCGAAGTAACATCAATGACCAGCCATCAATTGAGCTTGCCATGTCTTGACCGTGTATTATTTTTATGGAATTTGGGACTCGGCCGAGTGTCTTCGAGGTAGGTTGCGCCAAAGACGTATGTGACCCATTTCTGCTCCAAATCTCTGCACTCGGTTACGGATGGCCATATTGATGCAGAGCAAGGCGATGTCGTACTTACTGGTTCGGTATGGCCATGATCTACCTCTTGATAGGCAGGTACTCATTCAGATCATGTTGTTGGATGTAAAGCAAACGCCCAGCACTTCTGGTTTCCAATAACAAGCAAACGTATGAGACTATCGACGAGAGAGGTCTTGTTGTCGATAACGAGCAGAAAGTAACGACTAATACCTTGCCTCATCGATGCCACCTTTCTGTAAGCATTCAGGAGACTATGATACTTACAGCGACGAGCTCACGGAGCTAAGGACGGGGAGATGTAGTCGTCCAGCGACGGACGTAACCCGGGTACAGCATAACAAGGAGAATGGGAGCAATCTCCTCCTCAATGCTGCAGATACGTAGTTGTCACTGAGAGCAGTCTGTAGATGACAATAATCATGGCAGACAAGCACACAAAGCCTAAGAAGGAAGAGGTACGTCGTTGACTCGATTAACGATCGTGCTCTTGGGTGATGGGGCGGACACGGAAGTAGGGAAGGCAGAGGCACCGCACAACATGAAGTCAAGGAGGATGCGGACGGCGGCATGACAAGAGCAGGGGTCTGCTTTGTAAGGAGAGAGTCCTTTGCAGTGTGAATTCGGTTTATATAGCACACAGACTGTCATCGAGATTGGCTTCTACATGTTGCTTGTCTTTGCTTTGTTGATGGTTGCCTTGTCGCAGAAAGAGGGGTGGAGGGCAAGATTCTTCGTTAACATGTATACAGGTCAGAGTAGTGTGCTTTTCATTGTTTTATTAGGCATTGAACCACCGACGAGCAGATGTGAGTGTCTGATAGACGCAACAATGTAAGAAATGCAGGAGACCCTGACCACAAGGGTTGGCAAAAAAGAAAAAGAAAAGAAAAAAGAGCATCGAAGCGTCTCGAAGCACCCACCACCTTCGTGGAGAGCGCCTCGGCCCTGGGCGAAACAAAACTGCTGCGTCACCACAAAAATAATTCCTACCCGCGCGACAAAAAACACCTCATACACATCACCCTTTGCATTTGCAACACCATCTTGCTACACCACTCGAACATACATACCACTATACCAATCGCACAACTCGACAAAGAGACACACCCTACACCAAAAGCAATCCTCGCAACCAAATCACCCACACACAATGAACGACCCAGGCCTCAACACACTCCTAAAATGGTCCATCGAAAACTCTGCAGTCTCAGATAACGCAGAACCCACCCAACCACGCACACAACTCAACCCAGAGCTGCTGGCCCAACTAATGGGCGGGCCCTCCGATGCCGACCGCATGATTTCGTCCATGCAAGCCATCCACGACCCCTCTGTCGACCACGAAAACAAAGGCATCGCCTGGGACAATTTCGAGCAATTGGTTGAGAATCTCGACAATGCGAATAACATGGAGACATTGGGGTTGTGGATGCCGCTGGTGCAGATGCTCGAGAGCGAGGAAAAGCAGGATAGGGAGATGGCTTGTTGGTGTTTGGGCACGGCGGTGCAGAATAATATCAAGTGTCAGGAGCGCGTAAGTTACTGTTTCTATACCTGTGCACCCAAGGAGCGAAAATGCTGACTGAGTCTAGGCACTAGCTGTGGGTGCAATACCCAAGGTCGCAAAGCTCTGCTCGGACGAAGATGCTGGTGTGCGCAAGAAGGCCATTCGTGTCATCAGCTCCGAGATTAGAAACTACCAGCCGGCCCTGGACGAGGCGGTCAAGTATCTGCCCGCAGAGGTTGTTGGCGAGGGCAAGTTTGATGCGGAAGACATGGCCAATGTCGATGTGCTTGTCAATGGACTGAGGGAGAGAAGCGCTAAGATGGCCTAGATACGAAAAAGAGATGGGGTACAGATATAATCGCATGATGCTCAGGCGTTTTCTGGATGGGCCTGAATGATACAAGAAGTCTTGATAAATGGCTTATGGGTATACGAGTAGAAGCGGCCAAGAGGCTGTCTCTGAATGAATGATCATTTCCTTTTCAGCTTGCTGCTGCCCTGCTTTCGCTCCTGATTTGTGTCTCTTTATTCCTTCCAGCGCAGACCCGACGAATGAGTCTGAGGCGCGAACTGTGTGGAACTGCTTTGGAGGCGTCTCGCGCTTTGAGGAATGTGGTATCCTCTGAGAGCGACGTGTCTCTGAATGTGCCGTCGACCTCTGCCTACACTGCGGCAGTATGCCTGGTCCATGCAGCTGTACCCACGGCGTCCAAGGCGAGTTGGTGGACACAGGCGTCAAGGTGTATCTTTCCCAGTTTCTTTCATTCTTCACAGACACTCCAAGCAAGCGCCAACCAACTCGTCAAAAGCCTCTCTTCCCTGATCCGCCTTCTCCAATCCCAAGCCCACAACCAACATCCTCTGCTCCTCAGGATTCCTCATCAACAGCGCCGTCGCAAGCGTCGTCGCCAACGTCTGGCCAAGCACCTCAAACTCCCCCCTCGTACCTCCCAACACGGTGGTCGCCGTCAGATGCGCAAACGGCAGTAAACTCGCATCGACGTCTGTCTCGGAAGATGGATTAAGGAAACCGTTGTCGAGAGGGCGGCCTCCAGCAAGAGGAACATGGAGCCAGTGGCTCAAGCGGCCGGACTGCGAAATTGTGAGGACGAGCTTGTCAGCAAAGTTGAGGGCGGTGATTTGGGTGGGTATGCCGGCGATTGTGTTGGTGTTTGATTTGCTGGGTGCGGGAAAGGTCGAGAAGGTGAGATTTGGTGGTTGCGACATTGTGGCGGTGGGTTGCGATTGGGTCTGCATGCTGGCTGTCAAACAAGATGGGGGAATGAACTTGATGGAGCTGTTGGACTTGCCAGCAGCAAAACACCAGTACAACTTGACCACCGACGCTAGACCCCACAGCTCACGCGGGCCGAGCCGCCGGCATACATGAGCTTAAATCGGAAAAGTTGCAGTCGCCAATCCGACATTTTGTGGACGAGGCCATCTTCTCTCTTTCCTCTCATACACCTCTCGGCAGGCCCAATCACAATCATGCCGCCCAAGTTTGTGCCCCGCGATCGCAAGAAGGGCAGGATCGCCAAAGCCAAAGCAAAGAACGCGCACTCGCACGACGAACCCGAAGACGCAAACGCCGCCGAAATCGTCCCTCCCACGCCTTCAGAAAAGGAAGCCCGTCGCACTGCACTCCAAGCAGAGCTTCGCGCTCAGAATAGCACATCAGTCATCTCTGGCAAGAAAAAGAAGAGATTGGACAAATACATCGACAACAAGCTCAAGAAGGAGGAGAACTTGGCCCTGATCAAGAAACTCGCCGCGCAAAAGGTCGACACGAGTCTGTTGCTGAGTTCCAAGAAGCTTGGAAGAGGTGGGGAGTCTGCGAGAGAGAGACTGGAGAGGGCGCTGAGGGAGAAGGAGCAAGGAATCAACATCGAGGCCAACGATGCTATCCTGTTCGAGCAACGAAAGAGGCCGGCGCTGGAGTTGGAGAGCGAGTCTGAGGACGACCACACTTTGACACGGCAAGCCAACGCTTCAAAACCTGCTCCTACCAAAACTCCAGCGCCTGCTTCTGTACCAGCGCCAGCGCCAGCAGCAGGCAAGGGTGGCCTTTTCGCTGCCGGCCAGGGCTTGTTCGGAAGTGGCTTGAAGAGGCCGCTCGAGACAGACGAGGAAGGAAAGCCAGTCATCAAGAGTAGGAAACGCACAAAGGTCGTCACCAAGTCTGCCCCTGTAGTCGCCCAGGAGCCCGAATGGGATGGCTTTTCTGAAGACGAGGATGCTGAGGATGACCAAGATGAGGACGAGAGTTCAGAAGAGGACATCGAAGATGGCGAAGCAGACTCGGAAGAGGACGAGGGGGAAGATGGCGACGAAGACGACGAAGACTCGAATGAAGATTCAAACGACGACTCGGAAGAAGAGTCGGATTCGGACGAGGACATGGAAGACGCAGAGGCCGTCAAGGAGGCGCAAAAGGCCCGTTCGTCTGCCTTCAAGATGTGGGCCACTGAGCAGCGAAACCAGGCCATAGGCTTCGTCCCCTCGACGAATCTCGATACCGTAAACTCGACGACGGTTCAACAACCAACAAACTTCGTCCCTCGCGCCCCTTCACCCGAAATCCTCCCTCCCGAACTCGCAATCTCCTCCACCACAGAGTCAGACAACCGCCCCGCCGTCAGTCTGGTCATTCCTCGCACCCCCGACATCCAGGAGGCGAGGTTGAAGCTGCCTGTTGTTCAAGAAGAGCAGAAAATTATGGAAGCTGTTCACAACAACAACGTTCTTGTCGTCTGGGGTGCCACTGGTTCCGGTAAAACAACCCAGGTTCCCCAGATGATGTTCGAAAGTGGCTACGGCAGCAAGATCGGACAGACAGACGGCGAGGGCAAGGCCAAGGGCATGATTGGTGTCACTCAGCCTCGTCGTGTCGCCGCAGTCAGTGTGTCCGAGCGTGTGGGAACTGAACTGTGCGACATGAAAGATCGCGTCGGTTACCAGATCCGTTTCGACACCACCGTCTCAAAGGACACTGCCATCAAATTCATGACTGATGGTATCCTGCTGAGAGAAATTGCCAACGACTTCATTCTGTCCAGATACTCTGCTATCGTCATCGATGAAGCTCACGAACGGTCCGTCAACACTGACATTCTGATTGGCATGATGAGCAGAATCGTGGACCTTCGTGCTCAGATGGCCAAGGAGGAGCCTGAAAAGTACTACCCTCTGAAACTAGTCATCATGAGTGCCACTCTCCGCATTACCGATTTCACCGAAAACACTCGTCTCTTCAGGAACGGTCCACCCCCAATCGTCAAGGCAGAGGGCAGACAATTCCCCGTCACTGACCATTTCGCCCGCAGGACAACACATGACTATGTTGATGACATGTTCCACAAGATCAGCAGAGGTCACAAGAAGCTGCCACCTGGTGGCATGCTTTGTTTCCTTACCGGCCAGCAAGAGATCATCCAGCTCGCCAAAAAATTGCGTCAAGCGTTCCCTGCCGACACTGGAAGTCAGGTCAAGCAACCCAGAGTTCATGTATCTGCCGCGGACGCACCACTCGAGATTGATGACATGGACGCCGAGGCTCAGCCCGTATCAAGAAGGGACGAAGACGACGATGATGACGACTCTGACATTGAGATCAGAGGTTTGGACGATGAAGAGGACGACAAAGAGTTTGAGATTGAAGGCGAAGAGCAACCTGTGGAAGCGCTCAGGGTCCACGTGCTACCTCTCTACTCACAACTTCCTACAAAGCAACAACTCAAGGTTTTCGAGGAACCGCCGGCCGGTTCGAGATTGATCGTTCTTGCCACCAACGTCGCCGAAACATCTCTGACCATCCCTGGAGTTCGCTACGTCTTTGATTGTGGTCGCTCAAAGGAAAAGAAATACGAAGCATCGACCGGTGTCCAAACCTTTGAGATTGACTTTATCAGCAAGGCCAGTGCCGCACAGAGAGCCGGCCGTGCTGGTCGTACAGGACCAGGTCACTGTTACCGCCTCTACTCGTCAGCTGTCTATGAGCGTGATTTTGAAGAATACGCCATTCCCGAGATTTTGAGATCACCAATCGAGGGTGTCGTTCTGTCGCTCAAGAACATGGACATTCAAACTGTAGTCAACTTCCCCTTCCCAACGCCACCTGACCGCAAGGCGCTCGCCAAAGCCGAAAAACTCCTGACCTACCTCGGCGCCATTGATGCACATGGCAAAATTACAGAGACTGGAAAAGAGTTGGCCGCATACCCCTTGTCACCGAGGTTCGCAAGAATGCTGTTGTTGGGTAGACGTTATAATCTCTCGGCTCACACGATAGCTCTCGTGGCCTCTCTTGCTGTGCCCGAGCTCTTCATCCCTCAAACTCAATACAACCTCGAGAACGCTCCTGATGAGGAAGAGTCAGAGGATGAAAACGACACGGCCAGAGAACGCTTTGCCAAGCGCCAAATCCGCACAGAAGCAGACAATATCGCCGCCTCGGCAGCAGAAGTCAAGCGAAGGGCATATGGAAAAGCTCACGCTACACTCTCACGCTGGGACGACCGTAGTGATGCATTGAAGCTGTTGACAGCAATGGCCGCATACTCTGCCTCATCATCACCCGCATCCTTCTGCTCCGACTACTTCTTACGCGAAAAGGCCATGAAGGAAGCCGGACAACTAAAACAGCAATTGACAGCCATCGTAAGAAGCCACTCCCGCACCGGCACCGACGACCCAACACTCGCTCAAAAGACCCTCCCACCACCCACCGACAAGCAACGCGCCATCCTCAAACAATTCGTCGCAGCCGGCTTCATCGACCAAGTCGCCGTCCGCGCCGACATCATCGGCGTAGCCCTATCCCGCAACCCGCGCCGCGCGATCGAAGTCCCCTACCGCACCCTCTTTTCCTCCAGCAGCGGCGACATCGTCGGCCAAGACCCCGAGGCCCGCGCCGCAGCCAAGCTGTCTTATGTACATCCCTCATCCGTGTTGGCCAGGCTGACGGTCCCAGAGATGCCCGATTACATCATTTACTCGCATCTCTCGCGTCAAGCGCCCTCGCCTCCTTTCGACATGATACCGAAAACTAGACTGCACCCGCTGACAACAGTGACGGCCAAGCAGCTCGCAAATCTCGCAGAAGGCACGCCGCTGCTGGAGGTCGGCAAGCCGGTGGGCAAGATTGAGCAGTTGCCCAGAGGTGCCGATGGCAGAGAGCGCAGAGAGGTCTGGGTTGGCTTGAGTCTGCGAGGAGAAAAGGAAGGCACGCCATGGCCCGTTGGCGCGAGAAAAGTGGTGCAGAAACGCGTCGGTGGTGCCTGGGAGATTGAAAAGGTTGTCGGATGATTTTGTGTGTGTGTTTTTTCTTGCCGATTTTCTTCTTGTTTTGCATTTTGTATGGTTCTTTGCATGATGATGGGAGTGTATAGAAAGTCCAAGTCTTGTTCTGATAAATACATCTATCCCAGCAATTGAAGGAACTGCAGGCTCTCATCTAGATCTAAGCTCTAATCTCTTGGTGTTCGATAGCAGCACCTTTCTTCTCATCATCATCACCGTCATGCATGCTCTCAACATCCTTCTCAGCGACAGCAGGAGCCTTCTCCTCGGTCCAGCCGTCCAAACTCTTAGCCTTGAACAAGTTCAGGTAAAGAGGGAAGCACCACGCGACAACAAAGCCGATCAGAGGGATAAAGAACGCCTTCTGAGTGCCAATGTGGTCGGCGACCGTACCAAGAACAGGAGGAAACAAAGCACCACCAGACACAGCAGCAACGATGAAACTAGCACCGCGCTTAGAGTGACGACCAAGCCCTCTAATCGACAGAGCAAAGATTAAAGGAAACACGCAAGACTCGAAGAAGAGAACCAACGAGATGGATGCGATGCCGGCATTCCCCTTGAGACCCATGGTCAAACATGCAAAGAGAACCACACCGGAAAGGAAACCCATAAGGACCAAACGAGGCTTGGTGATCTTGAGCAAACCACTGGCGACGAAACGACCAATGGCGAAACATCCTTGAGCCACGGCGAGAAGATTGGCGCCGGTGGCGTGAGTGGTGCCAGGACGGACAGCAGACACGTAGTTGATGAAGTATCCGGCATAGGCGCACTGAGCACCGACATAGCAGAACTGGGCGGCCACGCCAAAGAACAGAGTGTGTTGCTTCGACAAGGGCTTGTCCTCAAAGGCAGTCTCGGCACCACTGGATGCTGCCTGAGCAGCCATGTCGGCATCGGTGACCTCAGGAATAGGAGCGAAGAAGAACACAACGGCAAGAACGAAGACAAAGATGGCGATGCCCCTACAGCGGAAGGTAAAGTTAGCACAATTTACCAGATTTGGATGGCGAGAACACCGTGACTATGCTGGACTTACAAGTAGACCCATTGGACTGATTGGAGCGAAGTGTCGTCAACATTCTTGAAGATGACCTGACTTGCCAAAACTGGCGCGACCACGGTTCCCACAGCCTGGAAGGCCTGAGCCAGAGTCAAACGCAATTCAGAGTACTTTGCAGGACCGCAGGTAGCAATGAAGGGGTTGGCAGCAGTTTCGAGAGTCGACAGACCGGACCCAACAATGAACATTCTTGCACACAGTCAGCAACTTTGACAGTCTTGTATTATCCTCCAAGGGGATACTCACGATCCACAGAAACCTCCGAAGCTGCGCTTGAGTCCTGATGGCCAAAACATAAGAGCACCAACACCGTAGATACAGAGACCGGTGATAAAGGCCCATCTGTAGCCAAACCTTCTGACGATCCAACCAGAGTAAGTCAGGGGTCCAATCGCATACGCTCCAAAGTACGCTGCTTGAAGACCGCCGCTCTGACCCTTGGTGATGTTCAGAGCAGTCTGGAAATGGGCGTTCAGGACATCGAGAAGTCCATAGGCAAAGCCCCATAGGAAGAAAAGGATGGTAACCAGGCACACAGGCAGAATCGACTGCTTGAGCGTAAGGTTTTGAGCTCCGGTGACGGCATTGTTGCTTTCGATGGTCTTGACACCGTGCTTCTTGACCACAGAGTCCGGAAGCGGTGCCACTATCGAGTTGTTGCGGCTAGCCATTGTGATGTCAGGTCCACGACTTTTTCTGAACGAAGGATGGAGCAAGAAAGAGAGATGTCGCTCGAGTAGCGGATAGAGAAAAGGCCCTGATGAGATGAGAGAATGGACTGGAGGCGTACTTGTATCCTCCCCACGAGCGATCATCGCTTTATATATTAAAGAGGGGGGAAGAAAAGCAGTGAGGAATTGAGCACGAGACGAACCTTGGCTCCACACTCCGCAACGATATGGTCGATCTCGCTGTGGAGCCCCCAGAGAACCCCAGCCCAATCTACTCCAAGTGAGGCCAATCACCCCACGACCACACTACCTTTACCCGATACGCAACGCAGGCCAAGTCGGCCCAAGTATTCGCCATGCGGCCGAAAATGTCAGTGCTGGCCAACGGAATCCCTCGAGTATCCGCTCAACTCGCGTACCGGCTTCAGGTGTGTTTTGAGCATCCGCAGCCGAATTGTTCATCAGAAGCAAGGTGGAAGAGCGCTAGAAGGTCGGCGTGTCTTGGCTGAGGCACTTGAGAGTCTTGGACATCGTGGCGGAGCAAAATAACAAGGCCGTGGATGGAGTAACAAGGCCGTCATGAAGGGCGACAAGGCTCTTGATACGAATTATAAGCTATGCGAACTATCGTACGTTGAGACTGCATATCGACTGTGAACCTGAGTTTGCATGGAATTGTTCTTTGGTTGAAGTGCTGTTGCTCGTTGCTTAGCTTCATCTCGGTCCGGCACAATATTTGTCCGTATAAAGAAAGGAGAAAAAAGCCAAAAGACAAGAAAAACAATTCATAGCTTGCATTGAGGAAGATAATAGTGTTGAATTGCCAAGCTGCATACTTAGGAGAATGCTGGACCTAAATTGCCAACTTCGGACGGTCCTTCGACAACAACGCTCCAGTAGTCGGACCGACCCATGGTATTCGACTGTCGGATGGTTTGCCTACATCTCTCGGCACGAAGGCCGTTGGCTACATGCAAGTTTTCCCGAATCATCAATACATCAATCAAGAGTCCCGGCAGTAAGGAAGCGACTTTCAAGCCTCACGATCTGACCGCATGCCAGCCTCGCCTGCAGCCTTGGCTGCGACCTCCGTGAAGTGAAGTCACTTGACTCTGCCTCTTCTGGACACGCCATTGCCATACTCAACCTTCTCTCTGCCCCCCTCAACCCTGCCCTTGGCCATGCTGTTGTGTTGTCTGGTAAGTGATGTGGGACTAGCCTTCTTGTCTGCGGAGCCACGTCGAGTGCCATCAGTGTTGCTTGAGCGAGCACCTCTGCCTGGAGAGATAGACACACCGCCCTTGGCAACGATTCTCGAGCGTCTAGATACCATCTCTACCTTCGACTGGCGATCGGTAAGTAGCTCGGGACTCGATTGAGAGGGTGAAGGGATGTCTGGAGATGACGACGGCACAAGAACTTCGAAGTCAATGAGGTTCTCTTCTTCTTCGGCTTCGATAGGCGAGTCCAGAGTTTGCTTCTTGAGTGGGAGAGATGGAGGGCCACGTACAGGGGTCTTGGCAGCACCCAGTTTGACACCGCCGGGAGGAGAATATGGCCCTGGAGCCGAGCTGCCAGCAGTAGCAGTATCAGATGGAACGTCAGAACTAGCGACGTCCTTCTGGACAGCCATTTCCGAACGATGCTTCTGGGCGACCTCTTGGATGACTGGAACGCCGGTTGGATGCGAGGGTGGCACACGAACACGAACAGGATCATCACCATGAAGAGCAGAGTTGCCGGTCTGCTGTTGCTCAACTACTTCCCATTCTGAGCTCGAACGATTACGTTCAAGAAGCTTGCCCTTCTGCTTCTTGCGTGCTTGCTCTTTGCGCCACCAGGCAGGCACCGACTTCAAGCCAATCGAGTTGAGTGTTTCCTTGTCCTCGGGTATCTCATGTTTGTATATGCAACCTTGCTGCTTGAATGAGCATTGACCCTGGTGCTGGATCCAGTAGGTGCAGTAGATCTTCTTTTTCTGATCAGGCTCGATTCCAGAGGGTGGAAGAGGGCGTTCGTTGTAGAGAGGTCTCGGCTTGGTCACATTGAGTGGCTTGGGAGCTGGAGCGAATGTAGGTGTGGGCGCGGGAAGAGGCTGCGTACGACCGGGCTGTGTAAGTCACGTCAGATGAGAAAAAAAATACAGTCCAAAGCTTTGAGGCTTACCTGAGGTACGTGATTGCTGTGAGGAGCCACCTCGGGTTGAGGTGTATATTCCAATGCGACTGGCGTGGGAGCCATTGTGTCCTTGATGTTCACAGTTCCAGCAAGCGAGAACTTCCTTCTGGCAGATGATTCATGTCCAAGGAACAGCATATCCTTTGCTTGCGAGGTACTCAGACTCAAAGGCACACCGACCAAGCGGATGCCGTCTGGAAGTTCATCGACAGGAACAAGAGGGACAAGAGAACCATCATCCCGCTCAATGAAGAACTTGAGCTCTGGGATCAGCATCGACTGTGTCGACACAGCTGCTGGGTACTGAGGACCCGACCACGCCATGGGACCTGACGGAGCATAGGCAGACATGTAGAGACCTGGCATTATCGATGGCAGAGGTTCGAAGCCGCAAGGAAACGAATATATGAAGGAGCTCAAGAATGGTCGTGTTGCTTTGGAAGATTGAGGATGGGTCGTAGCACATATACGAAGAGTTGGGACGATACAATCAAGGCTTGACTCTGAAAGAACCAGTTCTTGAACGAGGCAAGCGAACGAACACCTTTCATCTGCCAACAAAACTGCGTTGTCAGCTGCCAGAGGTTTAAACCCGGCTGCATCGTATTTAGCATGTTCGCAAACTGCATCTGCTAAGCTGTATGGATCCTTTAATGTGGCTGTTTGATGATGAGTGCATCATGATTGGACCGTCACACGGGTTCATGCATGCGAGCAACAGCAACCGACAGATCTGCGGACAGGAGTTTGTGACCAGTCTGTGAGAAATGTCAAAAGATTGACAAGCTTTGTTGATCGATCCTGTTCTTGCCCATCTATGCGGACGACTTATTGTCAGATTCTTGTGATGGTTAGGCACATGATGGCAATCGTCTACTAGAGATTTCAGTCCGTTATGTCAAAATAGAAGCACAATTCACAGTCTGTTGTGCAGCTTCCACGTTGACAGGTCGCAATGTCACACAGAGAGGGTAAGAGCAGGCAGGCTTCTGTGCAGCATGTGGTGTCACCACAACACTGGCCTATGAGCATTGCGATGGTATCCTTCTGGATCAGCACAGCCCTGGTCTTAGAACAACAATTTTGGTTCATACTCATCAAAGGATGTTTGGAGAAAGAACACAAGAGGTTGGGAGGAGTGGTCGGCATTGAACAAAAGGCTTGGCGCGCCGGGAAAAGTTGAACCCTGTTTTGGCGAGCGACATCGTCCTCGAGGGCTCCAGTCATAGCTGTCTCCATCGATTGAGGTTGTCAAGAAATCAATTGAACAGCAGCATTGGTGAGTCTTATCATGGAGAGTCGTTCTCAGTGGTTGTGATTGAGTTCCAACCAACAATTGGACTCACTTTTCTGACTCTATCATGACCTTGCACAGAGAGCACTGTAACTTCATCAAATCATGTCTCTCCAGCAGTTTGACGGCCTGGAAATCCCAGCTCCTGCTGATTTCCATGTCCACCTCCGCGATGGCCCAATGATGGAGCTTGTCACACCGACCATCAGACAGGGAGGTGTCAACACCGTATTCGTCATGGTAAGCAACCAATTGAGGTGTGGAGAACGAAACAAGAATCTAAACTCTTCTGCCATAAAAGCCCAACTTGGTGCCTCCAATCACCACGGTCAAACATGCTTTGGGCTACAAGAAAAGACTGGAGAGCATTGAGCCAAACGTAAACTTTCTCATGTCCTTGTACCTGCACCCCGACATCACGCCCGAAGTGGTCAAGGAGGCTACTTCTGCAGGTATCACGGGCATCAAGTCCTACCCTGCTGGCGTGACCACAAACAGCAGTGCCGGTGTCGTCAGCTACGAGCCCTTCTATCCTGTTTTCGAGGAGATGGAGCGCCAAAACATGGTTTTGAACCTGCACGGCGAGGTCCCCGGATCTAAGGACAACGACATTACCGTATTGAGCGCCGAAGAGGCATTCCTGCCCACGCTCAAGGACCTGCACAAGCGTTTCCCCAAGCTGAGAATCATTCTGGAGCACTGTACTACCGCGGCCGCCATTGAGACGGTCAAGTCTTGCGGTCCCACCGTGTCGGCTACCATCACTGCCCACCATCTCTTCTTGATTGTCGATGACTGGGCCGGCGACCCGCACTCGTTCTGCAAGCCTGTGGCCAAGACGCCAAAGGACCGCGAAGCTCTGCTCAAGACTGTTGTTTCGGGCAACCAGAAGTTCTTCCTCGGCACCGATAGCGCTCCTCACCCAGCTATCAACAAGCGTGGTGACAAGGTCGCAGCAGGTGTTTTCACACAGCCTCATGCGGTCGGATATGTGCTCTCTGCCTTGGAACAGGGCATTGAGCTTGGTGTCCTCAAGGCAGATGATGTTACCGAGGAGAAGCTCAAAGGATTCCTTGGACTGAACGGCAGAAAGTTCTATGGAGCCGAGGACAAGAAGGGTGAAAAGGTTGTTTTGAGAAAGGATGGCGTCAAGGTGCAGAGCCTGCTGAAAAACGCTGATGGCAGCGTCGAAGTTGTTCCTTTCAGACGTGATCAGAAGACGTGGAGCGCTGAATGGAAGTGAAGAAGAGAACATTTTTTGGATGTAGAAAATGGTTTGACATGATAAAGGCTTATAACAAGCTAGAAGAAGCAACGACTCTACAAATACTATCATGGCTAGTCGGTCGAGTGAATATTCATGCATCCGAGGGGATGTTGAGACTCGTCCTCTGCTTCTTGCCCCGAGCAGGCGTGTTTTCACCCTCGTCTCTCTTTCGCTTGCTTTTGCTGCGGCCGCCCTTGGGGCGGTAGGTCTGGTCGTCGTCCCTGGCTTTTTTCGGCTTGCCCGGTGTATCGTCTGCAGCAAGCTCGTCTTCGTTGTCGACAGTGCTCCCTGGGCTTCCCTCCTTTTCTCGAGCGCGTTCGATTGCTCTGTCGCCAACTTGTTTGGCAAGGTTGCGGCGCTTGTTGGCGGTCGCAGGGGTTTGGGTATTGGCGGCACCACCCTCTGAAGCAGCGTCGATGTCGGACATTGTGCTGTGTTTCTTGAGCCAGTTATGGACGGATAGAGGGTTACGTAGTTCGACCTCGCGGTCCAATTCGCGCTGAGTGAGCTTGGAAAGGGGTTGGGGTGAGGGTGGGCGAGGATCACCAAGGGCGACAGGTTCTAGCTTGTTGTCGAGGCGAGTAAGATAGGCATCTTCGTGCGACGAAGACAAGAAGGCAGGATCTGCTTCGGCGACAGGCGGTGGAATTGGGTGGTGATATCGTGGATGGGGGATCTGAGCCTCCATGTCGACCAGACTCTTTGCATTCTTACGAGCCAACAAGGCTTCTATGTCCTGCCGTATGCGGACAAAGTCCAAGTGGGGGATCTCGTGGTTGTGGAAGGCGCGATGGGCATTGGCGATGATGTTGTTGGCGGCATCGAGGGTCATGTCGCGTTCTTCTTGCGGCTGCTGCGCCTTAGGAGCCAGCGAAAGGTCGAATCGCAATTCATGTGGGATGGACAGGGATGTGTTGAGGTCAAGAAGGAGGTCGAGCAGTTGGCTGCGGCACAGGTCAACACTTGGTCGTAACAAGCTGGCAGTCAAGGGACAACTCACTCGTTCTGCTCCTGCAGTCGTTTGGACAAGGCATCGAGCTTCTGCTCGTCGACGAACAGGCCGTTGCTCTCCTTCATGACGTCGTCAAAGTGCGTCTTCATCTTGCGATACTTCTTGCGCCAGGACCGGTATCTAGGCTTCAGCTCAGACGCTCCCCGTGCATCCAGTGATGTGGCTCCAGGCGGTCCGGCGACAATCTCCTCGTCCGACATGATGTGCGTTGAGACAGTTGTGTGTTGTGTGACGGTCACGAAGGTAGAGAGAGACAGCTGACGAGACGGCCATCGCGTCGGCGTTGGCACTCGGCCGTGATATACACCGCCAAGACTTTGGATCGGGTGGACTGCCACTTCCTTCTTTGTCAACCACGTCTTTTTCATCGCTTGACGGTAGTTTTGTTACAATCATCGCGATTTGGTACATACACCACTATCTACCTGCTCTGTCATATCTTCTTTGCATAATCTATACGTGTTCAGGATGTCCTTCGTTCTTCGCCTCGACGCGAACACCCATCACGACCGCTCTGCCCGCTTCATCATGACTTTCGCTCCACTGCGACAAGTCCTTCAACGGCACCCTGACCAGCGAGTTAGTGCTCGATCCATCTTCGAGCACTATAACTTCTTGCATGATACGGTACTTGCCCCATTTGGGAAGCAAATACAACCACAAGTAGTAATACACTCCGCAGAGCAAAAGGATTCCAATCCCTGTCACGCAGTACGTCGCATACCAGAAACTGACGTCTCCACCCGTCGCTCCTCCTGTTGGAGGATACCAAGGCATGATGAGCAAGTACAGGTTCTGGAGGATGCTGAATACCACAGCAGCATCCCACGCACGAAATTCGCTTCTCGGCACACCCAACTTCTTGCGCCGGTAGCGCACTATGTACAGACCTACCGACATTGTGAATGCAAAGGCGGCAGCGGGGTAGGTCTGTAAGTCTGTGATGAAATTGAAAGCGTCGCCAGCTGGAGGTGCGAGAATCATGATGATCGTGACAGTCCACTTCACCAGGTACGGTCCGATCGGTGTGCCAAAAGGCCTTGTGGACGCCCAAAACTTTGGAAACGGCAACACTCCTTGTCTGCATATACGTCAGTCTCAAACCTCAAGCTGGCCAATCTGGATACTAACCTTCCGCATTCTCGGATGAGACGGGATTGCCCAATCTGTACAGCAATCAGGTTGCCAAACGCGCTCAGAGCTATGAGCAGATTGAAGACTTTGACGCCTTTGGCATGACCAAAAACATTGGTGAAGAAAAGGCTTGCAACCGTCACGCCCGACTTCTTGATGTCGTGTACCGGGACTATTCACCATGTCAGCACACAATTGCCTTCTTCAGAGATATTCATCTTACCAGCCGCAAAGTAAGCAATATTTGCAAGTATGTAAAGTATTGTCACGATGACCAACGAGTACGATGCATTTCTCTTGATCGTCTTTACTGGGTTCTTCGGCCAGTGTCAGCTTTCGCTAATCGGATGCAATCCCTGGCGACTTACTTTGATCTCATTGACAATGTTAAAAGCATTCTCATAGCCAGCATACGAGAAGATGATCTTGACCAGACTGTTTGTCATGCCGTACCCAGTCGCCTTGCCTTCGAAAGCATTTTTGAAGTTTGCATGTGGATCTTGAACTCTGGTGTGGCCACCCAGGACAACCAAACCGGTGATGCCAATGCTACACAAACTGCTGTCAGTTACCGACGTCAAAGAAAACCGAGTCACTTACAATATCAATGTCAGAACCTTGATAATGCCAATGGTATTAGATATACGGTAGGAGGTCTTGGTGTGGAAGATCAATACTGATAAGCCGTCAGACAATGTTGCAGTTTTGACTAGAGCTTTTTTCTTACACAACGTGACCAGGGTATAACAGGCGATGGCGACACCTTTTTGTTCCCAGGCAGAAGGTGTGTGGTCTCCTATCTTGAATAGGTATTGAGCCATGACTGGCCATGATGGTCAGTAACTTTTAATTGATTCGAAATAGTACCGCATACCTATGGCATTGCCACTACTGAATGACAAGATCACCGTCTGGACGGCGAAAGCGATGGGGAAAAAGTATTTGGGTCGAGGAAAGGCTTGTTCCAGGTACACGACCTCTGAACCTGATCGATTTGGAAAGTAGGAAGCGTATTCGAGGTAGACTGCGAGCGAAGTCCCTGATGTAAGAAGACCTAGTGCCCAGAATATCAGACTGGTACCAACGGAGCCAGTTCCTTTCAATATGGTCGCCGCTGATACATGGTTAGTAGGCGAGTTCAACAAATCGCGAGCCATACGTACGAGTTGAGTAGACGCCAGTTCCGATCATCTTGCCTATATTTATTAAGACGATAGTCACAGGTCCAACAGCATATCCGAGGGAAGATTTGGCCTCGACGGGCGCACCAGACACTTCTTGATAGGATGGTTGCGACCCGTTGCCGCCCTGCTCAACGACAAACTTGAGGTCGCCTGTAGTTGAGACAATCTCGTGCGATGAGAAAACATCATTGCTTGACGACGTTGCAGAACCCTCTGTCTTTTCATTGACAGAGCGTCGAAAGAAAGACATGGAACTTGTTTCGGGAGAACCGAGATCCCCAGTGTCTGAATCAAGTGTACAAGAAAGCTTCCGACAAGTTATCAACTACTTTTACGATCATGCAGCCTCTCTAGTATATAAACCACAGCTGTAGCAGCAGATACAACTTGTGGCGACATCAGCTTAGGAGGTTGAGGATTGCACCATTGTGGAGCTATATAATGGCACTTTATCCTCCTCAATCAGACAGCGTTTCTTTGATATTAATTCCTTGGTTCTCTTTGACTGCTGCATCGAATTAAGTTGGCCAAGCGGAGACGTAGCTGCATCGCACATCACTGGGTGTTTTGGCGTGCTATTGCACCATCACACAAGCACATCATCCCACTCATGATGGACCAACAACAAAACGCTGTTGTTTGATTGGTGCTACGATGGCTTATTTACTGCCACTGGGAATAGGTTTGGGCAGATCGGTTTTATGAGCATGTTTGAGCTCTACTCACAGCTAAAGAGTATTGAAGCAGAAACATATGGAGGCTTAGGATTGGTGAGACGGAAATGCGGTGGATGGCATGAATGTATGACGTTCCAGACTGATAGTGTATCTCTAACAGCAGCATATCCAAAGAATTTGCGGATTAGTACGAAGATGCTAATGGACAAATGGTCATTTGCGATAGCGTTTCAGTGTCCACAGTCATATGCAATGTATTATAAACGTAGAAAATAGGGTTTCCAGCACATACGGCCACAGTCAGCTGAAAACTGGGCATCCCGTCCGCTCTGCCATACATAAGCAGTTGAACGGCAGATTAGTACTACGGTGGGTGACCA